>OZ030022.1:67595000-67960000 GCA_964023405.1 Apodemus agrarius | reverse complement strand
ACAGGCGTGAGCCCTCACGTAGGTGCTGGAAATGGATCCCAGGCCTCTGGAACAGAAGCCAGTGGGCTTCCCCGCTGAGCCCTCTCTCCAGCCTCTGCCACACCATCTTACAAGCGTCTGTCTGCTTCTTCCAGTGGAGCAGGAACTGCTTGAGGGCAGCCTTGGCCTTTCAGTGATCGGGGCATCCAGCTGAGACCGTGATCTCAATGGTCTTTGAGAGACAGTGTCTCCAGGCCTGGGGGAAGGAATGAGTCAGAGGTTATGCCTCTCTACAGAGTGCTTTCGCCAACAAAGAAAGCATTATATAGCATTGACCTCTCTTGCTGAAACCTACTCTCTTAAAAAGCTCACCACTGGTCTTAAATAGGTCCTAACTACCTCTCTTAGACTAAAGTCAAGCCTACAAATGAAGTCTATGTAGCATAAGGACGAAAATGGAAGAAACTTCCCGAAAGTTCTGGAAGAAACTTCCCGAAAGTTCTCTGCCATTTTCCTTTATCCCTCAGGCATTTTGACTACAAAACAAACAAACAAACAACTATCCATCTATTACTGTCTTTTAACATTTATCTCTTTCACTATGTGTGTGGGGGGAGGGGAGGGCACACAGCTGTAATGATAGCACTCAGGAGACAGAAGCAGAGGCAAGAGACTGTCAGAAGTCCCAGGCTAGCCGAAGCTAAATATTGAGGCTTTGTCTAAAAATGAACTAAAACGAGCTGTCTTGCTCCACAAGTGCTAAACCTTGTCTTAAAATATAGGAACTTGTCAGAGGATGACCTAACGGAGGGAAAAAGAGAAGACCGTGTTCTCGGCAACACCTTTCAGGTTCTCATATCTGGCAGCGCTGAAGGCAGGGCTCCTCTGTTACCCAAACCAATAGCAACAGTGTTTGGCTGCTGGTGGTGTCAGAGGAAAACACAGGTCACCCATTCAAACTTGAAACTCAAATAAACAATGACATTATTTTAAAAAAAATCCTAAGTATGTTGCAGATATCACATGAGACATGTTCTGCAAGTTTTGTCCTGGGTTATCCGAAGCTGAAACACAACTGGGTGGCAGTGTTTTAATTTGCTAACTCTGGCAACCCGATGTGCAAGCAAAATGTATTAGTGTTGGTGGTAATACACGGTGTTCATGAGAGAACCGGAAAAAACGTCTGTTGTTTGGGTGGATGGAAGATATGAGCCCTCAGCCAGATGTGACACGGTGACAAAGCTTGGGGGCATTGCCTCCTGGATTGTTTCCAGTAGGGTGTCACAGTCTGTGTCACAGTCTGTGCTGAGCCACAGACCAGCAACTTACCACAGTTAGGAATAAAAGGACCAAGTTAAAATTAATCATATTTATTTAGATGTGGTAAGGGGTTTTGAGAGAGAGAGAGGAAAAGAGAGAGAGAGAGAGAGAGAGAGAGAGAGAGAGAGAGAGAGAGAGAGAGAGAGAGAGAGAGAGATGGTGCAGTGTTGGGGTAAGAGAACAACTTTTGGGGGTCAACTTCTTCTGGGCTTTTACTATGTGGGTCCCAAGGATGAAACTGAAGTTGTCAGGCTTTGTGTCAGGGAGTTACATACTGAGCCACCTTGCCGGCCCTCAAGTTGAAATCCAAAGCATATTTAACCATTCCCTCCATGACTAGCACAGTCAAGGAAGGAGAAACTATGAGAGAAAGGGGAAGGAGAGGAGAACGGGAACAACACGGGTGCCAATCATTTCCACCTCTGAGAAGGCAGGTCCTGGCACTACTTCAGGGGTGGCATCGGTGACTCCGTCCCCCCAGACCTCTCACAGAGTGTGCATCTCTCGGAGCTAAGTGCAGCTGGTCATCGGGTTGGTATGTCAGCTGTCATTCCCACCTGACTGGTACACACCCTTCAGATCGGAGCTCTGGCTTTCCGTCTGAGTCACCGTCTCTCCGATCACTCTGATGTGAGAGGTCACACCAGGTAAGAAAGTGAGGAATTAGCAAACACAGGTGTCTGCCGAGACAGAGGGAAGGGCACAGCATGTATTCAGAGGCACTAATGGGAGAGAAAGTTGGCGATGAAGGGTCAGACACAGCCCCTGATGTGATGTTCGTGCTCCACACTTCCTTCTGGCTGCGACTTCTGAGGATGAGCCTTCGAAGGCGTCCCTGGTCCCCTGGCCCGGCTACTCCTGTCCTGCCAAGAGATGCAGCTTCCGCTCTGATTCCCGGGCACCTTTGACCCTTGTCTGACACTGGGTTATTTATGTTTGTTTGGCTTGGTTTTTCAAGACAGGGTTTCTCTGTGCTGTCCTGGAAATTGCTATGTAGACCAGGCTGACCTCAAACTCAGAGATGTGCCTGCTTCAGTATCCCAAGTGCTGGGATGAAAGACATGACCACCGCCCCCGGGCTTGACATTGGGTGATTTAACTTTCCTTCCTGACCCTGGCTCTCCAAAACCCCCACAGTGACATTGTTAGCACTGACGTGAGAATTCTGCTTCTAGGAAGTTGGAGTTGTTCTTTCATTACAGCTGTGAATTCCCCACACTGAAGTTTCCAAACTCTCATTGTTACCCTATGTGAAAAAACTCATGTCTTGGCTCCTCACAAGTAAACAGAGAACTCAGAAAAATAATAAAGACACCTGGCCAAAGTGCCCAAGACCCAGTGCTGATGCTCATTTTGTGGAAGATGTGTTGGCGGTGAACCATGACATGCTGGATGAAGTGACACAGGTACCAAGATTCTCAGACAGACAGGGACACAGCAGTACAGCCCAGCATGTGGCTAGGACAGTGAGGGGCTTCATGTCAAGCCACGTTTGTATCACTGAGACTCAGATTAGTGACATCTTTCTAAGTATAAGACAATAAGGCAAAAGCAGATATTTGCATATGCTTGCTGCAAAGCCCAGATCTGCCTAGACCTCATTTGTTACAGGATATTTGATCACACAGTGAGTCTTGAGATTATGTTATTTAGCTGTGTGTGACTCAGCCTTAGTACACATCTTTAATCCAAGAGCTCTCTGCTTGAATGTTGTAAACTGGAATAATAAAGTGAACCATAGGTCAAGAGTGAGCAACTGGTTGACGGAGTGGGCATAGGGAAAACACCAAAATAAAAGGGAGTCAGGAGGACAGATAGAGACACACAGGAAGTAGAAAGGAGGGACACTGAGTTTGAAGGAGGTTTTTTTTTTTTTTGAGAGAAAGGCACTTCTGGGACATCCACTGAAGAGGAAGGTCAGCTGGGTGCTTTCTGTGCCTCTCTGAGCTAGCAGGCTTCCATCCCAGCATCTGACTCCTGAGTCTTCTTTGGTAAAATCAAACAATTAAGATTTTGTTAAAACAAACACACACTTAACTTATGGGAACCAGAGATCTCACTGCCCCATGAGATTGAACAACATCTCTGTCAAATAGAGGACATCTTGGCTACACTGAGCCAACCATCTAGGAAATGCTGCCCTGGCATCTGATAGGTGACAGGCCCTCTCGCTGTCTTTCTTTCCCAGAAATCAAGCCACATCCCTCAGGTGACAGAGTTGACATGCTGTGTTGGGGCCTTGGAACCCCCCCCACCCCTTCCTGGCCACAGCAGGATAAGTTTATGGTCCCTCCTACTGCCCACCGCCAGGGTTCCAGGCCGATAGACTGGGTCACATGGTATGAAGCCTGCAAACCTATTAGAAACCTAGTTAGAAAGTTAGAAAGACCCTTTGTTCTCCGGAACTGAAGGATCTGTCTACATTCAGGACCCAAAGATGCTATTTCAAGCACAATGTCTGAACTCTAACAGACCGGCATTTTTAAGGAAAGACTTTCCCTTCAAGGCACCATGGTGGCCACACTGCTGGGTCTCTCCTAATGTTCTACCACTTCAAATCATGGCGGCCTGCCATCCTAAGTCTTTCTCCCAACGAAGCTCACCGGAAGGGTCGTTTGTGCCAGTCCCTTTCTATGAAGCTGCTTTCTTTCTAACTGTACGTTAGCCCAGCCTGGTGTTCGGGCAAGCTGAGAGAGGAGTATTGACCGAGGGACCTGGTAGGTTACTGTGACGCACTGATGGCATCGTGGCAGCCGCAGTGGCCTCTCTCCCTCCGCTCCCCAGGCTCGGTGCATTCTTCCGGGAGCATAGTTTGAAGGTAGATATACATTTTAATAATTCTGTGTAAAGTTTCACAGACTGTGGAACTTTGCCACAGGTGACATCATCTTGGTGTCTACTTTTCTCCCTGCTGTGACACAATACCCACAAGACACAATGGCAGAAGGAACGATTTGTTCTGGCTCAAGGTACAGGATGGTCCATCTTATCACAATGGCGACGGCCAGGAGCAAGAGGCTTGTCAGTCACACGGTATCAACCATCAGGAAGCAGAGAGTGAAGGAGAAATGAGAGCAGGCTCTGCAACCTCGAGGCCTGTGCCCCAGTGACCCACTTCCACCAGCAAACCTCCATTTCCTAAAGGTTTCACAACCTTCCCAAACAGTGAAATCAGCTGGGCTCAGAGTTTTCCAACCTATGAACGTACAGTGGACTTTCCACACTCAGACCACAACAGTGACCAAGAAGCGTTGGATTTGGGGATATTTTGTATTTCTGCTTTGCTTGTAATACAGGTCTTTCATTGGTTGGCTGGCCAGTTGGTTTTGACACTGCACTTTACTCTGTGGCCCATGCTGGTAAGGAACTTACGGTGTAGCCATGGTGATGCTTCTGTCTTAGCTGCAATTACATACATGCCACCACAAAGGTTTGTCTTAGGAAACTGTATGAACTACCTTTGTTCAATGAGGTGGTCCTTTGGGATCTAACCCCCAAATCCTGACGTATGTCTCCCAACGATTATGGTCGGTGTTCTCAGCCAGAATGACATTTTCTTCATTGCAACACCTTTGGGCCAACTCTCATTCCTTCATTGACTTATTCATTTAGGGTGAGAAATTCCTCCTCATGACAACTTATACAAATCCTCATGAGCTCTTACCAGGGAAGAGCTCTCTTGAGCCCTATCTCAAAGGCTGAGCTCATCAGTATTAAATCACACCATCTGTCCGAAGTTTTCACTACACAGGTTTCCCATGTCTTTTCAAATGCAACCTCCAAATCAATTTGCATATCCTGGCTCACAAGGCATTTTCTTCTGACAAATGCTCATGATGTCAGCAAGCCACAAAAGCATATTTACGATTTTCAAAGAATTTACAGGAAAGTAGAAGCTACAAAAACCATAATAAACCATGAAGCTGGATTCTTCTAAAGATAGCTGTCAACATGTGCCTCCCAACCCAGCCGCAGTTGGTTGTAGGATATCGTCAAGCTCCTGTGCTCCCATGGTAACCAGCATACACTCAAAGCTCATAAACATATATTAGGAGTGGAAAATGCTCTGTACAGTAGTGGGAAGAGCCAGGTCTACCCCAGTTACACAATGGACGAGCTGTGTGGTCTGTGCAGCTATTTATAACTGAAACATGCTTTCCAGTTCTGTCATTGTTTCTCAGAGTGTGTGCCTCAGATCACTGACATCAAATCCTATAACTTCGGCTTCTTAAAAGTGCATTTTCTTGGCCTCCTTCTAGAACCACTGAATGGGAATCTTAGTAAGAACTAAGAATCTCCTTTTTTTTACTAGACACTGGTGATTCTTGGATACACTGACATCAGAGAACCACAGGATTCTATGGTCTACTTGAATGAAATGAGAACATGACCACTGTACAGTAGAATTAATGCACAGATTTTTATTGTAGGTTCAAGAGAGAGTAGAGCCAGGTGCATCAGAACAGGGAGAGAGAGTAGTGGATTGAACACGGCCATTAGACTGAACCAGGTCTGGGAGGTGCTGGCTCGGCCTGGCCTCAGTAGGGACAGAGGGACACAGTTCCTGCCCTGGGACAGGGCCAGAGGGCGTGGCCTCCACAAGTGTCAGTAGCTGCTGTGAGAGTAAGATTTATTTGTAGAATAATGTACATATTTCACAGTCCTCTGCCGAATGTCCTCCCTATTAATGACTTCCTGATAATCAGAGACAGCATGAATCTGGGAGGCTAAGCCGTGGCTAATGTCTCAGCAAAATGGTGAATGCTGGGACCTTCAGGACAGCCTTAAGGCTGTGGAAAAGAACTCTGAAAACATGAGTTCAAATGTATATATATATAATTTCTCAACTATACAAAAATATAAGGATGTAATATGAATTACAGGGAGCTTCACAGATCTAAAAGAACAGAGGCAGCTGCACTATGGGCCAGCTTGTCAGAAAGATACAAAGACAGGCAGATACAAAGGCAGGCAGATACAAAGACAGGCAGATGATACAAAGACAGGCAGATACAAAGGCAGGCAGATACAAAGACAGGCAGATACAAAGGCAAGCAGATACAAAGGCAGGCAGATACAAAGGCAGGCAGATACAAAGGCAGGCAGATACAAAGGCAGGCAGATACAAAGGCAAGCAGATACAAAGGCAGGCAGATACAAAGGCAGGCAGATACAAAGGCAGGCAGATACAAAGGCAGGCAGATACAAAGGCAGGCAGATTCTTGAGTCAAGGCCAGCCTGGGACAGAGAGCTAAGTTAGTTCCCGTGTGGTTGAAAAGGGTAATCGCAGGACAAAGTCCCACATAGCTAAGTTTACAGAGGCAGGCAGATCTCTGAATTCTTTTGCAAGGTTTAAAAATAAATGTGCTTGCTGTCTCCTAAGAATCAAGGGACTGGGGTCACAGGATGCTGATTCATAGGATAATCAAAAGGGAGCCCAGAATAACTGAATTGATATGTAAATGAGAAACTGGTCTTTTGGTCTGCATGAGATGAGTTCAAAGAGAGTGATCAAAGTTCTTTTTAGAATTTTCTCTAGGCAGAGCTGAGCTATTTGAAGATCTCTGGAGGGTGAAAACACCTCTTCAGGAATTTGGTTTTCTAACAAGATTTCTGATTTTGATCAGAAAACCCGAGAATTACTTTCAGCAGAACCTAGGCCTCCAGCTTGGACCCACAATCCACAATTTGACTTTGAGTCATCTCTTTACGCCTTTCCCAAACACCGCCTCTCTCAGAACCTGAACCTAGCCCAGGCTGGCTCTTGGCAGAGAGGGCTGAGAAAGGAAAAGATGAGAGATGGAAGAGGACCAAGAGAAAGGGACCAAGAAAGCAGACAGACAACCGAGAACAGAGCTGAGAAAGTAGCCAAAGCTGGCGGGGAGGGGGGGGAGGTGCGGGGGGGGGGAGGAGCCCCTGAGCTGGAGGGCTTGGGGCAGGCTAAGGCAGAGAGGAGCTGGGGCACTGAAGGAGCCCAGAGGCTCTGGCATGCTAATAGGTGCCACAGTCTATGTCCTGAGTGTCTTTGGGACCTGACACCCCTGTCCTATATATTGTAGTGATTTACTCATGCAGGTCACGGCCTGATTGAACAATCACAAAAATCTCTAGGCAGAATATATCAACATACTACAGTAACAGAGATAAAGCACTATTCTTGCAATATATCCGGTCAAAGAGATCCAAATGCCCTCCCTTGTAGAATTATGTTCTTGTGTACAAGAATAAAGGTAATACTCTGTTGGCTAGTAAAATAAATGAATGTTTAGCATGATAGAAGATGGTAAGTGAGTGGAGAATGTGCATATCAAAGTGAGAGGGGTCAAGATGGAGAGCTGGTAAGCCTTCTTGTATTGTATGCACCACCCCTGATAACTTACACGTTTATTACAGTCCCAACTGGCGGAACCCATGGCACAGGCACCAGAGGTCAAGAATGGGGTAGGGGCATCTGGAGGTCTGACCAGACCCTCCCTAAGGAAAATAGAAAGGAAAAGGAAGGGTACGACTTCCCAGGGATAGAGGAGTAGAAAGATTATTATGGATAAAAGGGAGAGCTTAGGCAGCAGCAGGGGCATTTGGGAGAGTCCAGAGAGGACGTGACCAAACTGAGGAGCTACCTAGGGAGAGTGGGGAGGGGACACCCAGCCCATGAGACCAGGAAGGTAAAGGGCCAGGTAACCAAACTGGTTGGATTATATAGGGAAGGGCAGCTGGGGGTGCGGGGCAGGGCGGGGGGGCGGGGGGGAAGCCCATCCTAATACCTGGAGTTTAGTTCAGGGCGTGGGGTATGTCAGCTGGGAGGATACTGAAACAGGTAGGACTGGGAGACACTGGGAGAGTGTGGTGGCCTGCTCTGCATTGAGGAGGTGTTTGCTTCAGGTCTGGGGTAACAGTGTACACCCCATTCCCTTTCAGACCTCCCCCTCCCTCCCGTTTCCTGCTGTCGCTCAGTGGCTGAACCCCAGGGGCCCCTTACCTCACCCTGCATCAGGGTCATTTCTGCTCAGGAGCTGTGCCCTGCTTCCCTTCCGCCCTGACAGTCTGCCCTGCCAAGCCAAGCCTGGGACGCCTAGACGGTGCTGCTAGAGTTGTTGGAGTCAAAGGGTGGGCTTCGGTGGCTCTAACAACTGGGAAGAGGGCCAAAGCGGCAGCAAGGGGCTCCTAAGGTCCACCTTCTGAGCCCTGGGGCTGTATTTAGGGTTAGAGGGGCAGAGGCAGTTCTGGCCAGGGACACACTGCTTATCACCACCGTCTGGACTCCAGCCTGTCCCGAAGCTGGTTTGATACATCACAACAACTGCATGGATCTTTTGGGGAGACAAGCTCCCCCTTTGGCTGGGACCAAGATTCGGCCTTTTCCTTCTTTCAGGGTGAGATTCTTGAGGAAATTCCAAATTCTTGGGGTCCATTGTCTCAGTTACCTGGAGTTAAGGTGAAGGGCACAGAAGTCTCTTTAGAATAACTTATTTCTGCCAGAATGGTTGTAATTGGGGATCCTCACCTGGGGGTAATGTTATACACCTATGACTACAGCACTTGGAGGGGAGGCAGAAGATTCAGGAGTTCTAGACCAGCCTCGGCTACATGAGACTCTGTCTCAGAAAAACAAAACAAATGAGATTTATATGATCAAAGTACATTGTATTAAGTTCCCAAATAATTAATACAATGTATTCTGGTTTTAACACAAGTGGAATATATATGTATGTGTGTTTGTGTGTGTCAAAAATAATAACTCCCCAATCCCTGCATATTTGGGCAGGTCTGCAGACTGGGGGCTGTTAAGGTTTACTTTGCTTGCTTTAGGTCTCTGTCACTGCCTTAATGAAGAAATGGTTAACACCTGCTGTATCTGAGCTGGTTTTGTTGTTGTCTTTTGTTGTTGTTTTTCCTTCTTTTTTCTTAGACCTCATTTTTTTCTTAGACTTCTTACCCCCGAGTGAGTATCAAGAGATCAAAAACCCCACCCCAGATTGATTCCGTTAGCATAATTTGAGTTAGCTCAGTGAGTCTGCAGAGCTGACACATGAAGGACTCCAAAGAACACGAACTTCCAGCTGCTACCAGCTAGGGGCCTGATCAGGCTTGTTTTCAAAGCCAGTTAAATAATTAAAAGGCAGGAAAGATCTCAGGCATGACAAGTAGAGGCAGGGAAAATCTCAGATACAGGGAATCATCCAGTGAAGAGGTAAAGAAAGGTTTTTATTCAGGTGAGGAAACACACACACACACACACACACACACACACACACACACACAGAGAGAGAGAGAGAGAGAGAGAGAGAGAGAGAGAGAGAGAGAGAGCAAGATCCTTTGCAAAGCCACAGTCTGAAATCTGATTTCTCTTCAAGAGCTGGTCGGATCTTAACGGTCTAACTTAGGGCTGGTCAGTTTGAACAAAGACAGGGAGGCTGATAGGGCCACAAATTTGAGATAAACATGGCCTGAACTAGCCTTGACCTTGTTGGACGGGCCCACTGCTGGAAGAGGGGGGTTTCCCACTAACCGAGAAAACTTCCCAGCCAGCAAGGCCTTTGTTTCCAGCTGTCAGGCCTGTGCATCAAGCCAGGAGGCTGAGGAGGAAGATTTGACATCTTTCTTACTGAGCTGGGGCCTGTCCTATCAGGGAGTCTCTTTTAACTTTCAGTTCCTCACAGCTACAGCAGAAAGCATTGCAGGATGCAGGCCCAGGTTCCCACTTACCTGAATCTGCCTCCTGCCTCCCCAGAAGCCCCACATTTCTACCTAACAAGCCTCAACAGCCCATGTTCCTTCTGTAACTTATGTGACAGGGCACCAAACCCCAATAAAGACCCCAGACCTTAGCACAGCTGACTCCATGATCAAAGTACCATCCAGGCCATAAAATTCAGGAGTAGTCAGCAGTACCTGTCAACACTAAAACAAAGGCCTAACCACCGAAGTCCGGAGTTCTGGGAAAGCCTTGATAACCTATCCTTGCTTCTGGCTTCTGTAGTTCTACTCCCGGCTAACTGTTCTTGTTAGTTGAAGTATGTCAACCCAGAATATTGTTTTCGTACTTAAAAGCTCACCTCGAGAAAGGTTCAGTGCTCCACTGGGACCCTGAACACCCAGGGTAGTCGATGGCTGGCTAATAAAAATATCCTATTGGCTTAAACCCACGTCTGCGCAGTCCTCTGTGGTGGGCACTGCCCAGCATCCCCTATGTGCTGGTTAGCCTCTCCCACCATTTCTGCATGCCAATTACTCGGGTGTGCACCCTCTCTTATTTCTCTCCCTAGGTCAGTTCATTTCCTGGATTAACACAGTCAAACCTTCTGAGGAAATATATAACGTCTCTGCCTGCAGTGTGGCAGCGACTCTGTTGGGCCTATGGCAAGCACAGTGAGGACCTTAGGACACACTCTGCTGCTAACCTGCCTGGACACTGACGTCACTTGGTGAGTTATCAGCTGCTTAAAGAAAAGGTTCCCAGGCCAGGGATGGTGCACGCCTTTAACCTCAGCTCTCAGGAGGTGGAGGTGGGTGGATCTCTGTAAGTAGTGCTTGAGTTGAAGATCCACCTGTCCTAGGATATAGTGCAGTGGTTCTCAACCTGTGGGCTGTAATCTCCCCGGTGTGTGTGTGTGTGTGTGTGTGTGTGTGTGTGTGTGTGTAATGACCCTTTCATAAAGGTTGCCTAAGACTGTTGGAAAACACAGATGTTTGCAATTCACAGTAGTAGCGAGATTACAGTTATGAAGTAATAATGAAATAATTTTATGGCTGTGGGTCACAACAACAGGAATAATTGTATTTAAGGGTTGCATCACTAGGACGGTTGAAAACACTGCTATAGTGAGTTCCAGGGCAGCCAGGACTACATAGTGGGACACTGTCAGGAAAGAAGCAAGGGAGGGAAGGAGGGAGGGAGGGAGGAAAGGAAGGAGGGAGGGAAGGAGGAAGGGAAGGAGGAAGGGAAGGAAGGAGGGAGGGAGGGAGGGAAGGAAGGAGGGAGGGAGGGAGGGAAGGAAGGAGGGAGGGAAGAAGATAAGCTACTTTACTAACAGGTTTTGTTTGATTTTGAAGTGTCAGTGGGTAAGAAAATCAAATTCAGGGTCTTGAGAAAGCCACATCTCCAGGCCTGAGTTATTTTCTCCCAGATGCCAATTTGCTACATCTTGGCTCATATAAATGAAGACTGGCTTCCTCAAGGTCTCCAGGAAACAGAGGGCAGACAGGAGGAGCAGCAGGGCCTGGTGCCAGATAAGAGTTCGCTCTGGCGCGACAGGAGAGCAGACCGGCCAGGGGCTGCGCCACTCGCCACCCGCTCCAGGAGCGTCCGCTGCCTTTCTCCTCAGTGATGGAGCCGGCAGCCCCACAGTGCTGCCCGCACAGGCATTCTGGGGATATGTGAGCGATAGGCCCGGTCCCTGCCCCGGCGAGCTTCAGTCCCCGGAGAGGGAGAGCACGCACTGCTTTGTTTAATGTAGGCAGAGGCAGTGTGACTGCTTGACCAACAAGCTTTTCAAAAAGCAAAGGACACTCTCCAGTGTGGCTCGGGGCGCAGGCCTTGGCTCGCTGGTGTTGTACCCGAGTAGAGGAAGGAGAATCCCGCCACGCTTAAAAGGGCTCTGGGGATGAGGAAGGCAGGAAGGGCGGCTTCTAGGTTACCCCCTGGCCAGGGTCCTCGGAGAAAGTGCCCTGCCCCCCCCCCCCCCAGGCTCCCCTCCCACACGGCTCTCTCTCTCTTCCCACCACCTAGAAGGGGAGCTTGGGCCGCCCAGCCCTGTAGCCTGCACAACTGAACCTCCAGAAGTTGACGTGGTTGGAAAGCGTCTGGGGTCTCAGTAGCTCTGGGGCTCAACCACACGCCCTGTATTCTAAATTCAGGTCATTCAAATGCTCCTGGAGACCCTGGTGACAGCGACCGCCTCCAGAACAGGAAGAAAACCTGCCTCATGTAGCTATTTGGGTTGCTATCTTGCCCTAGGACAGGGTTCTCGATTCTCCGGATGTAATACAATCAAATCGCTACCAAATTGCTCTTACTGGCTTTCCCTGTGCTCCGCCTAGGCAGGCAGTCACTGTGTACTTGCGAGCGCTCCTCCCTTCCCCCTCCAGAGGCTGAGCCCAGGGCTGCACTCCTGGAAAAGAGCATTCAGGAGACACAAAAGCATAAAAACGTAATCTCGAATTCCCGGGTGGCTTTGCGTTCCCTCGCCCCACGCCCAGCGAGTCCTGGCAGCCCTTTCTCTGCCGCAGCCTCCCTTCCCGGGGCGGGTGCGTCTCCTTCCCCCGGCACTCCAGTCGGAAGGGCTGCCTGTCTCTAAATGGTATAAATTGCTGTTTCTTTACTGCTCTTCTGCTGAGAAACTGCTCTGAACGTGGCGCGGAGACTTCCGGTCTTCAGTCTTGCTCATTTCCCAGATATTGCTCTTTTCTTTCTTTCTCTTTTAAAAACAGCTCTAGAACTCTAGCTCGCAGCCCAGCCGTGCGGGAGTGGGCGCGCGGCAGGGGTTAGGCGGGGTGGGGTGCTAATTAATTCGGGTGCAGAAGGGCGGCGCAGTCAGGTGAGACTGGCGCCCGGCCCAGGTGTGAGTGGCGACAATCTGGGGACGGAATAGCTTGAACAGCAACAAATCCTTGGTTTGAGTCATGCGTGCATGTTTACGGATTAGCTAGAAGGAAAGCTGGAGCCGGAACGATCCCTAAATAGGGGAAGACAGGTTGGCATGGTCATAAAGGCTACCAAGTCGGAACAAGGCCGCCCACCATCAGCTCTGTTGCTAAGATTCTGTGTTGATTTTGACTCGGAGGATGGAGCAGCATGCTGCCGATTGTTCCGGAAGAACCCTGCCTTTGTGGCACTCAGAGTGCCTTCCTAGGTGGTCTCTGGAGGGGGGAAATAACTTCAAGCAGGGTGCTGACAGCTCCCGTTTGGGGACCACCTCCGAAGCCTAGGTTGAGCTCCCCCTTCTCCTGGTGACTCCTCTCTTCTCCCTCCCACGCCCCCTCCTCACCCACACTGTCTGCCCCCCTTCTTTCTCCTGTCTCCCTCTCTTCTCTCCTCATCGCCCAACTCTCCTTTCCTGTCTTCCCCTCCTCTCTCCCCCCTCCCTCTTCTCCCTTCCCTCTGCTCTTCAACTCTGCATCTTCAGACCTTCAAAGATGCAAATCTTCACCAGGCGTGGTGGCACACGCCTGTAGTCCCAGCACTTGGGAGGCAGAGGCAGGTGGATTTCTGAGTTCGAGGCCAGCCTGGTCTACATCTTCAGATTAAGGAGATACCAAAGATATTTTTGTATCTGATAATCTGACATTTTTAAAAAATATTCATTATAGATGTCCTAACAATTTGGCTTCCAGGCTGTTAAGATGGCTCAGTGCAAGTTATCTGATTAATAAGGATGCCTGCAGCCTGTAGTTGGGCTGAAGGGAGGTAGGCAGGGCTTTGGTCCCCAGACTTAGGGTTTGAGGTGAGGAGAGGGGAGGGGAGGGGAGGAGGAGGAGGAGGAGGAGGAGGAGGAGGAGGAGGAGGAGGAGGAGGAAGAAATGGGGGGACGAAGGAAGAAGGTGCCATGGGGTGGACAGACCCTGAGCACACAGCCTTGAGGGCTGCCTGCTGGAGCAGGAGCTGGCAGGGCTGAACAGTTTATATCTTGGGATTATTGACAGGGAAGCAGACAAAACCACACAGAGGGCTGATATCTGCCCAGCGTTGGCGCTTTAAGGCTTATCATAAATCTAAAGGCTTGTGTCTTTTATTTGGGAACCAAATGCTCTAAGGTTGGGTAGAAAACTCCAAATAATATTTACCACACCAGGGTGAATTGCCACGAAGCTCACCTTCCCTCCCACATATGCTCCATCCTGTGACCCAGCTGGAGTTCCTGGCCTCTGCCTGGAGGCTGGGCATCATTGCCAGGTAGAGAGGCCACTCTGTTCTCATTCTCTTCCAGCCAAAGTGAACTTGGCACTCTCACTCTGCATCTGGACCCCAGGAAATCTGTGGGAGACTCCAAATCACTTTAGTGTCTAAAGAAATAGGGTATGGGGCTGGAGAGATGACTCGGTGATTAAAACCACATATGATTTTTGTACAGGACACACGTTTGGTTTGACAGTATCCACAACCGGAAACTTATAACTAACCGTGTGTAACTCCAAGGCCCGGGACATAACGCACTCTGCTCTCCGCAGGCACCTGCTCTCCTCCGCACACACGCAATGAAAGGGAAATAAATAGTTTTAATTTTAAAGAGAATATAAGTGCGATTTTGGAGAAAAGAAACTGTGGCTAAGAGGAAAAAAAAACAGAAGAAGAAAAGAGTCCCTTGTCACTCCCTAGACTCACGGCACCTGCTGAAAACCTTTGCTGTGGAGAAAATCCTGTCTTAGGAGTTCTGGCTTCCTAGTGTAGATTTTTTTTTTTCCCGAGACAGGGTTTCTCTGTGTAGCCCCGGCTGTCCTAGAACTCACTCTGTAGACCAGGCTAGCCTCGAACTCAGAAATCTGCCTTCCTCTGCCTCCCAAATGTTGGATTAAAGGCGTGCCCACCACCGCCCTGCCCTAGTGTAGAATTATGGTAACTTTTTCTTAAGATTTCTTTGCAGCTAAACCCAGGCATGTGGTTCGTTGTTCATCACTTTACTACCAGAGCCATCTAGAAGGGGACTCACATTGACCTGCTTTGAACACAGACATTGTAAGAATGCCAACATGCCATCCAGAATCTAGTTTCTGGTAAAGATTCAGGGGTTTTGGCAGTAACTATGTCTGAAAGTCCAGTTACTGGTGCAGGTGTGCTGGTTGGGCAGCAGCTACAACTGTGAAGGAAAACCCTGATTAAAGTAGCAACTTTGTATTTTTGTAACTGTAGCCCACAGTCCCAAGGCACCTTAGCTTAAGTAAGAATGTTATTTCTCAAAACAAAACCCCCTGTCTATTTCTCCAATCTTCCTGATAAAACCCCTTTGCATAAACTTCTTTGCTACTTAACCAAATAATCTTAAACAAAGAGGTACAGCTTGGTGAACTACAAAACCCATGTTTTAAGGCTTGTTATTTAGGAGAGAGAATGAAAAGGAGGTTTTGGTGTGGTGAAATGCACATGACATAAAATTTACCATCTTCATAATTGAATTTAGCAACGCTAGGTGCCTTCACAAAGTTGTGAGACATCTCTACTACCCATTTCCAGAAGTTTGAAACTAAAGCATGCTGGCATGAATTCCTGTCTTTGAAGACACCAGAGGCCTATTTTAATTCAAGTTAGTAGGTATTTAATTACCTAACTTACGCGGTGTAAGGACTCTGGCTGTTTTTGTCAGGTTGCCAGAATCTAGTTGGTGCCTGAAAAAAAATTGTGTCTGATACTGAATTATCAAAATACTGAGATAATATTATTTTTATATGAATAGGTAATGGAATTTAATATCTAAATGTCTTTTATGCAAACAATCTCTTTTAGATACTAATTAACCTCAGATAGTGCTGGGACAGATGTAGGAACTGAGGCTTATAGAGACGATGTCCTCTCTCCCAGGTCAAACAGCTAATGTCCCCCGTGAGCGAAGGCCCCAGGCTCTTGCCATTAGCAGACCCCACATGTCAGAGGCTGCCTCACCCATAGTCTATAATCTGCACACAGACAGCATTGGGAAAAAAAAAACAACAAAAAACTTACCCAATGCCTCCTCACGTCTAGACCCAAGAAGTCTCCAGACTGAGCTCAAGATTCTTGGTGTCTCCTTAGGCTCTCTGGGCCTTATGTCTTCATCTCCTTGACCTTCAAACACTTATAATTAACCAGCCATCCAGTTCTAGAACTTTATTCAAGTCCTGGTTGTCCTCAGTGCAGTGTGAGCTGTCATTTGTGTTCTGTTGGTAGAAGCAGGAGATGTTCTCTTTCTGGTTCCTGAGCCCTGTCTCTCTAACACGTGAGGAGAGGCGCTCTCCTGGCTTCGTTCTCTTTGTGCACTCCGTTTTAGCTCTGAGCCCTCCATAGCAGACTTCTCTGTAATGCATCATGGAGCGGAGGTCTCAGAGCTCAGACACAGAATATTCAAATCTGGCCAAAGTTGTTGCAAGTTAGTAGTGGTTTTGCTGACCTTGGGTGACAGGGACTTCCAATGAATGATTGCTGGTTTCTGTTCAAGGCACTGTCCATGAAGGCAGGGAGGGCGAGGCAGGAGGACCTTGAGCCGCTGGTCACAGCACATCTACAACCACGAAGCAGAGAGGGGTTGGAAAACAATTGGGGCTAGCTTACAGCTCCGAGGCTCAGTCCATTATCAACAGGGCAGGAAACATGGCAGTGTGCAGGCAGACCTGGTGCAGGAGGAGCTGAGGGTTCTACATCTTGATCTGAAGGCTGCCGGAGACTTTCTTTTCTGCACTGGGTGGAGCTTTAGCACTAGGAGCCCTTGAAGTCCACCTAGAACTGGATGACATTCTCAGCAGGACACTCTTGAGTCTGGTGCTTGGGCAGAGCCTGGGCTGTGGAAGGGATGTATGCCCACACCGTGTGTGTGGACGAAAGCCCTTCAGTGAGAAGGGGTGTTAGTGAAGGCCTGGGCAGCGGTTGCCAGGGGAACATGCCTGTGCCCGGGTGTAGGCACTGGAAAGTCTGAGGCGACTCTGCCTCCTGCCCTAAAGTCCCCTGGCAGGCAGGATGGCCAGCGAGCAAGGCCACACCAGCAAGTGAGGCCACACCAGCTAGTTTCTGCTTCAGAACTCCAGCTGGCATAAAGAATGCCCTAAGGTTTCTGGAAGGAAAATTAATAAGAAAGCAATATTTGGTGGTGAAAGTGGGAAGACCGCTCATTCAACACTAGTTACTTAACATCTGTTTTGTATGAAGTTCTTTCCTAGGGGTGGGACAGTGGGTATAGTTTAGTCAGTAATGTGCTTGTTTGAAAGCATGAGGATGTGAGTTCAACCCTCAGAGACCCTGTTTAACACAAAAAGCTGGACATGGTGGTACACTTTAATTCCAGCACTGCAGAGCCAGAGCCACGCAGATCTCTGGGACTCATTAGCCAGTTAGCCTAGCCTGATTGTTGAGATCAGATCCTGTCTTAGCTAGGGTTTCTATAGTTATGAACAGACTTCAACTCTTAATAAGGAAAACAATTGGGGCTAGCTTACAGCTTCAGAGGCTCAGTCCATTATCAGCAGGGCAGGAAACATGGCAGCGTGCAGGCAGACCTGGTGCAGGAGGAGCTGAGGGTTCTACATCTTGATCTGAAGGCTGCCGGAGACTTTCTTTTCTGCACTGGGTGGAACTTTAGCACTAGGAGCCCTTGAAGTCCACCTACACAGTGACACATTCCTCCAACAAGGCCAAACATATTCCAACAAGGTCATACTTTCTAATAGTGCTACTTTCTGTGGGCCAGGCATATTCAAACCACCACAGATCCCAACAAGAGATTCTGTCCAAAAACAAAATAACAAAAGCAAAACAAGTTTAATGGCGCCTGAGAAATGACACCCAGCTGCAGCATTTGGTACAATCTCTCTTTCTACACTAAGTGAAACGGTCAGAAGCCTGTTATCTAGAACTTAGATACTACTAGGAACAGACAGAAAGCAAATATGGTATGGAAAGTGCTGGAAAGAACTCTGAGAGGAGCAACCACAAGTGTATTCCTTTTCTTTCTCCCTCTCCTTCTCTCTCTCTCTCTCTCTCTCTCTCTCTCTCTTCCTTTTTTTAAAATAAAGTCACCGTCGTGGATATCACAAAGAAGGTGATGTTTGAACCATGTCCTGAAGGAAGACCTAGAAGGTGTCTTGATGGCATCTAGTGTTCCAAACAGAAGGAACAAAAGATTTAGGTCTCCGAGGTCCAGACACGGGTTAGTGGGTTCCAGGGTTAGCAAGGATGCCCATGTGGCTAGGGTGGAGTAAGAGATGCAGAGCCAAGAGGGCAGAGCAGCAGCAAGCATGCTCCTCTCTGGATGTCCTGAGCAAGTGCAGACCGCATAAACATGCTGGTCTCAAACGAACATTCTGCCAATGAGTTCTCTGTCCTGTAGGGTGAAGCAGGTGGAGGGACCACTGTTTTCTTGTGAACTTTAAATACACACACACACACACACACACACACACAATTTGTTGTATATAATGTCAGTGCCCATGTGTTTGTTTATACAGCACATGCACTCTTGGTACTTAGGGAAGCCAGAAGAGGTGTCAGGGTCTCCTGGAACTGGAGTTACAGGTGGTCGTGAGCCACCTGATGTGGGTGCTGGGAACCAAACCCAGGTCCTCTGCAAGCGCTTTAAACTGTTGAACCATTCTCCAGCCCCTTGGTGACATTTTGGCTGCTCCTTGCTTTGAGGGCATGCTATCATAGCAAGCTGCTGATTTTCTATCCTGGCTTTGCAGACACAACCTGACCTTTTCCCTAATAAGATGGGAGCCATGTATCTTCTTTTGGCAAGCTCCAGGCAGAATTCAGCCATGTCTACAGCAAGTGGGAGATGAGCCTTATCTCTGCGGTCAAGATGGGAGGATAAAGGGAGGGAGTGAACTCCAAGACAAGAAGCCCGTGAGGAAGCCAGGGTTGGCGGGCAGGGATGTGGTCGCCCCGTCACCACCTGTCAGTGTTTGCTTGGATCACTTGGGCTTAGTTGCTTCTGGCTTTGTCTCATGGTTTCCCATTCATTTTCTTGTGTGGAGAGGAGCGTGAAGCCTGTGGTGCCACGCAGGAAGCCCAACAAGCACGGTGGGGCTTCTGTGCTCCTCCCGGATGCTCACGCCTGTGTAATCTGTCAGATTTGAAGCTAGGGTGGGGAGCCAGCTGTATCACAGAGACCCCCTGCTCAGCTGAACGTGATTAAATACAGGGAAGTATGATGTTTCCTCTCAGCCTGTAGAGGCTTGCTGGCACAAGCTGTTCTTTGATATGAAATTGCATCTATTTGAATTAGTAGACTCTTAGTGGGAAGGTCACACTTTGTCAGCCTGCTATACAATCCTAATGTCCCAGATTTCCCAGCCTCCCTCAGCTCATTTTTTTAACATCCACATTTAATGGCCTGAATCCTGGCTCTACATGCTCGAGGTCACCAGTGCCCTCTGGGTGGTTCAAACGATGCCCTGGACACTGCTTGTCATCCACCCCCTCCCAGACATGGCTTCTCCTTCCCTGTCCACAGCTGTGCTGTGGCCCCCCACTCTTCTGCACTGTTGCCCTCACTCCATTCTAACTGTGTACACAGTCTTCTCCACTAGCCCCATGAACATTAAAATATTTAACAACAGCCTGGCAGTGAACACTAAAACATCCGTACCCTCTCACATATGCGCCTCTATTACTCATACTTTGTGGGGCAAAAGGCCTGGGTTATCCAGGCACTAGGCAGGAGCCATGGGGCAGTTGCAGGTGCAGGAAGTTGAACCCGATAGTCTTGCGGAAGAGTGGGCTGATGTTCTGAACTGTGGAGCCATATATCTCCGGTTCCTGCAGCATCTCTTAAAACAGCATTTTCTTTCTTAGAGATGGACTTATCCAGTGACTCAGAGATAGGAGAGGATGAGTAAAAGCAGTCCACTCTGTGAGAGAGTAGCTTTTTGATGACTTTGCTGGAGAAATGGATCCATTCATTAATTCCATCACATGCTTTAAGAGTCCACTATGCCGGATGTGGTGTTGCATGCCTTTAACCCCAACACTTGAGAAGCACAGGCAATAGGCTTTTTCCGATTTATACAGCATTCTAGGCAGCCAGAGCTGTATTGTGAGAACTTGTCTTTGAACAAACAAAAAATCAACTATGTGCATGTGCCATTCTCATGTTAGGAAACAGGGGGAACTAGTAAGGACAAAAGTCCCTACTCCTGTGGAGCTTGCATGTCAATGACCAATCGCAGAACAGGAGGAATGTATGGGCTGTGAGAAGTAACAAATGGCAGGAGGCAGGAAAGAGGCATGGGGGAGGGCTGGCCCAGGGAGGTGAGATAAGAACCAGGAGGATGCTAAAGGACTGCCACACTGACTCTGAACCCAGAGGATGGGAAAGCCATGCAACAGCTCGGGCAAGGAGTGGAAAACCCATCGCCACAAAGACAGCAAAGCTGGCCATACTGAGGAAGCCTAGGTGGAAAGCGCTTCACGTGGCCCTTCATCTTCTAATCGGTAAGGAAGAGATTTGGGGATTGTTTACTTTAAAAGTGGCTATTCGACAGGGCATAGGAACCTCAGAGCAGGCAGAGACAGGATCCTTTCATTTCCATCTGTGCCCAGGAGCTAACCCCGTGCAGCAGCTCTCCATATCCAAATCCCACTCAGAGAGAGATGGTCTCCCAGGAGTGCTGACACACCTAATATCACAGGCTCACAGGAGGGGCGAGCTCCAGTCAGAGACAGCAAGACCAGCGAACACCAGAGATAACCAGATGGTAAGAGGCGAGCACAAGAACCTAAGCAACAGAAACCAAGGAAACTTGGCACCATCAGAAACCAGTTCTCCCAATCACAGCAAGCCCAGGATACCACAACACCCACCAAAAAAGCAAGATTGTGATTTAAAATCACAGATGATGATAGAGGACTTTAAGAAGAACATAAATAACTCCCTTAAAAAATATAGGAGAATACAGGTAAACAGCTTGAAGTCCTTAAAGAGGAAACACAAAAATCAGAAATTGCAGGAAAATACAACTGAACAGGTGAAGGATTTGAACAAAACCATGCAGGATTTAAAAAATGGAAATAGAAACGATAAAGAAATCACAAAGGGAGACAACCCTGGAGATAGAAAACCTAGGAAAGAGAGCAGGAGTCAGAGACACAAGCATCACCAACAGAATACAAGAGATAGAAGAGAAATCTCAGGTGCTGAAGATACCATAGAAAACATTAACATAACAGTCAAAGAAAATGCAAAATGCAAAAAGCTCCTAACCTAAAACACCCAGGAAATCCAGGACATAACGAGAAAACCAAACCTAAGGATAATAGGTACAGAAGAGAGTAAAGACTCTAAACTCAAAGGGCCAGTAAATATCTTCAACAAAATTATAGAAGAAAATTTCCCTAACCTAAAGAAAGAGATGCCCATAAACATACAAGAAGCCTGCAGAACCCCAAATAGACTGGACCAGAAAAGAAATTCCTCCAATCACATAATGATCAAAACACCAAATGCACAAAACAAATAAAGAAAAAGATAAGTAACATACAAAGGCAGACCTATCAGAATTATACCAGACTTCTCAACAGAGACTTTAAAAGCCAGAAGATCCTGGGCAGATGTCATACAGATACTAAGAGAAAATAAATGCCAGCCCAGGCTACTATACCCAGCAAAACTGTCAATTACCATAGATGGAGAAGACAAGATATTCCATGACAAAACCAAATTTATGCAATATCTTTCCACAAATCCAACCCTACAAAGGACTGGAAAACTCCAAACACAAAGAGGAAAACTACACCCTAGAAAAAGCAAGAAAGTAATCTTCTTTCAACAAATCCAAAAGAAGATAGATATACAAACATAATTCCACCTCTAAAAACAAAAATAACAGGAAACAACAATCTCTATTCCTTAATATCTCTTAACATCAATGAACTCAATTCCCCAATAAAAAGACATAGACTAATGGACTAGATACATAAACAGGACCCAGCATTTTGCTGCATACAGGAAATGCACCTCAGTGACAAAGACAGTCACTACCTCAGAGTAAAAGGCTGGAAAAAAAATTCCAAGCAAATGATCCCAGAAAACAAGCTGGAGTAGCCATTCCAATACTGAATTAAACAGACTTACAACCAAAAGATATCAAAAAAGATAAGAAAGGGCAATTCATGCTCATCAAAGGAGAAATCTACCAAGATGAACTCTCAATTTTGAACATTTATGCTCCAAATGCAAGGGCACCCACATTCATAAAAACAACTTTACTAAAGCTCAAAGTACACATTGCACCTCACACAGTAATAGTGGGAGACTTCAACACCCCACTCTCAGCAATGAACAGATAATGGAAACACAAACTAAACAGAGGCACAATGAAACTAACAGAAGTTATGAACCAAATGGATTTAATATATGTATTAATATATACACACATACACATAACATTTCATCCTAAGACAAAAGAATATACCTTCTTCTCAGCACCTCATGGTACCTTCTCCAAAATTGACCACATAAAGGGTCATAAAACAGACCCCAACATATACAAGAAGATTGAAATAATCCCATGCATCCTATCAGATCAACATGGACTAAGGCTGGTCTTCAATAACAACAAAAACAATGGAAATCCCACATACACATGGAAGATGAACAACTCTACTCAATGATAACTTGGTCAGGGGAGAAATAAAGAAATTAAAGATATTTTAGAATTTAATGAAGATGAAGGTACAACACACCAAAACTTATGGGACACAATAAAAGCAGTGCTAAGAGGAAAACTCATAGGTCTCAGTAACTCCATAAAGAAACAGGAGAGAGCATACACTAGCAGTTTAAAAGCACACCAGGAAGCTCTAGGACAAAAAGAGGCAAATATACCCAAGAGGAGTAGGCATCAGGAAATAATCAGTCTTAGGACTGAAATCAATTAAGTAGGAACAAAGAGTACTGTACAAAGAATCAACAAAAACAGGAGCTGGTTCTTTGAGAAAATCAACAAGATAGATAAACCCTTAGCCATACTAACCAGAGGGCAAAAGACAGTATCCAAATTAATAAAATCAAAAATGAAAAGGGAGACATAACAGAAACTGAGGAAATTAAAAAAATCATCAGACTCAGCACAACTTGAAAATCTAGATGAAATGGACAATTTTCTGGACAGATACCAGGTACCAATGTTAAATCAGGATCAGAGAAGCCATCTAAACAATCCCATAATCCCTAAAGAAATAGAAGCAGTCATTAATAGTCTCCCAGCCAAAAGAAGCCCAGGACCAGATGGTTTTAGTGCAGAATTCTATCAGACCTTCAAAGAAGACCTAATACCAATACTCTTCAAATTATTCCACAAAAAAGAAACAGAAGGAACACTACCCAATTCATTCTATGGAGCCACAGTTATTATGCTTATACCTAAAGCACACAAAGACCCAACAAAGAAAGAAAACTTCAGACCATATTCCTTTATGAATATCGATGCAATAATACTCATTAAAATTCTTGCAAACTGAATCCAAGAACCCATCAAAATGTTCACTCATTATGATCAAGTAGTCTTTATTCTAGCGATGTAGGGATGAGTCAATATAAGGAAATCCATCAATGCAATCCACTACACAAACAAATTCAAATTTAAAAAACACATGATCATCTTATTAGATGTTACAAAAGCATTTGACAAAATTCAATGCCTCTTCATGGTAAAAGTCTTGGAAAGATCAGGAATTCAAGACACATACCTAAACATACTAAAAGCAATATACAGCAAACCAGTAGCCAACATTAAACTAAATGGAGAGAAACTTGAAGCAATTCCACTAAAATCTGGGAGTAGACAAGGCTGCCCACTCATTATCTACTCAATATAGTCCTAGCCAGAGCAATTAGACAACAAAAGGAAGTCAAAGGGATACAAATTGGACAGGAAGAAGTCAAAATAGCACTATTTGCAGATGATATGATAGTATATTTTAAGTGACCTGAAAAAATCCACCAGAGAACTCCTAAACCTGATAAACAACTTAAGCTAATTGTCTGGATATAATTTTAACTCAAACACATCAGTAGCCTTCTTATACCCAAAGGATAAACAGGCTGAGAAAGAAAGTAGGGAAATGATACCCTTCACAATAGTCACAAATAATATAAAACATCTTGGTATGACTCTAACCAAGCAAGTGAAAGATCTGTATGGCAAGAACTTCAAGTCTTTGAAGAAAGAAATCAAAGAAGATCTCAGAAGATGGAAAGATCTCCTGTTGTGGATAGCCCTGGGCTCGTACTTTGATGTTAATTCCACTCCTCAGAGGGGCTGCAGATGAGGAGTTGCCTTGTGAACCGTCACCCCACCTTGACTTTTCAAATAAAGGCTTGAGCCAATGATTGGGCAGGAGGAAAGTGGGAGGAGCAGAGTCTAGGGGAGGAGCTACAGGGTATAAAACAGGAGGAGGAGGAGCAACGGCAAGAGAGAAAAGGAGAGAGAACAGAGAGAAGAAACAGAGAAGAAATGAAGAGAAACGGTTAAAGAGAACCGGAGAGGCGGCAGGGAGAGAAGCTCGGGGCCTAGAGAAACTGCAAGTTGTATGGGATAAAATAGATTGAAACAGAGTAGTAGAGTGGGAAGCCTGCCCAGTCTAGGCTTGTAGCTAGAGAGAACAGAGGAAACGAAGAGAAGAAACAGAAACGGGGAGAGAGAAACGGTTAAAGAGAACCGGAGAGGCGGCAGGGAGAGAAGCTCGGGGCCTAGAGAAACTGCAAGTTGTATGGGATAAAATAGATTGAAACAGAGTAGTAGAGTGGGAGGCCTGCCCAGTCTAGGCTTGTAACTTGTTTTGTTAACCGCTGAGCTGAGCTTTCATTTACCGGGGAACTGGGTTGGATACATAGTAGCAACAAAATGGCTGCCCAACGTATTGTTTAGAACCTAACAAACCTGAGATAAAACGTTAGCTGCCTGAGAAGCCCTGAACGGCTCGGACAGCAGATAGAAAGGGTTCCGGACCAGGTAATTCATTGATATAAGAGAGATATATAGTATTTTGATACTTAAAGATGAGTAGAACAATAAAGACCGTTTTGGCTTTAGGTGATAATATTTTGAGTGATTTTGATGAGATTTTGACAGGAATGGATTTAGTGAAAAAGGTCATTGGTATTGCAGTACTTATTATCTTGATTTGCTATGTCATCTCAAGAGTCCTAGACAAAAAAATCCTTGCCTTAGAAAAGAGATTACAAATAACAATTGAAGGTGGGAGACAGGAGTTAGAAAAGATGCTGGAACAAAGGATGATGCAGCAGTTCGAAACACTAGAATTGAAGACCCAGGAAATTGTAGAACAGAATAAGAGACAGAAGAAGGAGAATGAAGGTGTGAGACAGGAGTTAGAAAAGATGCTAGAAGAAAGGATGCAGCAGTTTGAAACACTAGAATTGAAGACCCAGGAAATTGTAGAACAGAATAAGAGACAGAAGGAGGAGAATGAAGGTAGGAGACAGGAGTTAGAAAAGATGCTAGAACAAAGGATGCAGCAGTTAGAAACACTAGAATTGAAGACCCAGGAAATTACAGAACAGAATAAGAGACAGGAGGAGAATGAAGGTGTGAGACAAGAGTTAGAAAAGATGCTAGAACAAAGGATGATGCAGCAGTTCGAAACACTAGAATTGAAGACCCAGGAAATTGTAGAACAGAATAAGAGACAGAAGAAGGAGAATGAAGGTGTGAGACAGGAGTTAGAAAAGATGCTAGAAGAAAGGATGCAGCAGTTTGAAACACTAGAATTGAAGACCCAGGAAATTGTAGAACAGAATAAGAGACAGAAGGAGGAGAATGAAGGTAGGAGACAGGAGTTAGAAAAGATGCTAGAACAAAGGATGCAGCAGTTAGAAACACTAGAATTGAAGACCCAGGAAATTACAGAACAGAATAAGAGACAGGAGGAGAATGAAGGTGTGAGACAAGAGTTAGAAAAGATGCTAGAACAAAGGATGATGCAGCAGTTCGAAACACTAGAATTGAAGACCCAGGAAATTGTAGAACAGAATAAGAGACAGAAGAAGGAGAATGAAGGTTTGAGACAGGAGTTAGAAAAGATGCTAGAAGAAAGGATGCAGCAGTTTGAAACACTAGAATTGAAGACCCAGGAAATTATAGAACAGAATAAGAGACAGAAGGAGGAGAATGAAG
The DNA here is from genome assembly GCA_964023405.1 of Apodemus agrarius. Classification (NCBI taxonomy): domain Eukaryota; kingdom Metazoa; phylum Chordata; class Mammalia; order Rodentia; family Muridae; genus Apodemus; species Apodemus agrarius. The sequence continues at coordinate 67,933,885 of OZ030022.1, read as the reverse complement.
GTAGGAGACAGGAGTTAGAAAAGATGCTGGAACAAAGGATGATGCAGCAGTTCGAAACACTAGAATTGAAGACCCAGGAAATTGTAGAACAGAATAAGAGACAGAAGGAGGAGAATGAAGGTGGGAGACAGGAGTTAGAAAAGATGCTGGAACAAAGGATGCAGCGGTTCACAGATCAGACTGAGCAGCAGAGAGAAAAAAATGAGGATTGGAAGCTAGACTTGGAGAATAACCTTTTAAAATTAATCAATCAGAATAAAATAGACAGTAGACTATCAGAATTGCAATATAAAGAAAAGATCAAAATGTGGAGGCAGAACCTTGAACAGAAAATACAGGAACTCAAGGAAAAGGAAAATACTCAGGGAGGGATAGAAGATAAAAGTAGAGAAAGCCAACCAAAAGTTATTAAAAAACAAACTTTAGTCTATCCTGTCAGTATACAACAAAGACCTCCAGATAATTTTTTAAATGCCAATGAACAAAACACCACAGCTGCTAAAAGACATTGTACTGTGGAACGAACTATTGAACTAAACCAGCCTGTTTACATTAAGGATATTCTAACAACAGAATGGAGAATGGGAAATGTGTTACGCTGGGGGAGGGGGTATGCCTATGTTTCCACAGGAAAAGAAAAGCTGTGGGTCCCTTCCACGTTGATAAAAATCAGACATGACAAAGGGAGACCTCCTGAGGACCTTGGCAACAGAGAAGAAAATGGAGATTAACCCAATCAACAAAATAGGTGATGTATATGTAGTAATGTTTATGTCTCTGTATATGGAGACAGCTCTGGAACTGGCTGAGACTAAAATGTCTATAAACAGCCATTAACACTTATTGGGTGTTACAAAACATCCTTTACGAGGACATTGATACACAGTTACATTTTAGTTTGACCAAGTGATCAAGCTAATCTGAGGAAAGGCAGTCAGACTTCTTTCTTTATTGATCTTCATTGGTCAATATGTGCCTCCTGCATGCTCTGTGTGAATGTCTTTACCTGTTTACTTGTTGCTTTTAAGTTTTGTATACTATAGGGATGAAAGAAGAGAAAGACAGCCCTGAAAAGATTCACACACCAGTATGCTGAGATTTGGGAACTTCCATTCCAGCTTCACATTTGACTCTATTTCAACTACATCAAAGCTGATTCTCTTAAAGACTTGCTTCCAGAACTCTACTTGCCTCTCCAGCCTTTCAGAATGACATGGTCGAGATGTCATCTGACATAGAGGCACGAACTTTCTCAAAACATAGTGACTGGAAGGCAAATAATGCCAGCTAGTTTTCAAAATTTCCCTTTGGGCCCCCAGATGGGAATTCTTCGCCCCAATTCAGCTGGAAGCAGACAGAAGACAATTATCGTCCCAGTTCATTATGTGGGGTGGATGGTTATGGTTATTTTAGGAATTATAGATATGTTATTTTAGGGATACGTCACAAATGTAGCTTTGGTCAGGGAGGAAACTAAAGAACTTAAACTCAGGGATTTCTACCTTTCCTTTCTTCTTCTCTATCCTTCTTTCTTGGGTAAAGGAGAAGTGGGTGGAAAAGAAAAAGGGGGATAAAGTAATATCATAGAAATTATAGAAATAGACAAATAGGGATTGGTGAGAAAATGTACTTTTAAGCAAAAAATTACATAGCCAGATCTTACATTGGTAGAAGTCTTTATAATTGATGCAAAGTCTATTGGTTCAGAATTTAGTTGATGTAAATTTAAGGTTTTCATTGGTATGAATTTACTACTGATATAAAACTGGGATTAATATTGTTACTCCCATGTAGGCATTGTGCCTATATAACACATTTAAGAATACAAGGCTTAGACCCAGTCCTTCTATAACTGCTAGTATAAACTGCTTTTAAATGATTAAGTAATACAAGTTAAGGGCCAAATAGCAAACTCGTGGTTATGAATTAGTTAAAAGAGTGTTCCTGAGCTATTTTGATTAGAAACGGCCGAGAATAGTCAAGGCTTAACAGTTCAGAGATGTCTTAGGTAGACAAATGGTCTTCAAAGGTGTCAGAAGTCCACAGAATATGTTTATTGACATTTATTTATTAATATTTGACTAGAGACCTGTCTGCTCCTGACAGCACCCCTTTCTTGAATTCAAAGAAGAACTTGAGCATCAGTGGAGTTGCTTTAGTTGTGGTGAGACAGTCACCAGGCAAGAATTGCCTCATTTCATCTACAGACAAATACTGTCCAAAAAAAGGACACACTGCAGAATAGTCGACTGATAATCTCTGCCAAGACAGAGTAATCAGCCCTTCAAAATTCTGCATTACCAAGGTCTGTCAGATGATCCTGGGCCAGAAGGCTGAAGACTGATGCTCCAACGTTTTGGTGTATAGGGCCTGTCCAGGTGATCAGCGGTCTCTATAAATTAGCTAAGTTTTAGAAGCTATATTTTGTGCTTCTCATACTTTCAGGTAATATTAGTCATTCTTGGATTTCTGATGGGGTTGAAGACTAATAGTCTTATAGCCAGTCCAAGCTGGTTGGCATTTAGAAAGATAATACAGATTTGAGAGGATGGTTTTCAGATGGGTTACAGTCTAAAGTGTACTTGAGTCAGGTGTAGAATTATAAGTCTTTTAAGTTCCAATAGATGACAGGGGTAGTACTACTTAATTGATAAAAAATGATTGACTGGGTGTTAGGTCTATCTTGTATGCTATATATTACAAAATGGTAATAATTGTGCTCAATTGATGTCTGAGATAAAAGAGTCTTTTAATTGGACAGAAAGGGGGAAATGTTGTGGATAGCCCTGGGCTCGTACTTTGATGTTAATTCCACTCCTCAGAGGGGCTGCAGATGAGGAGTTGCCTTGTGAACCGTCACCCCACCTTGACTTTTCAAATAAAGGCTTGAGCCAATGATTGGGCAGGAGGAAAGTGGGAGGAGCAGAGTCTAGGGGAGGAGCTACAGGGTATAAAACAGGAGGAGGAGGAGCAACGGCAAGAGAGAAAAGGAGAGAGAACAGAGAGAAGAAACAGAGAAGAAATGAAGAGAAACGGTTAAAGAGAACCGGAGAGGCGGCAGGGAGAGAAGCTCGGGGCCTAGAGAAACTGCAAGTTGTATGGGATAAAATAGATTGAAACAGAGTAGTAGAGTGGGAGGCCTGCCCAGTCTAGGCTTGTAACTTGTTTTGTTAACCGCTGAGCTGAGCTTTCATTTACCAGGGAACAGGGTTGGATACATAGTAGCAACAATCTCCCATGCTCGTGGATTGGCAGGATTAATATAGTAAAAATGGCCATCTTGCCAAAAGCAATCCACAGATTCAATGTAATCCCCATCAAAATTCCAACTCAATTCTTCATAGAGTTAAAAAGAGCAATTCTCAATTTCATCTGGGATAACCAAAAAGCCCAGGATAGCTAAAACAATTCTCAACAATAAAAGAACTTCTGGGGGAATCAGTATACCGGACCTCAAGCAATACTACAGAGCAATAGTGACAAAAAATCTGCATGGTATTGGTACAATGACAGGCAAATAGATCAGTGGAATAGAATTGAAGACCCAGAAATGAACTCACATACCTATGGTCACTTGATCTTTGACAAAGGAGCTAAAACCATCCAGTGTAAAAAAGACAGCATTTTTCAACAAATGGTGCTGGTTCAACTGGAAGTCATCATGCAGAAGAATGTGAATTGATCCATTCTTATCTCCTTGTACTAAGCTCAAGTCCAAGTGGATCAAGGACCTCCACATAAAACCAGACACAGGGAAACTAATAGAAAAGAAACTGGGGAAGACCTTTGAGGACATGGGCACAGGGGTAAAGTTCCTGAACAGAACACCAATGGCTTATGCTCTAAGATCAACAATTGACAAATGGGACTTCATAAAATTGCAAAGCTTCTGTAAGGCAATAGGACAAAACGGCAACCAACAGAGTGGGAAAAGATCTTTACCAACCCTACATTCAATAGAGGGCTAATATCCAATATATACAAAGAACTTTAGAAGTTAGACTACAGAGAACCAAATAGCCCTATTAAAAATGGGGTACAGAGCTAAACAAAGAATTCTCAACTGAGGAATATGGAGTGGTCAAGAAGCACCTAAAGAGATGTTCAATATCCTTCATCATCAGGGAAATGCAAATCAAAATGACCCCAAAATTCCACCTCACACCAGTCAGAATGGCTAAGATAAAAAACTCAGGGGACAGCAGATGCTGGTAAGGATGTGGAGAAAGAGGAACACTCTTCCATTGTTGGTGGAATTGCAAGCTGACACAACCAATCTGGAAATCAGTTTGGCAGTTCCTCAGAAAATTGGACATTTTACTACTTGAGGATCCAGCTATACCACTCCTGGACATATATCCAAAAGATCCTCCAACATATAACAAGGACACCTGTTCCACTATGTTCATACCTCCACTATGTTCATAGAAGCCTTATTTATAATAGTCAGATGCTGGAAGGAACCCAGATGCCCCTCGACAGAGGAATGGATACAGAAAATGTGGTACATTTCCACAATGGAATACTTCTCAGCTATTAAAAACAGTAACTTCACGAAATTTACAGACAAATGGATGGAACTAGAAAATATTATCCTGTGTGAGGTAACCCAGTCACAAAAGAACACACATGGTATGTACTTACTGATAAGACCATAGGAAGCTCAAGAAGAAGAAAGACCAAAGTGGGGATTCTTCAGTCCTTCTTGGAGGGGGAAGCAAAATGATTATAGGAGGTAGCGGGTGAGAAGGACTCAGGAGGAACAGAAGAGGGGGAGGGGAAAGGTGGGAAGGATCAGGTAGGGAGGAGATGGGATGATAGACAGAGGGTCAGGAAATTTAACAGAGGTGTGTGGCAATGGGGGATGGGAAATGGGGGTAGCCACCAGAAAGTCCCAAGTACCAGGAAAGCAAGAGGCTCCCAGCACCCTACAGGGATGACATTAGCTGAGATACCCAACAAACGGGAGGGAGAACCTGTAAAGATTTTATCCAGAAGTTAGGCAAGGCCCCTGGTTGGGGGATGGGGCCACTCACTCATCTCCAAATTTTTAACCCAGAATTGTTCCTGTCTAAAGGAAATACGGGGACAAAGTGTGGAACATAGACAGAAGAAAAGGCCATCCAGAGACTGCCCCATCTGGGGATCCATCCCATATACAGACTTCAAACCCAGATACTTTAGCTGATGCCAAGAAGTACTTGCTGACAGGAGCCTGATATAGTTGTCTCCTGAGAGGCTCTGCCAGAGCCTGACAAATACAGATGTTGATGCTCACAGCCAACCATTCAACTGAGCAAGGAGACCCCAATGGAGAAGTTGGAGAAAGGACTAAAGGAACTGAAGGGGTTTGAAGCCCATAGGAAGAACAACAATAACAAACAGATCCCAGCTCCCAGGGACTAGTTCACCAACCAAAGAGTACCCGTGGAGGGACCCATGGCTCCAGCTGCATATGTAGCCGAGGATGGCCTTATTTGACATCAATGGGAGGAGAGGCCCTTGGTCCTGTGGAAACTCGATGCCCCAGCATAGGGGAATGCTAGGGCAACGAGGCAGGGGGTAGGTGGGTGCAGAAGCACCCTCATAGAAGCAGTGGGCAGGAGGAATTGGATAGGGGGTTTCAAGAGGGGAAACCGGGAAAGGGGATAACATTTGGAATGCAAATATATAAAATAACCAATTTAAAAAAAGTTGCTATTCTAGCTGTATTTGCAGAAGATGGAGTTTGATTCTCAGCACACATATTAGATGGCTGACAACTGCCTATAACTCTAGCAATAGTAGCTCTGAGGCCCTTCAGGTTTCCATGGGTCCCCACACATACATACACCCATAGTGTAAAGGGTCCATGATTCACCAAAGAATGGTACTCCAGACTCAAATAGTATGTAAAAGCAAAGAGTGTTTTTTATTCTGTGGAAGTCCAGCATGTCAGGGTCTCTATTACCAGAATAGAGAGACAATCAAGTGAACTCATGGGCCTAATTTAAAGTACATTGGAGTTCTGGGGCAGATGGGCATTCCAGAACAATTACCAGGGCACAGGCCTGGAAACTGTTGCTGAGGAAGCCCTGGGAAGGTGGCCTCATCTTACTCTGTCTCTAGGCGTTCTGGAACATTATTGGGGTGTGGAGGCTGGAGCCTGGGTTTTTTTCTATTAGTGCCTGGGCTTGCCTGGACTTGCCCAGTTCTTAGACCTATTCTCCTTAACTGCCTATTTGACGCCTGTCATGAAATCAGCCTAGTCTTCTCAACAGTTAAAAATAAAAATTAACTTACAAAAAAAGAACTCCTTTATCTTACTTAGCAGTGGCCCTTTCCCTTCTGCCCCAATCTTCCCTGCAAGAGGGTTCATATTTCAGACAGTCATGTCTGATGATTGCAGCAGGAAACAAAAGTCTGATTGATTGATTGATTGATTGATTGATTTATATGAGTACACTGTCACTCTCTTAGACACACCAGAAGAGGGCATCAGATCCCATTACAGATGGTTGTGAGTCACCAAGTGGTTACTGGGAACTGAACTCAGGACTTGTGGAAGAGCACTCACTGAGCCATCTCTCCAGCCCAAAAGTCTGATGCTTAAACTGCTGATATCCTGCATCATCCTGTAAAATTATGGGTGGCAAATGGAGCGTGCACTGCAGCCAAAGATCTGAACCAGGTGCAACTGTTCCAAATATGTTCACATTGAAACAAAAGAGTCATAAATGTTGGCTGTGGCGTTTCTAGAACATCCGAATTGGCAGTTGGTCCACAAGCTCATGCCTTTATCGACATCAGCTGAGATTCAAAAGCTCATGGGACACAGCGGGAGGTGATTGGTATTCAGAGGGTTTGTAAGCTACCATGGACCCCCCAAGGGAACCACGTGGAGCTGAAGATTGATGCAAAAGTAGAGGAGTTTATTGTTCCAGTGCACTGGGGCCGTCTTGCATTCAAAGGCGATGACCCTGGGCAGCTCATTCATCGAGTTTTTATTCAGTTTTCAGGGGTAGAATTGAACCACAGCCACTAGGCACAATGTGATTGGCAAAACAGTGTGACTTTAAACTGATTGGTCCTTAAGAAATGAGGTAGCAAGGGCTTCCCTTACCTGTGGGTGGCCAACAGTCAGCCTGCCCTGAGGAATGTGTCTACATGATCTGGGCTTCCCTTATCTCCTGTAACCAATGGTCGGTCCCTCCTGTGGTCTTTCTGAGGAATGTAATCAGCTTTTCCTGGAGGGGAAGGGTGCATACGTGCTCCATGACCTCTCTCTTCCAGGAGGGAAGGGGCCTTCATGTTCTAGGGCCTGGGGGAAGTTTCCAAAGGCCCTGAGCTAAGCTCTTCAGATTCAAGGTTGGAAAGCAATTCTGTCCTCTAGCAATTGTTATAATTGTATTCAATTTATATCTGAAAGCAAAGAGATTTTTATTGGATTTAAAAGGGGAATTGTTGAGGTTGGTCTTTTGCTATCTGTTGCGATGCTAAGTATGGGTGCCCCAAGACCTGGTTGTCCCAGAGATGAGAGAGTCTACACATACACCTTGGCCCTGAGTTATTTCTGATTGGTAAATAAGGATGCCTATAGCCAATAGCTGTGCAGAAAAGACGAAGGTGGCGGGGTTTAGATTCCATGAGCTTGGGGTTAGAAAAGTGCAGCAGGAGGAAGGAGAAGCCACCATGGGTTAAGAGTCAAGAGAACGTGGCTCTAAGGGCTGGCTGGTTAGAGTTAAGGGCAGCCCAGATAAAACATAATAAATAATAACTCAGGGTATCGATAAGAAGGTAAATTCTAATAGCATAGAGCCTAGACAGCTGCTCGGCTATTGTGCTATTTAAAGCTTAATTGTAAATATAAAGGCTGAGTGTGTCTTTCATCCAGGAACCTAAATAGCTTAGGCAGGGTAGAAACCTCGGCTGGGGTTAAACACTTTCTATAGCATGGGTGCCTGTCACATCTGAGCCCTTCAAGATTGTGTGTGTGTGTGTGTGTGTGTGTGTGTGTGTATGTGTATTATTTGAGACTTTCTATGCATGTACATAATCATATGTATCATATCCACACCACCCCAACAGTCTGACCATCTAGTTTTACTGGGCAACCAATAACAGTGGCGGCAGCCTGTGTGTTTGGAGGGTCCCTCTGGAGCCTCCCTGACCTGTGGGGAGACATCTGAGATGACAGTCTTTTTAAAAACAGTATTACATTTATTTATTTTGGGAAGGGCAGGGTGTTAGAGGACAACTGGCAGGAATTATTTCCCTCCTACCACACATAGCCTGAGGACTAAACCCAAGATGTCAGACTTAGTGGAATGAGCCTTCTCTCCTGAGTCATATCTATAGGTCCCACGAGGGCATCCTCCTGTGGCAATAGTATAGCAAATTGATGGTGAGCTGTGGTCACAGCCACTTTTACTGTTGCCTGTGGAGCTCTCTGTTGTCCTGTAGAAGAGTCATCATCTTCAGCAGGACTGACTGGCCCCAGCCTGCTTTCCTTTATCTGTAGCTGTGCACTTCGGCAGTTTGATTAAGTTGTCAAAGCTAAGTATTGTCTGGATGGTTAATCCTGGAAAATAGTCCATAATACTCACACACTGAGTTTTAATTCCAGTGTTCACTCCATCTGTTAAATGGGAAGAGCAGTAATGCCAATTTTATAAGGCCATAGTGACATGAAGTAAAATAATGTGTGCATATATAATTTTATATGATGTCTAGATGGCAGTAAGTTAATGTTCACTATTCTTTGAATTTGTTCTGAAGATAAATGAAATCATAGTTGTGAAAGTAATTTCTTGTTTGTGAAGAATGAATGGCCTCTACCACCATCACTACGACTGTCCTGATTACTACCACCACCATCACCATGACTGTCCCCATTATCACAATTACCATGACTGTCCCATTACTACCACCACCATCACCATGACTGTCCCCATTATCACAATCACCATGACTGTCCCGATTACTACCACCATCACCACAACTTTGTCCCAATCATCATCACCACCACTACGACTGTTCCATTACCACCACCACCACCATCACCATGACTGTCCCCATTATCACAATCACCATGACTGTCCCATTACTACCACCCACCATGACTGTCCCCATTATCACAATCACCATGACTGTCCCATTACCACCACCACCATCACCATGACTGTCCCATTATCACAATCACCATGACTGTCCCATTACTACCACCCACCATGACTGTCCCCATTATCACAATCACCATGACTGTCCCATTACTACCACCCACCATGACTGTCCCCATTATCACAATCACCATGACTGTCCCATTACCACCACCATCACCACGACTGTCCCCACTATCACAATCACCATGACTGTCCCATTACCACCATCATCACCATGACTGTCCCCATTATCACAATCACCATGACTGTCCCATTACCACCACCATCACCATGACTGTCCCCACTATCACAATCACCATGACTGTCCCATTACCACCATCATCACCACCACTGTCCCCACTATCACAATCACCATGACTGTCCCATTACCACCATCATCACCATGACTGTCCCCACTATCACAATCACCATGACTGTCCCCTTACCACCACCAGCACCATGACTGTCCCCACTATCACAATCACCATGACTGTCCCCTTACCACCACCATCACCATGACTGTCCCCATTATCACAGTCACCATGACTGTCCCATTACCACCACCACCACCATGACTGTTCCCACTATCACAATCACCATGACTGTCCCATTACCACCACCATCACCACGACTGTCCCCACTATCACAATCACCATGACTGTCCCATTACCACCACCTTCACCATGACTGACTCCATTACCTCCAATCAGTATGACCACCATTGTCATTACTATCATCATCAATAATTCTCATCTTCTAGACAAAATTACAAGTCCCTCTTCAGTTTAACACTGAGAACGCAAAGAACATATAAATAACAATATTTCAGGCTGGCTGTCCCATCTGCTGTAGATAAGGACAGGAGACTGAGCTTAGAAGCTGTATTCTAACTGAGGCCCTCCACTAATCTTATATCACCCCAGAAGTCACTTAAACTACCAGCTTTGTTTGGCCATCTATAAGGTAGAAGAATTAGATTTCAAAATATCCATAGCTCTCAGACACTTCACAATGCTAGGCAAACAGAAGCTGAGTCTCTGGGTTTCTGTGACTTGGGCGTTGAGGGGCTCAATTCTAGTCCTCTCTGGATCTGTCTTCCACCTTCCGCTTCACTATAGCCACGAAATTCTCCATGTTGGGCCAGAAGAACTTTCCAAATAAAAAGTGGATTTTATCACCCAGCCTCTTAACTCTCTGTGACTTCTCATTGTCTTCAGGATGAGGGCTGAACTCTATAGAACAGCATACTGTCTATAGGCCTCATAGTCATGGAATACTAAAGAATGGTCATGTCCCTCCTGGACACAGGGAGAAGCCAAGCTACATTTCTTTAGCAGACAGAATGTTATTTATGTATTAAAATAAGGCCACAAAGACCAAGAAACAGCATGGAATGCAATTATATTAAGTTTAAAAACCAAACTAAAATTTTTTGAACATAATATGACTTTAATTAAGATAGGATGTCGTTTAGTAAAACAATACAATACTGTTATGAATATAGTAACTGATTAGTAAATATCAATTTAGTAATTGATTTTTAACAGTTTTCCAGCTTCATGCTTTTTTTTCCCATATTTTGCATTTTTTCTTTAATCAGAGATTTAAAAGCCTGAACTGGGAGGAGGGGCTATGGAATGACCTCAGTGTCCCTAAAAGCCTGGTGAGCATTCAGTGCCTGGGGCTCCAGGGTGGGTGGAGCCAGCTGGCCACCATGGGTGGTCCTTGGGCTTCCACACGTGTGGTCAGGGTGGATTCTCAGCACATACTAAAAATACTGTGAAAATTTCTTTTAATAAATAAAGTCAGGCTGGGATTACCTCTCTATGGTAGAGATGTGTGTAAATACACTTATTTAGGAAACTAGAAAATCACCTAAGGCAAAAATAAATCTATCTCAAAAACAAAACAAAACAAAGCAAAACAACACACATGTAGCAGTGAGCTTAGCTACACTGCTTTGGCTCCTGGTTGGTGCGCATGGAGCTATCTGAATTCACGAATGGAACACACACACACACACACACACACACACACACACACACACACGCACACACGCACGCACCAGTTAGTTTTAATATTACTTGGCTACCTCAAAGGCTTGGCACTCCTAAACCTTCCCCTGCTGCCCCAGACCCACGGGGAAGTGGCCCCAGTGGCCGCCCACCTGAGTTCTTACGTGGCTGCTTGGCTTTCTCTCCTATGTCTATGTCCATCCTTCTCCCTTGAGTCATGGAGAGACTGTCTCTCCTCTCTCCTTCATCCTAGCCTGCCCTGTCTCTCTTTGCACTGCTGTTGGCTGCTGGCATCTTTATTGATCAATCAAAAAACAACTGGGGACAAGGACCTTCAGCATTTGGACATGCAGATTCCCAATTAAATCAAAGCATTAGAACCAATCCCCAACAAAAATCCAAACATTCAAAAACCAAAACCAAAACACTGCAAATCTTCTTGTATTTGAGAATACATGAGAAATTGAAAGCATCGTGAATATCTGGTCCTCAGAGTACTCCAAGCAGGTGAGCAGGCCCACGGCCCATTGTCTCCTGAGACGTTTTCCTGCCTGGGTGTTTCGGGGGCTTGCATAGTGGCTTGCATGGGGGCTTACATGGTGGCTTGCACGGTGGCTTGCACGGGGACTTGCACGGTGGCTTGCACGGTGGCCATCCTATTTGATCATTTGTGCTCTGTGGGGCTCAGGCTTTAACTTAAGCTGCAGGCAGGCCAGGCAAGCACTCGGCCCAGGCCTCACCTGGACCCATGAGGTTTGCATTTTTTACCCCAAATAGCAGACTCCTCTTCTGCCTTCAAGGGTCACATGGTAAACCGTTTGCCTGGATCAGAGGAAGAGGAAACACTTCTCAATGGGAGGTGTGCTCGTTTGTATTCTGTTGGTGTGATAAGTACCATGACTAAAAGCAATTTGGGGAGGAAAGTACTTATTCACCTCACACCTCTACATCATTGCTTATCTTTGAGAGAACCCAGAGCAGGAGTTCGAGGCAGGAACCTGGAGGCAGGAACCAAAGCAGAGGCCGTAAGGGAAGGCAGCCTACTGGCCTGTCCTCCGCCTTGCTCAGTTTGCTTTTTTTTTTTTTTTTTTTTTTTTTTTTTTTTTTGAGACAGGGTTTCTCTGTGTAGTGCTGGCTGTCCTGGAACTCACTCTGTAGACCAGGCTAGCCTCGAACTCAGAAATCTGCCTGCCTCTGCCTCCCAAGTGCTGGGATTACAGACGTGCGCCACCACCGCCCGGCCTCAGTTTGCTTTTTTATTCATCCCAGGGCTCTCTGCCCAGGGGCGTCACTCACGGTGGGCTGGGCCCTTCCACTTCAGTCATAAATTAAAAAATGCCTCACAGACACGCCCGCGTACCAATCTAATGGAAGCATTTCCCAGTCAAGGTTTCCTCTTCTCAGAGGACCCTAGCTTGTATGGAGTTGATCAAAGGAAGCCAACAAGCACACGGCTGAGCTGTCTCTCCATTTCTCTTCTCATCTCCCAGATTCTAACTTGAGGACTCCAGAGACACCACAGAGCATTGGTTAAGGATCCTCTCCATCATCCACATGTTAAGATGTCCTGACTATCTTCACCTTCTCGAGGCTTCTTACTTGGTGGTTCCCACGGCTCTTGAGGCCAAAGGGATGAAAGTGAACATCTGCCCACAGCTGGATAACTGGGGACGTGAATCAAGAGTGATGAGCACATTCCCCTGTGTCCACAAAGATGGTTCATCAATATTAGAACCTGGTGGGGAACATTTATACAAGCCCAGCCTGACCCTGCCAGGAATCGAGCACAGGGCTTGCCCAACCGTGTGACACGGAGCATTCGCTCAATGGTGCCTACACCTGTGGTCAGCTGTCAGAGCTCAGGGGCTCCATGACAAGACCCTCCTGATGACAAAACTCCCTTTCTCTCAAAAGAGTAGCGAGCCCATGGGAATCAGGCTTTTGTTTTGTTTTTGTTTTTTAGTATAAATTAGAGTTTATTCAGGGCATGGGGAGAGGAGTTGAGAGGGTCGTAGAGGCAGAGAAAGGCAGAGAGAGAGAGAGAGAGAGAGAGAGACAGAGAGACAGAGAGAGAGGGAGGGAGGGAGGGAGGGAAAGAGAAAGAGGGGGAGAGAGAGAAGAGAGGAGAGGAGAGGAGAAGGGAAAGGAGAGGAGAAGGGAAGGGAAGGGAAGGGAAGGGAAGGGAAGGGAAGGGAAGGGAAGAGAGGAAAGGAGAGGAGAGGAGAGGAGAGGAGAGGAGAGGAGAGGAGAGGAGAGGAGAGAAGAGAAGAGAAGAGAAGAGAAGAGAAGAGAAGAGAAGAGAAGAGAAGAGAAGAGAAGAGAAGAGAAGAGAAGAGAAACAGAGGAGTAGAGGCCGGCCGTGAGCACAGGGAGGGGGAGGCAGGGAAAGCCAGAGAGCAAGAGCAGGGGTCAGTTTTTGAGGAGCGGCAGAAGAAGTTTCTAGGCAGAGGCAAGGGAGAGGGTGGTGTTCCAGGACAGGAAGAATAAGAGAGCGGCCCTCACTGCAGCGTGACCATCCTGTGATTCCAGCCCCTGGCAGGCAGCAGCAGAAGGATCGTGAGTTCTTGGTCCTATGGAGAATCCAAGGCCACCCTGTGCTGTATAGACCTCTCCTCAAGTAAATAGATTAATTCTTAAAAATGTTTTTAAGTCCAAAATATCTTCTGGGAAGTGGACAGAAAGTAGCAGAGAATGAGGTGGAATTCCCAGGGTTGGTGGCCATGACAAACAGTGTGAGCGTCATCCCACACAGAGAGGTAAAGGAGCTTAACTAGAGTGGTCAAGTGACACTGGACTTGGGTGCTCTGGGGTCCCTTCGTCCCTTCCGTCCCTTCCCAAGGTGTCCTTACACTCACCTTCTCCTCACCTCCAAGCTCCTAGCCACGCCCCTCAGGCCTCCTAGCTCTAAGAAGTAGTGGCAGAAGACAATTTCCAGACCACGCAAGGCAATAAGAGGCCAAACTCTGGTCACAGGAACTGATTTTCCGACCAAAGGGGCCCGCATCAGCGGCAAGGTGGGGGAGGGTTGGACGGACACTCATTATTCACGGATTGTTCTCTCCGTGCCAATCCTATCACAAAGCATCAGACTGGTCCTTAAGGAATCTAAGCAAGTTATTGGGGCTTGCATTCCTTATGGTGGGACCACAGGGCAATCCCCATGCAGCGGGAAGGATTGGAACCGGGGTCTTGCCAGTAGGAGGGATCTGAGCTTTCTGCACTAAAGTCCATAATCACCTAGAGGGCAGGCCACAGCGATTTCCTGTGAGGTTATAACATTTGCATAACCGACAACTTTCCTTGTTTTCCTTCTCTTGACCACCGTCTGAGCGTGGTTAATGAGAACCAATCACTGGTTTAGGTTACCCACAAGTCAGTCCCCAGGCTCACGGTGTCAGAACTGGTCTGTGTTCCACGTCCATAAGAAAGCACTCTGGACTGTGGGTGATAAAGCTGAAGCTCGTTCCACTGTCTGTCTGTCTGTCTGTCTGTCTGTCTGTCGGTCTTATCTGGCAGGATTTTCGGGTCTTGTCCACTAAAAGATCTCAGTTTCCTCTAAATCTCTGAAATCTCACCACACAGTTACTACACAGTATCTTTTGAATTATGGAAGTTTTAATGCAACAAAGCAGTCACTTCTTGCTTACAAACTGAGTCAGATACTACCAGGCAGCTCTATGATACACCAAAAATGTCTACTCTCTTCTCCCACAAACACACCCACCCACACTTTTCCCCTGGCCTGGTGACATCGACACACACATCAGATTTCCCCTCAAAACACCGCTTCCACCTGGCACCGTGGGACTTCTTAACACCCATGTCAACTCTGGCTCACCCGTTTCCTGTCCCGGCCTGTACGGGGCCAGCACCACGATGCTCCGTTCGTTCTGTAAAAGTTAAATGTCATCCTCTGATGTTTACTGACTTTGAAGTCCCCTGGCCACAGTACCTGGGGAAAGTTGCCTGTCTCCACCTGGCTCCTCCCCCTGTTGGGTGAGCAGTGGACTGCTTCTGCTAGACTTACTGTGAATAGGTGCACTCTTAGTGCATTTGAATATTTTGACTCACCTAACACAATAAGCATTTGAGGTCAGAGCAATCATGTACCCATTTCACAGACAAGGAAACAGAAAGTTCGGAGAGGCTAAGCTACCTGTCCAAGTCACTGTACTCCTAAGTCACAGGGGATTTTCTCTTCCCTAGCTCTTATTATCTTCTCTTCAGAGTAGCTCTGATTTGATCAAGTTCAACCAAGAACTCTGTTCCTCTGCGGGACACTTGGGGAGTCGCGGATGAGTTCACGGGAAAGCCTTCCCTGCAAGCAGCTGCCCAGCGCCCAGCAGAGCGGAGCAGGTGGGCCAGGGAGCGAGCAAGGCACTGTGGGCGGACTCGGAAGGGCAGGCGCGAGCCTGCACCGCCCACTGTGGCTCTGAGCGGGAGGGCGGGCGTGATAGTGCCGGTAAAGCCACAGCCTTTCTTCCACTGGAACAGATGACGGTCTCTGCTTCCTCTGTCGCTTTCTTTGGTTTGGGAACTTTTATTTCTTCCTCATTTGCCCCAGAAGAGCAACTTTTAAACTTGACTGTGCATTAAAGTAACTGGCAAAGTGGCCCACCACTTTGTCACTGATTGTACAGTTATCGGTGGGACGGGGGAGATGGCTCAGTGGGCAAGAGCTCTTACAGCACAAGCAGGAGGACCTTAGTTCGAATCCCCACACCAGTGTAAACGGGAGCAGGGCCACGATGGTCTGTAAGCCCAGTGTGGGCGGGGAGGACAGGCGAGGTCCTGGCAGTTTCCAGATCCATTCCAAAGTTCCTCATAGTCAGAGGTAGCATGTGCTAAATTAGGCCAGCAGTGTGGAGATGGAAGCCACGCCTGTGCCTGACACCTCTGAACCTGTCTCATCAAACTTCGGGTAACCTACCCTCTCGCTTCCCCCCCTCGTGGAGGACGCCGGGCCAGGGGCTTAGCGCACAAGGCAGCGTGAGAATGACAAAGTCACACATTGGCTCTAACTGCCGCACGGTTATCTGCCCTGGTGTCTCCTAGGTGGCATTCCGATACAGACTGCTCTTCAGACCCCTCAGCTTTTCTTTAGGACGCATTCTTGAAGAGTTCTGCCCTGGCTCTGTGTCTGAGCAGATGAGACCTGGGTGTGCTAAGGGTGCCCGCTGTTAGCGTCTGGAAAGCTGCAGGTGCATTCCTCTAATCTCCATCACCCCAGCTCTCGGGAGCCTGAAGCAGGTGGGTGTGAGTCTAAGGCTAGCCTAGGCTACATAGTAAAACACTATCTCATGAAACAAACAAAAAAGGGGGTGGTTTCTTCTTCCTTAGGATCAGAGTCATCCCATACTGTATGAGATAGAGACACCAAGGGTAACCTCAGACCTCTGCTTTTTATAATAAAATAGTACCTGTTATTTTGATAAAACTCAGTAAGCATTTACACATACATATATGCACGTATGTATGTATGTACATACGTGTTTATAGGACAACTGTGAAGACAAGTTTCATCTCCAGCACCCATGTGACAAACTGGGGCACGGCCATAAGCACCTGCAATTCCAGTTCTGTGGCCAGCGGGTAGACAGGCAGCTCCTGGAGCCTACTGGCCAGCCAGCCTGGACCAAACAGCAAGCCCTGGGTCAAGGGAGGGCCTTGTCTTAAGAGAGAGGGAACACAGTGACGGATAGCCGACACCCACCCTCCTCCGGCCTTCCCACTAGGGCACAAATGTGTAGTCTCGCATATGTACACACGCACACCAAACTCTTGAGTATGTTTGCACACACGCACAATTATATCTGAGTATCCAACTTGTGCCAAGCCCAGTGTTAAACAGTCACCTCTGGCAGCCAACTTACTCTATCGGTGCCAGAATGCCAACACAGTGCAGGCACGTGGGTGTGACGTGATTTGTCCAGAGGGCCCTGATACTGGAGCAGCGCTGTCGGGCGGGAAGGACACTTGTGCATAGCTATAGCTACCCTGCTCCTGCCATCTTCTCTCTCTCTCTCTCTCTCTCTCTCTCTCTCTCTCTCTCTCTCTCTCTCTCTCCTCTTTCTTCAATCCTGACACTCTGCAGAACTTCCCTGCTTTACAAAGCCATTATCTACTCCACCTTCTGGATTTAAAATTTAGTCATTTTAAGCAAAGCTCCTAGACCTGATGTTTCTGCCAAGTTTTCCCTAGTTGGACATTCCCTGTCACCATGGAAACCAAGAATTGGTTAAAATTGGGTCCCTGGAGGTAAGAAAATGCAGGAAGGAAGAAAAGCGTGGAGACTGCTGGTGAGGATCCCAGGGCTGCTTCGATACCGCCCGCCCTGGCATCGCCTGCCACTTCCTAGACCGGGTCAGTCTAAGGAAACATCTCAGGGCCCTGTAAAATTTGTGAGGAGCTCCAAAGCAGAGAAAGAAAACAGCACAATTGAATTTAAGTAGACTCAATTAAATGCCTAAAAAAAATGGCATGCTAATTTCATGAATAAATTGGGACTGCATAAACAAAATCACGACGCTTAAAAGCAGTAAGGCCTGCTTTCCTCCCCGGCTTGTTAGCCAGCTCTGGAGGAAGCCCAGCCCTTCAGAAATTGAATTTGTAGCAAGTTATTTCAGAGGCAGAATTATAAAAGTCATTTTTTTATAGCTAGATTACTAACAACTACTACTTCTCCATATTGGCCAAACACGAAACAAAATGATGTAGATGCCTTTAATATGTTTGAGATGGTGTGAAGATTTTCCAGAAAGGAAGGAAGGAAGGAAGGAAGGAAGGAAGGAAGGAAGGAAGGAAGGAAGGAAGGAAGAACTCTTAAGGGCTGGGAAATTATAACAGCCTTGGCAAGAAAGAGAGCAGGGCCCAGGCGGCGAGGGCCGCCCTGCCAGGGAGCCAGCCCTGACCTGAAGTGGGAAGCAGGCGAGAAAGAGGCTTCTGAATGAAATGGTTGACTCTACCCAGCTGCCCTGTCTCAGGGGAGAGTGACTCTTTGAACATGTCCAATAGATTCCAGCTGCCCAGGCTGGAGCAAAGCCAAGAAAAGCCAGCTTCCCGATTCTCCTTGGCTGTAAGAGATCGGAAGGCCATTATTGTGAAAGAGAAGAAAGTTGAGAGGGTCTGCAAACACCCAGAGCTACCTTCCTGTGGCTCTCGCCAGCAAGGTGACGGTGTCCCTTCCTTACCACAGAGAGGCACCGCAGACTGACAGCTATTCCTCTACCAAAGGCTGGACCAGGGACACCCTTACATGGAGGGAGAATGCAAGAGCCTATGTGTGTCTAAGCTTTTAAAGCCAGAGAAAATTAGGCAGCTGCCTCCGGCTGAGGTTTTAGCTTGTGCCTCTTGATAAAGTGGGGAGAGGCCCATGGAAGCTCTGGGCTGGGGGCCTGGGCCTGCTTGTGACCCTCAGAGTCTCAGGTTTTCCCTCCTGTGAGAAGGATGGTCTCTGTCACCTGTTCTAATCCTAGGCTAGAATGGATACAGGATTGCCTTAAGAGGTTTGTCACCTTGTTACTCCAAGTGTGGCCCTTATTCCAACAGACTCTAACATGGGAAGCTCATCAGAAGAGCTGCAGTGTCCTTACCCAGAATCTGCACGCAAGCTCCGGGGGGAAATGGTGTACAAATTAGGCTCCAAAGCAAAGAGACTTTAAAAAGCCATAGTTCACAGCCTGGGAGGTGTCGCTGGCTAACGATCGATCGTAGATGATGGTCTTGCTTGCTTGCTCTGTGTGGTCAAGCCCCAGCCTATCCCTACTGTCCCACCTCTAGGCTCAGCCCTGTTTATAGTGGGCTTTCTTGATATTTGTTTAATTACATTTTGTGTGACTGCCCCATAGGGCATCAAGAACAGACAGGTTATTTCCAGTCCAGCACCTGCGTTTGACACGTGGTGCCCAGCCCAGCGCAGTGCTGTGAAGTGCTCAGGACCCTCTGGGAGCCCTGGAGACGAGGCACGCTTCTCCTGCCACAGCCCGGGCTTCCTGCTGGGCAAGGCTGGCGTGTGGTAGAAACAAGGCATATTTCTGACAAGTTCAAGGCTCCACTGCTACTTTGAGAATGTGGCCGGCCTGTCAGCAATGCCGGGACACACACCTTTGTGTTTCGAAAGTACTCACAATGACAAAAGCACCTGATTGGCAGAAAAAAAGCATCTTCAGATCAGGCAATGTGGCTGCTGTCTGAGGCTGTGCTGTGCCTTTGTGGTGACCAAGGCAGCCTGACACGAGGCAAAGGCCAAGGGACCCTGGGGCCAGAGGGTAGCACCCCACCTTGTGGTGCTCCAGACCACAAGTTATCAGTAGACCTCAAAGGAGTGGCTGTACTCAGGAATCTCTCAGATCATTTCTAAAGACTGCGATTTTGCTCCCCATTCCCAGACTCGCAAACTGCCAGGGGTGGGGCGCAGGTGTGTGCGTTAATGTTAAGTAGCTCATCCTCTTGCTTCCTTTCTACAAACAGTAACAGCAACAACCCATTTACTGCAGATAAGCTTTGAAAATGTCACAGTGACCATTTTGTAAGAATGATGGTTTTTGTATTGCTTATCACATTAAATTACCACAAACTCAGTATCTTCTGAACACAAATGCATAATTATATTTGAATTCCAGGAGCCTAGCCCAGGCTCACTGAACTAAAACTAAGGTGTTGGCTGTGTTCCCCTCCAGGGGCTTCCTCAGCCTGGGAAGGCTGCCTGCACTCCTTGGCTGATGTCTTCCTCCCTCCTCAGTGCTGCGTTTTCTGGATCTTTCTTCAGATGTCAGCCCCAACTATCTTCTGCATGCTGCTTCTGCTCTGAGTTCTGGGGTTCCTCCTGGATTACCCAGAATCCTCATCCTCATCGTCGTATCAGCTGACCCACAGCTGTCCTTCGTCTGTCACTCAGAGCAGTGAGGAGTTCGAAGGACACGCCCTGTGAGCACCGCTGCAGGACCAGAATAGGAGGCTTGCGTCTAGAACATCATGTGCAAATGTTTGGAGCTGATGAATTTCTAACATTTAAAAAATTAATATTTGTGCTAGTTTTATAAAGTGTTACTTTATAGAAGTAAAGCCTCCCTGCTTCATGGCCAACTGTAACCAGAAGACCCTGGCCGCTCCTACTGTGATATGCATACCCCAACTGTGATGGGTATACCCCAACAATGATGTGCATACCCCAACTGTGATGTACGTACCCCAACTGTGATGTGCATACCCCAACTGTGATGTGCATACCCCAACTGTGATGTATATACCCCAACTGTGATGTGCATACCCCAACTGTGATGTGCATACCCCAACTGTGATGTATATACCCCAACTATAATGTACATACCCCAACTGTGATGTATATACTCCAAATGTGATGTATATACCCCTACTGTAATGTACATACCCCAACTGTGATGTGTGTAACCCAACTGTGATGTGAGTAACCCAACTGTGATGGCTATACCCCAACTGTGATGTATATACCCCAACTGTTATGGCTATACCCCAACTGTGATGTATATACCCCAACTGTGATTGGATATACCCCAACTGTGATGTGCATACCCCAACTGTAGTAGGTATACCTCAACTGTGATGTGCATACCCCAACTGTGATGTGCGTACCCCAACTGTGATGGGTATATGTGTACTGTGATGTATATACCCAAACTGTGATGTGTGTATCCCAACTGTGATGGGTATGCCCCAATTGTGATGTGTATATCCCTACTGTGATGGGTATACCCCAACTGTAATATATATATATCCAAACTGTGATGAATATACCCAAATTGTGATGTGTGTACCCCAACTGTGATGGGTATACCCCAACTGTGATGTATATACCCAAACTGTAATATGTATACCCAAACTGTGATGTGTATGCCTCAATTGTGATGTGTATATCCCTATTGTGATGGGCATACCCCAACTGTGATGTATATATTTAAACTGTGATGAATACACCCAAACTGTGATGTGTGTACCCCAACTGTAATGGGTATACCCCAACTGTGATGGGTATACCCCAACTGTGATGGGTATACCCCAACTGTGATGTATATAACCAATTATTATGTGTATACCTCAACTGTGATGTGTGTACCCCAATTGTGATGAGCATACACCTCTGTGATGTGTATACCCCAACTGTGATGGGTGTATCCCAACCGTGATGTGTATACACCAATTGTGATGGGTATATTTCAACTATAATGGGTGCACCCCAACCCTGATGGATGTGCCCCAACTGTGATGAATGTTCTGAGTGTGATGGGCATACCCTGATTGCGATCAGTGAACCCCTGAGAGAATTCCTTCATCTGTGCTTACAGCTTCCAACTCCTCTCTTGGTGAACCCAACCATTCAATGGCTTACTTGGGATTTCCATGCAACAGTCTGAAGATGATCACAAACTTCACAAGTCCCCAGATGAATGCTCCTTCCCGGTACATCCACTGATTGACTTTTGGCCTTCCTGCTAGAGACCCACCAGGCATGTTCCAGCCTCAGCTGAAGAGTCTTCTTACCCATCTACCTGGGCACATCTTTGCAGCCACTCTTCGGGAAGGTCTTTTGTGGCCTTCAGTTGAAAGTTTTACCCCAACCCTGCTATTTCAGACAGTGAACCAGTGATTTATCACCATCTACATGATATAGCATGGTGGTACTGCTTCCACCTTACCCTGACCTCAAAGGGAACATTCCAGTTGGTTTGATTTAATTCCATCTGTTCTCTGTCTCCACATAGCTAGCCAAGGCCATTGACTAGGACCCAGAACTATCGCCGAAGTGGAGAGTTGTATGTACTGGAGTCTGGGGGTGCCGGGAGATTATCCAGAATAGTTTACCCAGTCTTGCTCCCTCCCCTTTGGGGAATCTTTATGTCTTCCTTCTCTCCTCTCTGTCGCTGTTGGCACACTAAATTCTCATTCGCTTCAATTCAGGCTCCAGGTTCTCTGGTCTCTGAGAGACGCAAGGAATCAGTGCATTCCATGTGCCTAGCATCTTTCCACAGCGAGAGGAGAGGAGAGGAGGGGAGGGGAGGGGAGGGGAGGGGAGGGAAGGGGAGGGGGAGAGGAGGGGAGGGGAGGGGAGGGGGGAGGAGAGGAGTGGAGAGGAGAGGAGAGGAGAGGAGGGGAGGGGAGGAGAGGAGTGGAGAGGAGAGGAGAGGAGAGGAGGGGAGGGGAGGGGAGGGGAGGGGAGGGGAGGGGAGGGGAGGGGAAGGGGAGGGGAGGGGGAGGAGAGGAGAGGAGAGGAGAGGAGGGGAGGGGAGGGGAAGGGGAGGGGAGGGGAAGGGAGGGGAGGGGAAGGGGAGGGGAGGGGGGAGGAGAGGAGAGGAGAGGAGGGGAGGAGCGAGGAGGGGAGGGGAGGGGAGGGGAGGGGAGGGGAGGGGAGGGGAGGGGAGGGGAGAGGATACACTTCAGTGTATCTTGACCCAGAGTACCAGTGAGGATAGAGGTGAAAATTCATAGCAAACATCCATGTTTACACTCACCATAGCACCCTGCCCTATATCTAATTGTGTTTCTCACCTATGTGGCTGCACACACCCTCCCTCAGATTCATGCTCACCTTCCAAGACCTTAGGGAATTCAGACTTGGTTGACACACTAAGATGAGGTCAGTGGATATGGGTGGGCCAGCATGACTGGGGTCCTCAGAAGAGAGAAAGTTAAAATGTAGACACACAGGGAAGGGCCATGAGGTGACAGAGGCCATGACTAGAGGCAGGAGCCCCAAGAACACCAGGGAAGCTCTTCCCCAGAGCAGTTGGAGGGTGCAGCCCTGTGGATCTGAGATTTCAGACTCCTCTTCAAGCCAGAAGACCAAAGTTTCATAAAGACATACAGTTGTTGGGTATGTGCGTCTGTGTGTACGCCATGTGGAAATCAAAAGACAGTCTTCAGAAGACAGGTTTCTCCTTCCACTGTACACACTCAGAGAGTAAACACAAGTCACCGAGGTTGGCAGTGACCTCCACTGAACCAACACTAGCCCCAGTTATGCTTTGTCTAACCTACCCTCCCATGGGGCTCCACTAGCATAGCCACGAGGCTCACCAAGGTCCTCCAGAGCAGGGATCTGGTCTGTTTTGTTCCCTATTGAAGCTGCTGCATAAATAGTCCTCAA
Organism: Apodemus agrarius; assembly: GCA_964023405.1. Classification (NCBI taxonomy): domain Eukaryota; kingdom Metazoa; phylum Chordata; class Mammalia; order Rodentia; family Muridae; genus Apodemus; species Apodemus agrarius. The sequence goes on along the minus strand of OZ030022.1, from coordinate 67,910,612 downwards.
TGCAGTTTCTGTTGAATGAAGGTTCCAAGGACCAAGAAGACTGTTTGGTCTCCTGGAGAAGAACACAGCAATGGGGTGAGAACTTGACCTTGGCTGTCTTTCCAGACACTGAAATGACTGTTTTTGTGAATGCAAATTCTGATTGCACCAGTGTCTTCAGTCCAAGGCCGCAGACGCACACGCTGGCCAGGGTCACAGTCGCAGTTTACTGTTAAAGGAGCCCTGGCCGATGCTCAAGCTGTAAGTCCTACAGACATCAGACCCGAGCAGAGGAAAACCACGTGTTCTGCCGTGGAAGAGGCTTCCAGTATTGTAGACAGGAATACCGTCCCTGCATCTGTCCCTGTACCCTGGCTGCTCTCTGGTATGTTTGACACTTACAAATCACAAGCTGTTATTCTTGGCCGGGAGCTCCGGTTCCTTGAATTAAATTACAGGGGTGAGTGTGGAATGCAGCCCACAGGGTGTGTCGCTGGCCAGGGCTCTCCTACCAAGACAGGGCACTCCCTCTGACCCCTCTGTCTTCTCAAGAAAAGGCCTAAAAACATTCTTCGGAATAGCTGGGTCATCCGTTTCAACCCCTCTGTCCCTTCACTGAGCTACAAGGAAGCTGCGGCCGCTGTCCGGAGGTGTGGCGTGGGACAGCAAAGTCCAAGAGTCTCTTCTTTCTCAGAGCTTTCCCCAGATCTCAGCTTAAAGCCACCCCACCAAAGTTAGTTCATCAGGGACTAGGGTGGGGAAGAGGGCAAGCCGGTGATAGATAAGTGAGTATTTACAGGTAAAGAATAGGCATATACAAAGTAGAATTTATTCTCATCCCTGTGACCAAATATGGGACAGAAGTAACTTAACGGTGGAAGGTTTTTGTTTCCGAAGGTCCGGCCCGAGGCGGCCTGGCCCTGTGCATAGAGGCAGGAGCACGTGGTAGATGTCTTTTGTGTCTCAGTGGGCAGGAAGCAAAGGAATTCAGATAGAAGGGAGCAGAGTCAAGATACCCAAAGTCCTACCCCCAGGAGCCTTCTCCCTCTGTATAATTGCAGCCTCCAAACATTTCCAGATTTCTAGACTTTCCCCAAAGAGCAAGCCTATGTGTGGACTAGGAATTCAAATTATAAGTCTGTGGAGGTACATTCCACAAGCAAAGGATAACACAAAGGTTAAAGAGATGTGTGTGTGTGTGTGTGTGTGTGTGTGTGTGTGTGTGTGTGTTTAAAGAGAGAGAATAAAGAGGGGGTGTGTCTTGGGGCTGGAGAGATGGCTCCGTGGTTGAGAGCACTGTCTCTTCTTACAGAGGACCTGGATTAAATTCCCAGCAACCACATGGCAGCCCACAACTATCTGTAACTCCAAGGTCTGACACACTCACACAGACATACATGCAGGCAAAGCACCAATGTACATAAAATGAAAGTAAGTTATCTTAAAATAAGAAAGAAGTCTTAAAGCTGCACTTCATACTATAGGTCACTATATTTTACAAGTAAATGTAAAAAAGGAAGAGTACTAATTACCGGATGGTAGCCATGGTGAATTTAAGTTTTCATGCTTTTCTTATTCAGTTTTTGTGCCAATGAGACTGTCTCTGTTGAGACTGGCAAGATGGCTTGATGGTTCAGTGCTTGCTGTTCCTTCCAGAGTTTGGTTCCCAGTCCCCCCAGCCTCTGACTCCCAACCACAGGTAACCCCAGAGGATCCAGCATCTTCTTCTAGCCTCCTCAGATACATGAACTTACCCATGTGTGCACACCATGTATGCACGTGCATGTGCGTGCGTGCGCATGCGCGCGCGCGTGCACACACACACACACACACACACACACATACACACCATACCACATACTACTACTACTACTACTACACACACACACCACACCACATACTATTACTACTACTACTACTACTCACACACACACACACACACACACACACACACACCACACCACACCACATACTACTACTACTACTACTACTACTACTACTACTACTACTACTATACACACACACACACACACACACACACACACACATCTTTTCTGAAAAAAATCAAAATATCTCTGACCCCTTCCAAACAGACAGACTAATACATAAGGCATCATATGTTCTCGATCCAGGCCTCCTTGGGGGTCTGTTAGTTTACCCCATACCTACCTACCTAGAGAAATCAGGAATGCACTGGCCCATGGAAACAATGACCCCCAAAACACAACAATGTGGACTTCATTGACGTCTTCAAGGCTGATGGGGTAAGCATGTATTGTCACACACATACTGGCAGATAGCACCAGGTGCCTCCCCAGGCAATGGCCGCTCCACCTGTCCCTCCTCGCCCCCACTGTCACTGTGCCCCACCTCCACTCTCCTCTCAATTTGTAGCCACACCGGGTGGCTCTTCTTTCAGCTTGTCTTGTCAGCTTCCTTGGGGCATCCCTGTCAACTAGGATGAGTTAATCTGGTCTTCTCTAGCCTTCTGGGCCTGTTCGCCCCCCATCCCTCACACAGCCCAGCTGCTGGGGTAAGAAGCTGTCCATCCTAGAAAGCATGTGGCTTCCCCCCACAAGCTGAACTGCAAGCTCCTGTGAACTGCCACATCTTTGATTCACACATGATTGTGGAGAATTCTGGGATGGCTTTAGTTTATGTTCCCTACTTTCCTGTGATGTCAGAGACCTGGAGATGGGAGGCAGATGGGGTGGGAGATGACCAGAACTTCAATGTTGGGCTGAGTTGTCCAAGGCTGTTATTTAAACTGTTCTGATTTGGGTATGAGTTTTGCCACAAAAACAGCCACAGGAAGCATCAAGGCCATACGTGTTTGGGTAGGTAGATCTCAAGGAAGTAAGAAACTTTCTGAATAGTTAGTGTTGTTAAAATGAGATTGAGGGCATTTGGTAGGAATTGACAAGAAGCTGTCCTGGTGTTGCCCTGAAATGGGGGTTCCCAGGTCATCTCGGAAGTACTGCTGGGAGCCTCAGGCCCTTCTGTAGCAAAGGCCCTCCATCGCTCAGCAGCAGCAGACCTGAGCAACGGGGTGTGACTCTAATGTCCTTAAGGCTTAGGGCTTAGCTGAGCGCCAAGGATTCACAGAGTGGATCTCAAGCAATATCTGTTTGGTGCTGAGGTAGCAGCAGGTCATCTAAGACAGACTCTGGAAGAGCCTGGTGTGATGCTGGGCTCCACCAAGAGTAAGGAAGAGGCCTTATGGTACACTCTGTATGTTGATCCAGAAGTCACTCTCTGAGCTAAGCTAGTGTGGCTCAAATGTAGACTGGTTTGTTTTAGATGGTCAATAAAGACCCCCAAGTCCCTTTCTTCCCCTTTCTTCCTCCCCTTCTCTTCTCCTTTCCTTCCCTTTCTTCCCTCCCCTTCCCTTTCCCTCTCTCCTCCCTATCTAATAACTCTCATCTGATATGCTATTTCCTGGGCAATGAGGTTGCTATGGTCAATATAATCGTTATCCTTGTGTTGCGGGCATATCATAATGCTTGTCTTAGGCGTTCTATTGCTGTGACAAAGCACCATGACCAAGGCATCTTATAATAGAAACTGTTTCACTGGACTTACTGTTTTAGAGAGTTAGAGTCCATGATGGCTGAGCAAAGGTATGTGACAACTGAGAGCTCACATCTTGATCCACAAATAGGAGACAGAGAGAGGTACACTGGGAATTCACAAGTCTTTTAAAACCCCAAAGACTGCCCCCCTCCAGTGACATACCTCCAACAAGGCCACACCTCCTAATCCTTCCCAAACAGTTCCACCAACCTATGAGCCAATGGGGACCATCTCCATTCACGCCACCACAATAATAAAATTCCTAATAGTCTAATTGTGATTGTGGACAATGTTACAAAGGGGTACGATACCTATCGGCATTGGGGAAATCTGGGAGGGAGCAGGCTCAGCAAGGCTGTCCCCAAGATATGACATCTAAGCTGAGACCTAAAGCAAGAGAAGGCAGGCGGGCAAAGGTTGGGAGAGAGGAAGAGGATTCTAAGTACACAGAAATGCCAATGTCAAGTCACAAAGGCAAGGAAGGAACGCGCTGGGGAGAGTTGTTTGTGTATAAACCTGGGGCTGCTCACAGGGAGGCTGCAGCCCCCAAAGCTGAGTGGTACTGGGTCTCCAGGTACTAATGACAGCACTATTGATAATAATGACCTCCTTACGCAAGCCCTTTCTAGGTATAACACACTTCATGTGGCCCATGTGATTTGATCTTCACAATACTTTTAAGGAATTATCTCCCCCACTTTACATGTGACAAAAACAAGGGTTGAGGAAATTAAAAACATGTCGGTCACAAGGGATCATTCAAAGAAATCTGTACATGGACCCTGCATGGTGGCCTCCCTGATTGCAAGGCCCTTGTTCTGAAAACACTACCCTACTGCCTTTTAGCACCAGCAGCCTGCTGAGAAGGTCCAGGAATGATGCTCTCGGTGCATTGACTCCTCTGAGCCCTGAGAAGGTGGGAGGCAGGACAGGTGATGAGGTGATGGGGGGCCATTGCCAGAGAAGAGTCTCTGGGGAGAACACTGGTACTGGAGGCAGCGGACTGTGCAAATCTCCTGAGCCTGTGAATCAGTGAAGATTAGTCAGAGTCTGGCACCCTGCGGCGGAAGGAGTAGGGGTTGTGTGTGCTCAATGTGCAGTTCAGAGGCCAGGAAAGGTCAGCCAACTTTTAAGGGTGGGTTTTAGATGTAAAGTCACCTTTTCCATGCCCATGTGTGGCTTTACGAGTTTTAGAGGACAGAAAAACTAGAGATAAGCCCAAAGCCAATGTGTTTCACTAGCGCAAGAAACTGAGCACTCTTTCTGTAGCCTGTTCAGAGGCTAAGGGCCCCTGGAAGAGATGCAGAATTAGTTGGGGAAGGACTTTCTCACAAAGATGATCCAGGGACTCCCCAGCAAGTGTTTATGCCTGGAAGAAAAAAAGATCTCTCTAGCGCCTCTGAGTAATGTTTAAACAAAACACACACACCCCTAAAGTCATAACCTTGCCTTTGGGAAAAATCACCAAAAATAGCAAAACTGAGAACCACTACAAAAATTATGAGAAACAAACCACTGCCTTTGCTGGAGTCTCGCATTCATTCCACGGCCTTGTGTCTGGATTATGTTGGGATGGTTCTTGTTTTAGTGTGGACTTGATATTAGTGGTCCAGGTTTAACTGCTGTTCAGACACCAGGGGAAAGAACAGCATAGAATGTCTGGCCTGGAAGGAATTTTGGTAGTGACTTACCAAAATTTCTGAGAATATTTTCCCAACAGGAGTTTTTTGAGGCTAGCTATATGCTATCTCAGATGGACCTCAGTTCTTACAGTTAAGATAGGGAAACCAGCTGGGCAGACAGAACTCAGGAGGCAGAAGCAGGCAGATCTCTGAGTTCAAGGCCAGGCTGGTCTACATGATCGAGCTCCAGGACAACCAAGGCTACCTAGAGAAACACTATCTCAGAAAATAAAAGCGGGGCAGGGTATGTAAGATTTAAGAAACCACCTTGTTCAAAGCCCACAGGTAGTGGTAGCTGTTGTGAAGCCACCAGTAACTGGATCTTCCTCCATATGAGACCCCTTAATTCAGCAAGGGCCAGGGACAAAAATGTTACAGAATTTGTTTTCCTGGCAGGTGACTTTCCACCTGCTCATGGAGCTGGAGTCTTAGTTCCCTAGAGCAAATCCACTTCCTAGATGCATGCCTGGACAGTAGCCCTACCCTCTCTTTGATCTTTGCTCTTCTTGACTGGAAGGCAGAAGCAGCCAGGCCTACCTTGACCCACTGATGTGAGGGTTATTGAAGTGAGCGCCCTAGGCCAGACACTTCGGAAAGCACATCTGTCCCCAGTGTCACGATTGAATAACAGCATAGTCACACTGTTTGATGGCTTCAATGACACAATCGGCTTCCCTTGGTGAGTTCGAGTTCCTTTACGCCAATCTTAATTACTAACATCAACTTCCATATGACATGATGTACAGGAGACCTGGGGCGCTGCTGCCGGGGCTGCCGCCGGGGCTGCTGAAGCTGGGTTTGAAAGAGAAGCTGTAGACCTCAGCTGTCGGATGAAGTCAAGTGCAGGAAGCAGCTGGTTCAAACAGACGAGCAGGTGGACAGACAGGGAACTGAGTGGGTCACAGCCGCAGGGCACTGAGCACGGCCAAAGCGCCAACAGCCAGGAGTCCTCAGTCTGCCACGCGCACGACAGGTATGGGGGATAGACTGATAGCCATGCCATCGAAGAATTAGGTGTTCATCCCAAGATGGAGCTCAGGGGAGGGAGTTACACCTTTCCTCTGATAGGGCTGCTAAGTTTTGGAGCCTCCTTATTTTGATAGGATCTTAATACACCTGTGTGCCCCTCGCAGGCTCAGTTCTTTTGAGTAAACGTGTAGGATGTTTCCCTTTCTATCCCAGGAGTCAGTAACTTATCAGCCTGTACAAGGAGAGGGTCCCTGGCAGATGGTGCCACTCTGGGTCCACTCAGAGGCTCGAGTCATTAATCCTTCTCCCTCAAAATGGAGTAAAATAACTGGTTGTAGAGTGGAGTCTCCTAGGGCAGTGCACAGCTGGAAAACCACTGTTCTGTCCAGTGTGGGTAACTAAGAGTAGAGCAGAGCCTCATCTCAACAGTGTCGTGAAATGGCAAGGAATCACACTAAAAGTAAGCTTTAGGTACATATAGTTTTGGGTATGTTGAAAATTTTTCAAAACATGTATTTAAATATGGAAATAATCAGAGTTTTTTTTTATTTAAAAAGTAAATTTATGTATCTACTGTTTTGATCCCTGTAGCCAATACACGACAAGCTGATGTCTTAAAGATTAATCGTCAGCAGGATACTCCCAGGATGCACACCTGCCTGAGCAACCCCGAGGGGCCGCCTCACAATGGGTGCTCACGCTCGGTGGCCTCACAGTGGGTGCCCATGCTCGGTGGCCTCACAGTGGGTGCCCATGCTCAGTGGCCTCGTGGCCTCACAGTGGCTGCTCATGCTCAGTGACCTCACAGTGGGTACTCGTGTTCGGTGGCCTCACAGTGGGTACTCGTGTTCGGTGGCCTCACAGTGGGTACTCGTGTTCGGTGGCCTCACAGTGGGTACTCGTGTTCGGTGGCCTCACAGTGGGTGCTCACGCTTGGTGGCCTCACAGTGGGTGCTCATGCTCGGTGGCCTCACACTGGGTACTCGTGTTCGGTGGTCTCACAGTGGGTGCTCACGCTCAGTGGCCTCACAGTGGGTGCCCACACTTGGTGGCCTCACAGTGGGTGCCCATGCTCAGTGGCCTCGTGGCCTCACGGTGGCTGCTTGTGCTCAGTGACCTCACAGTGGGTACTCGTGTTTGGTGGCCTCACAGTGGGTGTTCGTGCTCGGTGGCCTCATGGCCTCACAGTGGGTGCTCATGCTCGGTGGCCTCGTGGCCTCACAGTGGCTGTTTGTGCTCAGTGACCTCACAGTGGGTGCTCGCGCTCGGTGGCCTCACAGTGGGTACTCGTGTTCGGTGGCCTCACAGTGGGTGCTCATGCTCGGTGGCCTCACAGTGGGTGCTCACGCTCGGTGGCCTCACAGTGGGTGCTCACGCTCGGTGGCCTCGTGGCCTCACAGTGGCTGCTCGTGCTCAGTGATCTCACAGTGGGTGCTCTTGCTTGGTGGCCTCACAGTGGGTGCTCATGTCCGGTGACCTCAAAGTGGGTGTTCGTGCTTGGTGGCCTCGTGGCCTCACAGTAGGTGCTCATGCTCGGTGGCCTCGTAGCCTCACAGTGGGTACTCGTGTTCGGTGGCCTCACAGTGGGTGTTCGTGCTTGGTGGCCTCACGGTGGGTGCCCATGCTCAGTGGCCTCGTGGCCTCACAGTGGGTGCTCATGCTCAGTGGCCTTACAGTGGGTGCTCACGCTCAGTGGCCTCACAGTGGGTGCCCGTGCTCTGTGGCCTCGTGGCCTCACGGTGGGTGCTCGTGCTCAGTGACCTCACGGTGGGTGCTCGCGCTCGGTGGCCTCCCGGTGGGTGCCTGTGCTCGGTGGCCTCGTGGCCTCACAGTGGGTGCTCGCACTGGGTGGCCTCACAGTGGGTGCTCGCGCTCGGTGGCCTCACAGTGGGTGCTCGTGTTCGGTGGTCTGAGGCTCTTCCCAGAAGGTCGTTTGTCCTACAGGAGAAGCTTGGCACTCCCGAGTCTGATCGGGGCAGCAGATGTGAGAAGGACCCGTGCTTCTGAGCGCAGCCTGTCTCTGTCACACAGGCTCTCCCAGTCCCCAGGGCTCCCACCTGACTTACAAGGAGACACAATACAACCGAAAAGGTATTTCCTAACATCTCTGCTACCCTGAGCACTTCAGGTCTTCCTAGCTGGGGACCAGGTGTGTTTGAAGGGGACAAAAGGGACCTCCCTTTCTTCTCAGGAGGTGTCCCCTGCGAAGAGAGCTAGCAATGTCAACAGTGACACCTGAGTGCAGTTGCCTATAAAGCAACTCTGGATGTCTCATCTACTGGATGTAGAAAAGGAAACCAGAGACACAGCAGCCATGGGGGCGTGAAGGTCAGACCCTAGCACAGACCCTACGGAAATCAAATCTATTTAGGAGAAACTTGTCGTGACCTCAGCGTGTACTGTGGTCTGGGGATTGAAAGTGGCAAGGGCATGTCTCCTGGGTGGGGACGTGCCTTGTTGGTGGCTTAAGTGACTCATTTTCCTCTTTGGGTTTTCCCAAAGCCTTTGTCAACAAGTAACCTCATGTAAATGCTGGCCAGGCAGACTTTTCAAGGACAGCACCAGGAAAGGGGAGTCATCTACCTGCCTCGTTCATCTGAGGGATACTGATGTTTCCTGCAGCGTTGGAATTGAACCCAGGGCCTCATTCATTCTAGGCCAGTGGTCTCCCATCAAGCAATACCCTCAATTCTTCCCAGAATCCACTGGACATTTGTGAAAATTGTGAATACTTTGATGGTCTCTCACTCCTCTACTCTGGGGAATGTGCCCCAAAGAGCTGAAATCAAAGACTTAGATACTTAAACACCAATGCTCACAACAGCATAATTCACAGCAGCCCAGAGCTGAAACAACTGGCCCATACATGGAAGTGCATAGCACAAATCTGTAAATAACTGTGGTATAGACTTCCATTTGACTAGACGGGGGGTGGGGGCTTTGATTTGACCACGTTCTTGCTAACTCATATCATTTGCTTTTTAAAATCTATTAACAGCTGTCCCGATGCATGTGAAGGGCTATCTCATTGGGGGGTTGATTTTCATTCATTTAACGTGATTTTATTACTTAACTAATTGTACTGAGAGAGTCATATGTGTATTGGCTTTTGTGTGTATCCTTTTCAAGATTTTAATTTGTGTGTATCTGTGAGTGTAGCTGTTTACCCTGTTAAAAGAAGGTTCCAGCTCAAGCTGGAGGAATAGGCAGGTCTGGGGTCCTTGGGAAGAGCAGCAAGCGCTCTTGACCGCTGAGTCACCTCTCCAGTCCTCTTCCCCTTGGTTTATTTTGTTTGTCAGGGTCTGGTGTGGCTCAGGCTGACCTTGAACTCACTATGTAGCTAAGGCTATCTTTGAACTCCTGAATGAAGCAAGAGTGCATCAACATCTCAGGTTCTGGAGTTACACCGTGCCTGGCTCTCCCCCACACCCTCACTACCCCATCATCAGACCTTAGAGTTTTCGTTCTTGTCATTAAGTGTCAGGAGTCACTATGTAGAGAGTGTATGCGCTCATATGTGTGTGCACAGCATTAATTTCTCATCGGATGTGGTTTGTAGATATTTGTTGTCATTAATTAAGTCACCTTCTCTTTTCATTAAGAGAGCTCTTTGTTGCACAAGTGTTCTTGCTTTTGAAGATCCTATTATCCATTTTTATTGATGTTTCTCGTGCTTTTGGGGTTTCGATTGTAGAACTACCGTCAGATACATCATAAAAGTCTCTGCTTTGTTTTCCTCTAACAGATTTATAGTGCTCGTTCTTGAGGTTAGCTCCCAGGTCCACTTTAAACTGGTCATTCCGATGCTGTAGAGTGGGACGCAGCTTCTTCTCATGTTCATCTGTATTTCTTCATACTGACTCATGCCATCGCCTTGAGTCTTCTGTTTGGCGGGAAGGCCTCCCGTTAGCAGTTCTTATGGGACTGCCGGTTGCTCAGCAAGCACACCGCTCAGCTTCTGCTGAGTGCCGTTAGCCATTTCTCACCATGACGACAGGATACTCAAGAAAAACCACTTAGAGGAGGAAAGATGTACTTTGGCTTACAAGGTTGGAAGTTTCCATCCTGGTTGGCTAGCTCCATTGCTGTGAGCCTGGGGTGAGGCTAAAACCTCATGGAGGAGTCACAGGGCAGAGCTGAGGTGCCTTTCTCACGGCATCCAGGGACCTGGCTGGAGATAGCACCATCTGCTTTCTCCAACCAGGTTCTGCCTGCTCACGGCGCATTCCGTAAGAACTCATTGGTATCCTTATGAACCAGTCACCTCTCAACGCACCATGATGTGAGTACCATGTTTTGAACACACAAACCTTTGTGGAGGCACAGTTCACGTTCAGACACAGGAATGGGTATTTAAGGTCTTCTCAGGTCTCTGCTGAGGATGCGTTGAGCACAGCTCAGATTCCTCTGCACACCACGTGAGATGCCACAGAGAGTTTGCTCCGGCTTTCCTCGTGGGCAGTCTGCTGAGTGTCAGCACCTTCCTTCTCGGCCCTGGTGGGTTGTCAGTCCCCCCGTGTGTTTTTTGGGCCGTGCCCTCTGCTTCTTTGCCCAAAGGTCTTTAGAAAATTAGAGCAATCATCTCACGTCAGCCGTGTGGGCAGCCTTTGGGGCACATGTAATACAATGTGGAAGTGTGCTCTGCCTTGTCACCTCTGAACCAAGGACCAGAGTCCTACCCGAGAAACACACGCTGTGGGACTGGAGAGATGGCTCAGCGGTTAGAGCACTGACTGCTCTTCCAACGGTCCTGCGTTCAATTCCCAGCAACCACATGGTGGCTCACAACCATCTGTAATAGAATCTGAGGCCCTCTTCTGGTGTGTCTGAAAACAACTACAATTTACTCAAATAAATATAATAAACAAATCTTTAAAAAAAAAAAACAAACAAAAGCACATGCTGTTCCTGCTTCAAGACTGTTGCCAAGCTGAGGGGGTGGGACAAGTGGACATGTCCCAGGGTTTTCCTGTTTTTCCAAGTTGCCTTGATTTTATTCCGTGTTCACAAGGTTTCCTTAAACCTGTGACTCTCAGAATGCTAAAATTTTCAGCTTTCGTGTGAGTGTGTGTGTGTGTGTGTGTGTGTGTGTGTATGTGTGTGTGTGTGTGTGTGTGTGTGTGTGATGTACTTAAACACTGAACATTATCTTGTTTGGAGCTAGCTACCACACCATTTTGCTGACATCATTCCAGAGCTAAACTTTTTTTTAAAGATTTATTTATTATTATATATAAGTACACTGTAGCTGTCTTCAGCCACACCAGAAGAAGGCACCAGATCTCATTACGGATTGTTGTTGTGAGCCACCATGTGGTTGCTGGAATTTGAACTCAGGACCTCCGGAAGAGCAGTCAGTGTTCTTAACTGCTGAGCCATCACTCTAGCCCTAACCTTTTTTTTTTTTTTTTTTTTTTAAGATTTATTTTATTTTTGATTTTGTGTGTGCATGTGTATCTGTATGGAGGTATACACACACGAACTTTCTGGCTTCTTGGAGAATTTTTCAAAAACAGCTTTTGGGAATGCAGACAACTTAACAACTCCATATTTAGGAACACAATGTCTAAGAGCTACCCCTTAGGATTCTGGAGAGAAAAAGCATGAGACTTAGCTGACCAGGCCTTTCTTGCATCTCTCCTTATTTCCCAAAGCTGTGAAATGGGGTCAGAGTCTTAAATCCTGAGCAAAGCTCTTAGTTAAATGCAGGGTACTTGAACAGAACATCCCTGTTAGGTTAACTCAATGAAAACACGCCCCTTGTTTAACAGAACTATGTCACAGATGAAGAAAGTTGCACTGCAGGAGGCGCACATGCAAATGTGGGTATCTGCATCCGGGAATCCTCACCTGGGTACAAAAGAAAAACAACCACCACTCAAGCACCAAGAATGAGCATCTTGTTTTCTGAACATTAAGACCAGAGTCAGATAGCCTGTGGTTTCCTGTCTCTTAAGCACATCTCCTTTTACTTCAAGTAGACAATTCCCCAGCAAGAAATTCCCCACTGTGCACTCTCCAAGGATGGAAATGAAAGAATTTCTGAGCTGACTCAAAGTGTATTACAGTCCTGTTGTCCATGCCCTGGGTTGGAGCAGAGCTGCCCTATCAGGGCGGAGGCAGTTGTGGGTCTGCGTCAAGCTTGCCTGGCTGGGCTCTATGCCACACGGCAGAGTTGCATTTTGAGGAATCTCCAGATGACAGTCTTTCTTACTCTGTCACTTTGTTCCTACACTCTACATCACATGGTAAGATACAATATAAATAGTTCAGCAAGTGTGTCCCCAATCATCTTTAAAAATTACAAAGAGCATTTGCTGATTTGCTTTCTTTAGACACTAGAGTTCAGCACTCCAGATGATTGAAAGCATTTAACTCAGTTTGTGTCTTGTTTTAATCCACACTTGCATTCGTTTCCTTCCCTGCCGCTGTGATTAAACACCCTGACAAAACCAACTTAAGGGAGAAAGTATTTACTTTGGCTCACAGTCCATCATGGCCCAGAAAGCAAGGCCACAGGAGGCTGGTCACAACACAGCCACAGTCAGAAAGCAGAGCGGGATAAACACCTGCATTCAGCTTGCTCTCTTTCTTTAAAATAAGAAAAATGTACTTTGTTTTATTTTATATGTATAAGTGCTTACATGAATTATATGTCACGTGTGTGTCTGGTTCCCATGGAGATCAGAAGAGGGCATCGGATGCCCTGAAACGGGACTTACGGGTCCTTTTGAGCCACCTCTCCAGTCCAGAGGCGGGGCCATGCACATTTAGGATAGGTCTTTCCACCTCAATTATTTTCATATAGATGATCTCTTGGAGTCACACACAGAGCCTTTGTCTCTTCGATTTATTTTAGTCAAGTTAACAATCACTATTAACCATTACAAGGTTATAGTCCATAAAGTAGCTGTGTATAATGCGTTTTGGAAATACATTTTGTTTTGTTACCAAGGAGAGATGTAGACACCTGTGGCTACATTCGAATGGGTTACCAGGTTCCCTGGAAGGAAAGCTGGGGATAGGAAGGGGGTGACCGGAGAAACATGGAACCAAGACAAGATTTCCAGCTCAAGGCTGGGAGAGGAACTTCACCTTGGTCAATGCCAAGTCGTGCCAGGCGGCATAGCACCCCAATACAGCTCTCCACATCGCCTCCCTTTTTATTAGTTATAAGATGAGGAGATAACAACCAAGTGGATAAACATCCATCAAAAGACGGTGGGCATTAACCATGGAGTGGAAATATTGACCTGATCCTCCTATACTTTATGGTGTCTTTTTATGGAGGAGAGGTTTTAGGCTTCCTTGCTCTTATTTTAAGGAGTGCCTCTAAACACCAACCTCTATGCAATCAGGTTTGCTTCACAGGGGACCCGGAGGCAGAAGACATGGTCATCCCCCTGCTGTGCTTTGCCTTGCACCTCTCACTGGTGCCCATGTCGGCTTGTAAGCAGACACACATAGATCTGAGTTCTATGTGGCTCCTGAAAGGAGATCAACCTGTATAGGTTCTGATGCCAGAGAGTCAATTTGTGCCAAATGCTCTGCAGTGTCTTTAACAGACACGCCAAGTTTCAATCCAGGAGAGCCTGGGTGGGGGCAACCAGTCTGCTCAAAATAGAAGGTCAGGAATTAGAAATAAAACAGACACACCCAGAGAGATGCAGTCTTTAACAACAGGGCAGATGGGTTGGGCACCACCAGAAGGCTCCCGTGACGTGAATGCATCCTTACTCATTTATTAGATAAATATGCATGAAATTATTATAACACTAAGTTATATAGCTAGAAAAGCTAACAAAATATCTGCTACTGGCGTTCCCAAAGCTCAAAGTGTCCACAAGGAGCTAGGACAGCCCAAATATGAGGAAACTATAATGGGTATGTGAGGGGCGCAGCATGCAGAAGGAGACACAGAGACTGGGAGGGAGCCCGGGGTGGGGTGTGATTGAGAAAGGGCTTCTGCTCGAGGGGGTGCCAGTGGGGTGCGCAGTACACCAGGGCACTCCTGAAAGCCTGTCTCAGCGGAGGGCTGCCTCACCTACCAGCAGAGTTGTGGACATGCTGCTTTGTGGTCATGACTGTGAACCTGTGATCTCTGCGGGTCACTTGCTGTTGAAACCCGCCTTGCTTTGCATTATTTGGGCTACTAAGGAGCAGCGCTGGTTTTATTATGGAGGGACCAGCCTTGTTGAACCTCGAGACTCTCATTTATTGCACTTAAGTTTCAGGGTAGTCATTACTGACCTTGGTCATCGAATCCTTGCACCCAATGCTCTTGCTAACTATGTGAACTATGGGTTCAGAAACTTGGTGTTTAAGTGGATTTTTATGTTGAGATTAGATTGAAGGCTTGTGTTTAAAATCGTGTGAATCTTCTGTATGTCTGTCAGCTACTCTTTGTGGTTAATTTAAAAGTTCCCAGGTTAACATTAATTATGACAGTTTGAGGTTTTAGCCATAATACAAAAACAAAAAACAAAAACAAACCTAGATGGTTGTTCTTAACACATCACTTCCTTAAAGGCACAGAGCGAACATCCACAGCTGGTGAGCCGTAAGTTTCATCACAGCTGATGAAAGTGTTTATAGAAGCTGCAAGTACATCTTCTTAAGATAATAGTGACGTTTTCACTGCTGCTAATTGCAGAATTACAGCTAATATTAACTAATTAATCCAAACTCCAGTCTAATGCTGTGGAAGAAGGCAGGAATTTATGTTTATCAGGAACTTTTAAAATGTCTACCTTAGGAATCATTTCAAATTGAGGTGGATTATTCTGCTTCCTGTTGCGATTACTGGCTGAGGTAAGTGGAGTAGCCTAGAAGAACAGGCAGGTAGAGGCTAACGTGCTAACCACAGTGCTGCATGCTGCATGCCCACAGCGCCTTCCGTGAGGGGTAGAGGCAGGAAAACCAAGAGCCCCACGCCAGCCTAAACTACACACTAGATGCCGCCTCAAGAAATTCTTACAGAATGGCTGTGTAACTCAGCGGTGGAACACGTGTCTGGTGTGTGCAAGGCCTGGGTTTGATTCCTAGCACAGGACGGGTGTGCAGAAGGGGGGGGGAGTGAGAATGGGTACACTGTTTGGAATAAACAGGAATTAGGAAATATCTACATAAAATGAAGTAAATGGGCCAAATACTCTAGTGACAGCTCCAGTCTATCAATAAAAAAATTATGTGACGTATATTCAGAGAAGAATCAAGCTAGATGATTATTACCTACTCAATTTAACTCATATTTCTGTCTTGTGTAAAGCTCAAATTTCATAGCACAAAATGTGTACTTGAGAGCTGGGGTTTTCTTCAAAATGGAGTCATTGTTGGTTCACTAACATAGTGCCAAGAACATCAGTTTAATTATTCATTGCTTTTCTTTTCTTTTAGCCTCATCTAAAGATTGCTTTATAATTGTAAAAAAAAAAAATAGGCCTATCCGAGGAACTACACATTTCCCGTTCTTCCTTTGGAACTTGAGTAGCTAAGGCGGCATTTCTTCTCCAGGGACATTCTCCTCATTCTTCACTGTCCATGTGCTGAGAGTCAGAACACCATATTCTAGGAAGGGAAATGGTTCCAGGGTTTTCCAAAGCCTCGGTCCCTTTGGAGTTGGACAGACTTGAATTCAAATTGTGCCATGGTTTATATTTCCAACCTTCCACTCTATAGCTGTGCAAATGTAAGCAAGTCATTTAACCCCCAAAGCCTTTGTTACTGGCTCATAGGATGAGAAGATGACGGTGACCAGCATGTGAGGTTGGATTCAGGGATTAAATTCTAGTTGAGTGTTCAGTCCAGTGCCAAAAGCTCACGAAGCCCACGTGGTATGATACCTGTCAGTCAGTCATCATCGCTGTCCCTCCATCAGTCAGTCATCATCGCTGTCCCCTCATCAGTCAGTCATCATCACTGTCCCTCCATCAGTCAGTCATCACATCACTGTCCCCTCATCAGTCAGCCATCATCCCTGTCCCTCCATCAGTCAGTCATCATCACTGTCCCCTCCTCAGTCAGCCATCATCGCTGTCCCTCCATCAGTCAGTCATCATCACTGTCCCCTCATCAGTCAGTCATCATCACTGTCCCCTCATCAGTCAGCCATCATCACTGTCCCCTCATCAGTCAGTCATCATCCCTGTCCCCTCATCAGTCAGTCATCATCACTGTCCCCTCATCAGTCAGTCATCATCCCTGTCCCTCCATCAGTCAGTCATCATCACTGTCCCCTCATCAGTCAGTCATCATCCCTGTCCCCTCATCAGTCAGTCATCATCACTGTCCCCTCATCAGTCAGTCATTATCACTGTCTCTCCATCAGTCAGTCATCATCACTGTCTCTCCATCAGTCAGTCATCATCACTGTCTCTCCATCAGTCAGTCATCATCACTGTCTCTCCATCAGTCAGTCATCATCACTGTCCCTCCATCAGTCAGTCATCATCACTGTCCCCTCATCAGTCAGTCATCATCACTGTCCCCTCATCAGTCAGTCATCATCACTGTCCCCTCATCAGTCAGTCATCATCACTGTCCCCTCATCAGTCAGTCATCATCACTGTCCCCTCATCAGTCATCATCACTGTCCCCTCATCAGTCAGTCATCATCACTGTCCCCTCATCAGTCAGTCATCATCACTGTCCCTCCATCAGTCAGTCATCATCACTGTCTCTCCATCAGTCAGTCATCATCACTGTCCCCTCATCAGTCAGTCATCATCACTGTCCCCTCATCAGTCATCATCACTGTCCCTCCTTCAGTCAGTCATCATCCCTGTCCCCTCATCAGTCAGTTGTCATCACTGTCCCCTCATCAGTCAGTCATCATCACTGTCCCCTCATCAGTCAGTCATCATCAATGTCCCCTCATCAGTCAGCCATCATCACTGTCCCTCCATCAGTCAGTCATCATCCCTGTCCCCTCATCAGTCAGTTGTCATCACTGTCCCCTCATCAGTCAGTCATCATCCCTGCCCCCTCATCAGTCAGTCATCATCACTGTCCCCTCATCAGTCAGTCATCATCACTGTCCCCTCATCAGTCAGTCATCATCACTGTCCCCTCATCAGTCAGCCATCATCACTGTCCCTCCATCAGTCAGTCATCATCCCTGTCCCCTCATCAGTCAGTTGTCATCACTGTCCCCTCATCAGTCATCATCACTGTCCTCTCATCAATCAGCCATCATCACTGTCCCCTGCTAAATCTCTAAGATGGGGGCTCCTCCATGTCCTGATGTTTAAAACTCAGATAACTCAGAATGTGACCATATTTGAAGATAACAACTTTCAGGGGGTTGCCATGGTATCACAGGGTGTTTAGGGCAGTTCCTCATTTCCTGTAGCTGGCATCCTTATTAAGCAAAGAGATTGGCATATAAACAGGTATTAAGGAAAACCCCATGACGACATCAGGAGGGCTGTGTCTAACCTCACGATGAGGAGAGGGGTATGGAGGTGCTGACAACCTGAGCATGGACTTCCAAGCTCCGGAAATATAAAACATAAATTGTTGGTGCTTAAGTCACCTAGTCCGTGGTAGTCTCTAACGGCAGTCCTTAAAGAGAGAGTAAAGGACAGAAAGAGCCCATGTGTGCTTTGTTTTGGTACTTTTAGTTTCTCTAAGGTTCCCCGCCATACCGCGAACCTTGTCTGCAGTGTGCCTGACCTCCATGCCAGTTAATGCAAACAAATGATATTTTTCCTTCTTTTCTTCATTTTCCTCCTCCAGGTATCTGTCAAGATTTATAACGTGCCTGCCCTGAGATTTTGCTTTTAAACTAACCCAATTGTCCTTAAGCCTCCACTTAGAGTCCATTAAATTGCATGTTAAACACTTTAAAATAAGGAATGTTCCTGGAAGCTACTGTGTTTGGTTTGTTTCTACCAATTACTTACATGAGGAAAAAAATAATTCTAAGCTGCATGTTCTGTTCTCTGTCCCTAAAGTGCCATCTGTGGGATTTGGCTAGCAGGAGTTGAGCCTTAGCTGGAATACAGACATGCAGATCATGTGGTGGGCGGCGTAAAGAACATGCCCCAGAGATAATATCAACAGGCTAATGATTTAGAGCCTGTCCTGTCAGCACTGGTCAGAGCACCGACTCTGAGGTAAGAGCTCAGCAGTGACTCAGAGGGGACTTATATTTAAATATCACAGCTACAGTATTTGTGTTTTCCTCTGGGCAGAGTTAGACAAGCTTGCTCACTTAGTGTCATGGGAACAAAGTCGGTAAACGCGTTCTTTTCCTCACGCCAGGTGGGGTCCTGATTTCACTGAGGCAGGTGTGAGAGATGACAGTTGCCACAGGAATTGCACCTGGCAGACCCACCTAGGGACTTTTCCTTCTCGGCACTTGCACGTTCCCTGTTGTCTCCAAGGCCGTTCTTCCTGGCTACGCAGTCACCGCTGTGTGCCTTCCCCTCCCGTCAGCCGTCCCTGGCTAGGCTAGGGACAGGCAAGCTCTGGAAGCCACAGACTTAAGTCACCTCTGTCCTTTCCTCACGCAGTCCAGCGATGCGGAACGAGGCACCCCTTCCTCTCACTGCCTCTGGCACTTCTTGTCGAAATAAGCTTCGGTACCTGTTGTCGCCGGAGGAAGATGAAGACTGAAGTCCCTGGGACAACCGTGAGGGGCGTTGGCTCTGCTACCAGGGAAATGGGGTCCCCTTTGGAGTTCTTAGTCTCATGATTAAAAGAATTTTAAGCATGGACTCTAAGTGGAGGCTTAAGAACAATTGGGTTAGTTTAAAAGCAAAATCTCAGGGCAGGCATGTTATAAATCTTGACAGATACCTGGAGGAGGAAAATGAAGAAAAGAAGGAAAAAATCATTTGTTTGCATTAACTGGCACGGAGGTCAGCCACACTGCAGACAAGAAGGTTCGCAGTATAGTGGGGAACCTTAGAGAAACTAAAAGTACCAAAACAAAACACACATGGGCTCTGGCTGGCATGTGAAAGACAGAGACAGAAAAGAAAGAAGGAAACTGGGCAGAAAGGTGGGCAGACCCAACAGACCCAACAGCAGCTTGTGGAAACCGCGGGGCAGAGGGGATTCTGGGAAAGAGAAGTATATTGTCTTATTAAAGGAATAGTTATTCCTACCATCTCCTTAGCATGGTTTAGGATGGACCCCTCTTCCTGGGGGAAGGTCCACCGGCTAGGATGGACCTGCACAGATGGATTCACTTCTACTGCAAAAGACCACGGCCTCTCTCCACCGAAGGCGGAGTCCACTCTTTACTATGACCACCCCCTGCTGAAAAGTGAACCTTAAAATAATTCGAGAGATGGGGTGAAATTGGGACAGGATATAACTTCTGTTTTATGAAAATCAAGAGGTTCAGCTCCAAAGCTTTATGCCCGAATGACTGGTGTCTGCGTTGGAGTTCCAGTCCCCACCTTCACACAGGGCCTCTAGGCAAGGGTGCCCATTTAGGCAGAGATAGGAAACCAGAGCCTTTGGGCCGGAGAACCAAGGACAGCCCGGAACGGCCGGCTGTTCTCAGCTCACCTCTCCCCGAGCTGCCCTGTTGGCTTTCTATCTCTGCTTTTTACCAGTTCTCTATGTGAGTGGAACATAAGGTTCGTGCTGTATCGAAGGCGGGAAGGGATGGCACTTGTTCCTCATCTTGAGGACATTTCCAGGAGTTTGACACCCCGGGGAGGGGGGGGGGTGTGTTGTTCCCAGCATGCTCCTGCTTCCTGCGATCCTGCTTCCTGCGACTGCCAGCAGTTAACTGGGCCAGGGAGCAAGTAGACCAGTTCGGCAACACAGTGGGAGAGAAGGTCAAAGCTGAGAAGTGCGGGCCGGCTAGTCCCGCTCACCCGCTCTGCCCTTGCTTCCCACCTCATGCAACCCCGAGAGAGGTTGAGCAGGCACCATTGCCGCCCCCCTTTACTCTCTCAGTGTCCTGCCGAGGTCCTGGGAAGGCAGGCTGGGCTTCCCCAATCTTCTGGGTACCATCCTGTCCCTCAGGCCACGGCTTAGGAGGCGGCTGCTCACTCAAGGGACCGCGGAGCTGCCTGATGGACCTGGAGCCTTGGGAAGACAGGGACACGGTCTGCAAATGTAGCTCGCACAGACAGCTGGGCCAGCCTCTGCCTCAGTTCCCCTTCTCTCGCCGGCACACCATTCCATTTGTGGAGAGCTTCTCCTCCTGCAGGAGATCTGCCCTTTCCAGAGAATGGATTAGCAGGAATCCCCTTACTTTCTGTCATCAGGAGTTTTCTGACTCTCTGGCACAAAGGTAGCTTTGGCTGTTTCTTGCTCTCGCTTGCACACAGGAAAGGTATGCGGAGTGCAGGTGCTTTCCCAGTGCCACATGGTGCCCAGAGCCCCACTGGCGACTGAGCTGCCCCTGTCTGCTTCACAAAGGCAGCTTGGTCTGATGGAAGTGCGACTTAGAAACAAGATGACCTTGGGCTGGCTGGGCATTTTACATATTGATCTTAGATGTGTGGCCAGAACCTCTTATACTTTGCTCTGCCTGCTTCCTGCTTGACCAACCAGGCCAATTTCTGACTCCTGGGGATTGGCCAGGATGACAGTGTTAGGGATAGAAACTCAAGCAAATAGAGGGGTTTTATGATGAGCTGCAACCCCATGCCCACCCCACCACACTCTAGTCTGAATGCCAGCATTCTTAAGCAACCGCTGAAGGCGCCAGGTTCAGATGGCAGGCGTCCTGTGGGCGTGGAATCCCCATGGGGGTTTCCTGGGCCTCTCCTGTGAGCATATTTGATCAGGAACTGAGGAGAGAGGGGTCTTAGAGATGGCCCCATTGGAGTTGGGGCTAGATGATCTCGGAAACCTGCCTTGGATGCATTTGGGGAAGAAAAGCTGTTACTTGAAAAGGAGCTATTGTGGGCTCTGTTCTAAGCCTCATGGAAATTTACTTCTGAGGTCTGGAGGTCTCAGTAGGAGGCGAGTCTGCTCCACATGTGCGGTTTCCTTGTGGGCTACAGCTGGTGACAGGCAAGGTCTAGGCTGCAGGTGACCAAGGAGACGGAGCTGGAGGTGGGTCCTCCCACAGCAGTTCCTCAGACCCTGACGTGATCTACCTGTTGGTCATCCTCACAGCCCCCTGCAGGCCTTCGCCGTGATCTCTGCACATCTGCGGTGTGAATGAGGACTGGCAGGCCTTCCGATGGGACTCAGCTGTGGAGTGGAGATGCTCAGGCCCAGGCAGGGGCGTTACCGTCTGGCTGTCCTTCCAATCTGCTGTACATACATGAACTAGTGAGCAGCTACTACGATGCACTGCTGTGACTTGGGTTGTGTACCAGGCCCTGGGGACAGAAGTATGAAGTCTGGCGTCACCTTTGCTGTGGAAATGGGGACAAAGCAAACATAATAACACAAGGAGAAGAGCTCTGCAGTGTGACCCGTGTTCTAAGAGAGGACCGCCTAATTCAGACAGCCAGGACGAACAAGAGTGTTGTGGAGAAAGGACAGGGAAGCCGAGATCTGGAGCTGTTTAAACCCTGGAGACCCACTCTGTCTGTCTGTCTGTCTGTCTGGGCAGTTTCTGCTTGTCTCCATCCAGCTTGGCTCACTGCCAGTCTGTGAACTCCCCTGGTTGACCCATTTTCTGTCCACCTTCCACAGCAAGTCTCTTGTTTTTCAATATTCTTATTTTAGACCAGACTCTGGGCTAGGATCTCTACAAAGATGGTCTCATACCAAGCCTATGGGATGGGGGCACCAGCGTTCAATTGCAGCTGAGCCACGGCCAGCTTTGAGACCTTGGGCAAGCAAGTTAGAAAACCGTCAGTGTGAGGGTGGAATGAGTTAAGACTGCAGGATGTTCAGAACGGATCCAGCCAAGGCCTGGCACTGTGTGAGCGTCGGCTGATAGTCGGCCACTTCCCGCTAAGGCGTGGGTATGGGTTGTCCCCAGCAAAACTCACGTCAAGTCTTCATTTCCCTGTACTGCAGTGTCAGGAGGTGAGGGGACATCTGGGGCATGAGGGATTTGCCTCTGTGTGTGCATTCATGCCTTTCTTGAGAGCTGAGGTTCGGTCTCGTGGGACTGAATAAGCTTCTGTGAGACTCACTGTCGTACAGCAAGGCCTCTTGCATGAGTAGTGCTCCCCACTGTTCTGATGTGTGCTCCTCCTGTGTGGCGTTGTGTCGCAGCACACAGTCCTCAGAGGCAGCAGCCTGTCCTGGAGCAGGGCTTGCAACTTCGTATCCAGAGTCCCCTTTCATGTCATCACAGCCTTCCACTTGCCCCAAATCCTGACCTGCAAAGTCCTGTCACCCTGGCCTCAGCTGTGTCCCACTGGAATGCTGAAGTAGCCGACTCCAGTCCCACCCACTTGGTCGGCATCTGCGCTAGAACACACACTTGGAGTCTGGCCTCCTAAGACCATTCCCGACCTAAATTTGGAGTGCTCAGGCCTGCTCTGTCTTTGCAGACAGGGAGACAGAGGTTTCATGGGGCAGAGAAGCATCAGGGAGTCAAGCAAGGGAGCTGGGCTGTTGTTAATGTGAGAAATACAGCAGGGGCAGGTGCTGAAGAGGGGGCTGGCGGGGACACGGAGCTGTGAGCCAGGTGTGGCTGTGGGGACCCTTCTGAATGGGGTTGGTCAAGCAATGAGGGCCCCGACCTGACGTCAAGTGGAACTACCCCTCAATTGCCTTCTGCTGGCTTGCATAAGTCTAATATATGGGGGGGGGTGTTGATGACATCATTCCTGTCCATCGAGTGGGAAAGAGGACCCCTAAAGTGGGGGTTGGCGGGATGAGAGTTTAGAAGTCAGAATCAGCGTTTTATGCTGCCGGTGACCTTGGGAGGGATGCCATCTTCCCACTCTGTCTCTCTCTGGGAACCACAGGAACACTTTTAGCCTCCCTCCGAGGAATGTTCCAAAGCGGAGGTACAGGCCATTTTCCATAAACGGCATCACACAAGCAGAAGACTGTGGCTCTGAGAAACCGTGCAGTTCCTGGCGCTCAGATAGCATTATCCTACAGTGAGGCCAGGCCAGTCAGTCCGTGAGGATGAGCACTGTGCTCGTCTGCTCCTAAACACGGACCAGCCTTTGCTTTATTTGAGTCTCATTTGGGGTATTTTAGGCCACAGTCCTCCAGTTGGATCACTGAGGCCACACTCAGAAATGAAAGCCAGCTGACTAAACAGTCAGGACTGGGGAGGAAGCAGGGAACGGCGCTCCAGAGCTAAGAACACTAACAAGGAGCCACGGGACACACAATCCATAAATAATGTCAACTGGGAGAAAAAAAAGAACATGAAAACTTGAAATGTGAAACATGGCCCAGAGAGTAGACGCGCGGCTTCTCTCCTCTCAGAATCCATGCCCCTTCTTGACCCCTTCTTTGTTCTAACTGCCACATTTATTCAAGTTCTCTCTGTAAACGTCTGAAATCTGCAGACTCGGACGCTGAGAGTCTATACTCTTTGCCTGAACTCCCGAGTGCCCAGACAGCACTCCCCCATTAAAAACCTCAGTAAGTCACATGACCAGACGTAGCTGATTTTAGCTAACGTCCCAGGAAGGATGGATGCCCTTGTTATCAAAGACCAGATCTTGGACACCTGGTTCAACTTGAGGTAAGATTCCAGTGACCTTGAACAGAATACCAGAGCAGATCCCAGTAGAAGCACTTAGGCCAAGATTCAGCTGGCCCCAGAGCCTGGGGACTGGGCTGGGCCTGCTGGTCTGCTCTATAAGAGAAGCATTGGTCTAAGTCCATGGGGGACCATCTTTCAATGAATCACATTCAGCCCATCACCAGTGTGATATTCCAGCCTTAGCTAGGCTATCACGTGACTATCCACTCCATCTCACGTATGATTATGATATAAATGTCTAGCTGGCCCCTGAAAGGTCATGAGCGCCTTCCCTCTCTGGTCTCCAGAGCACAGACTTGTTCTGGCTATTGACTCCTGGGAACTGTCTTTCCTGCCCCATGCCTCATTCTTGGTATGGACTAGTGAAGTTGGAGCTGGGTGCTATGTCATTTTTTAGCTAAAGTGGCCTCACCTCTTTTTTTTCCCCATTTTGTGTCACTAAAGGACAGGGGACCTGGGTCCCTAAGTCACTGTGTAGTAAAGAAGCCCAAGAGGACTGTCTGACCAGAATTGTCTGGTTCTAGTCCGTGTGTACAGGGAATCAGGTCCCTGTTCAGCTGTTGGGACAGAAGAGCTGGTCGTTGCAGTGTTTGCCTGGGTTGACTGAGACGTGCCTGCTCAGTGATGTCACGACTGCATCTCACCAGGAGGGACTCCCCCATCTCTGCAAGGCATGCCAGCCCACCATGTTTCCTGTGGCTTTACCTGAATCCCTCTGGTGTGTGTTTCCTCCCCTCCCTGCCGAGCCTCCCTTCGTGAAGAGACTGTGAGCATGAGTGGACGTGGAAGGCTTTGTGTTTGAGTCGGAGTCCAAATGACACCATCACCACTGACCGGCATGAGTTCTTGAGCAAATGACTTCTCTCTGCGCTTCTAGTGGAAGAGCCTCTTGCAGATGTGAAGAAGGCAGATCCCATGTAAAGTAGCAGGTGATCAACGCGGGCCATGTTGGTATGACATGGCCTATAGGAACTGCTGTCAGGGTAACAGGTGTGCACACTGGCTTCAGCCAGTCAGCACATGGCCTGCCCACTCCTCTTTCTCTCAGCAGTAACTCCAGCCAATACTCCATTTTGGCTTCCTTTCAGAAGAGGCCATGCTCCTCTGTTCTCCGCCCTCCGCCCTCTGGTATTTATCTGAGGTATTACAACTATCTTGAAAAGTGCAAGTCTGTTTCAGAAGACACTAGGGGTGGATCCGAACCTGCATGATTGCCTGTCCTGCTGGTGACATGTGCTGCTGTGCCGGCTCTGTCCCCACCAGACCCCACAGGGCTTGGTGTCACCGTCCCAACACTC
Source organism: Apodemus agrarius (assembly GCA_964023405.1). Taxonomy (NCBI): domain Eukaryota; kingdom Metazoa; phylum Chordata; class Mammalia; order Rodentia; family Muridae; genus Apodemus; species Apodemus agrarius. The sequence continues at coordinate 67,885,503 of OZ030022.1, read as the reverse complement.
AAGTGCTTTGATATTGCTGAAAAACCCAGGATAGAAAGTTAAGAACCACCTAGACCAGTACAGAGAGGACTCCCCAGGAATTCAGAGCATTTGAAGGGTGACAAGGTGTGGGAGGGAGAGGAGAGGGGTCGCGCGGTGCAGTGTCCAGCTAGCCAGTCTCCGGACTCACGGGCTCCGCGCGTGCAGCCTCAGCTGAGCTCGGAAAGGGCAGAGAGAATAATGGCGCCTCGGCTCTTCCTGTGCAGACGTCTCGCCTTGTTATTCCCAAAGCGACACGCTATGACAGCTGTTGGCATAGCATTCCATGATACCTCATAAGTAATCTAGAGGTGACAAAGTGTACAGGAGGCTCTGCGTGGGTCACAGGCCCAGTGCCATTTTATATTAGATCTTTGGTTGCTCTTAGGTTTAGTGTCTGTGAAGGATGGGACGTTCTGAGGTGATTCCCAGTAGATACCAATTGTCAGTCGGTCCAAAGTGCGGCTGAAGAAACGGTTTAGTAGGTAAAGCATTTCCTGTGTTCATCTCCAGAAACTGAACGAAGCTGGTGGTGCACAGGTCCATAAGCTAAGCTCTCCCACAGGGAGATGGGGGGATGGGGGGGATAGAATCGGCCAGCGAGCTCGCTGTGTCCAGTGGAGAGGGCAGGAGATTCTCTCAAACAAGGTAGAAGGTCATCCTCTGACCTCCACACGTGTGTCACAGCATGAGAGTGTCCACCTCACACACATGAATATGCACAAACATACTATACACATGTATGCATATATACAAACACACAAAGTTAAGAAGGAAAAGAAGAAAAGAAGGAAGGAAGGAAGGAAGGAGGGAAGGAAAGAAGAAAGAAAAGGAAGAAAGACCCAGGTGGTAGATGTTTTTAATCTCTGTACTTGGAAGGAAGAAGCAGGTGACTCTCTCTGAGTTTGAGGCCAGCTGGTTTACATAGCAAATTCCAAGCCACGCTCTGCGTGGTGAGGTCTGTCTCAGCAGAAGGACGTGAGCCGTTCCAGCTGCTCTCCTTCATTTAAGTGGACCAGCCTGCTCGCATCTCACCAGAGCTTCCTCCCAGAAAGGGCAGACTACATATATTGTACATATACGTTTTGCCCATGTAAATATTCACTCTATTATCAGGTTCAGAAGCTTATTTTTAAAAGTGTTGTTCACCCAGCAGCATTCATTCCCTTGTGACAGGACCAGGGATCCCTGGAGGTAGAGGTGACAGTAGGCCAGGCTCGGGCATTCCAAGCTCCAGCCGCAGCACCACACCCTGGTGTCAGCCCTGCCGAACGCTGAGTGGGCAGGACAAGCAGACGACACAAGGCAGATGCCCCCGTGAGTGGTGCCAGGCCCCGACTGTTGACCCATTTCAGGTTCTGATGACAATCTGGATCAGTTCACAAATACGAGCCCCTGACTGGTCTGTTTGCAAGCCTCCTCGGTGACAGAGGCTCAGATCCCAGGGATTAACACCATGACACTTCTACTATTTTCTTTTGTGATTTAATTTTTTTTGAGAATCCCAAACATTAGTACTATATGCTGTATTCACATCACAGACCCTCCCTCTCTTCCGTCCATCTTCTCCCCTCTCCTCAAGCTCCCAATTAAATTCATGGCCTCTACATACACATATACACACACATACATACACATATATACATACACATACAGACACATATATACATACCTACATTATATACATGCATGCATACATACATACACATACACACATACATACACATGCATACACACATATACATACATATATACATACATACATATATACACCACATGCAGAAACATATACATACATACATACATATACACACATACACACATACATACATGCACCATACACATATACACATATACACACAGACACATACATACACATATATACATACACACATACATAAACATACACATATACCACACACATACCCAAACACGCATACACACACACACACACACACACATATGAACACACACATGCACATGCACACCACTGAGTCCATTTAGTGTTACTGGTATGCATTTGTGTTTAGGCTGCCTACTTGGGATTGAACAACTTCTCAGGGGGGTTACTCTCCCTCCCCTCCCCTCCTCCTTCCCCTGTCTCTCTCCCTCTCTTTTCATCCATTTATTGTCTATAGCTCTTCCCCTGGGGTAGGGCCTTGAGAGACTGTCCTCATCCACACTGGCATGTCTGTTTGTCTCTCTACCGACATCCTGATCCCCAGTTCTGTCTTCTTACTCTTTCTTCCATGGTCTTCCCTGAACCATAGGCACAGATAGGGGTGTGGACTTATCAACTGGGAAAGGAAACCACCCTGGTCATGAGCTCCCTCAAGTACCCTCCTCCAGGCTCGAGTGCGCATGCTCTGTGCGGTTGTGAGTGCGCATGCCCAGTGAGGTTGGTGATGCTGCCCTTTCACTGCTGTGGGAAGCAGGCGTGCGTCTGAGACTGCACTGCCGCCTGCAAATGTCTTCCTGGGAAACCCTGAAATCCTCAGGCGTGCTTAGCAGGGGCCTAGTGGGGTGAGGGGATGGGCAGGGCGGGCGTTACCATTTCACAGCAAGACACCTGCTCCGAGGCTTAAGTTTTCTTCTATGAGACGCGCGCGCGAACATCCTTCAGCAAAGGGGCTCTGGGAGAGCGGGAGACCAGAATGGGAGAATGTGGGCTGAAGTTGAGCACAGGCCCGGATTTTAGGACTTGTCTGTTTGCTGCTCCCGGGAGACCGTAAGTGGCATTTCAGACTCCTTCGCCTCAGCTGTGGGGCCCAGGAAGCCATTGGCAAGGGACTGTCTCATTCTGCCAGGATTCTAAAGAAGAGAGAAGAGCGAGCATCCCTTCACACTTGACAGTCCTTTTCCAGGGAGCAGCTAACAGGGGAAACACTCAGGAAGCAACCGTGAGATTCTGGGCCCCGACAGGGGGCATCACAGCCTCGCTCAGGGCGGCCTGGCCCGCAGCTCAGGACTCGAAGCTCAGAGGCCACGGGTGCTTTTAGGATCCCCAGTCTTGAGACCGTCTGAAGAGGCTACCAGTCTTCACACCCAAGCCCTGTGTCCTGTGAAAGAGATGTTCTGGATAGTTCCTCTCTCCCGCACAGAACTGCGGGGCACACGCTCACTGGGTGCTCAGTAATCCCTAACCACCATGTAATTGCTCCTCACAAGTTCTACACCACACAACAGACTTGCCAATCAAAGCTGAGATGTATTTATTTTTAGTTTGCTTTGCCCCTAAAGTCTCACTGGTCTGAGGGTGATTTGCCCCACTTGACTTAGAGAAAGGATCTTTTGAGCTTGCCTTTGGGAGAGCAGTTACTGGTCAGGAAAACATTACCATAGCTGTGTGTCTGACAGGGGTAGCTGCTGGCCTTCAGTTGCCCTGGGAGCTGAGTGACTGAGACAGTTGCTGGTCTCCGGGCTGTCCAGAGCGTTTGAGCTCACTCCTGCTGGGTGGGCGTGCAGCTCTAAGAGTGCCTTCCCGTCTGAAAGAGAATTTCAGTTTGCATACTCTATAGCCATTAAAGCCTAGGGATTGTGAGCTGGGTTCCTCATCGAGTCACCAGACTTCAACCTGAAGGGGAGACTCAGTAAGAACCCCCTTTGCTGGCAAGGCACTGACGGGGTGGCCGGGTCGTTCCCTCGGTGGGAAGAGCCACATAGCAGCTGCTTCCTGCTGGGGCAGTTCTGTTTCCAAGGAGACTGGCTCTCCTGGGCCCATTAATTCCACGAACCAGCCAACTTCCTGCTTGATTGCCAGCACCAACATCTGTGGCTTACTGCCGAGGTCACTGAAGGGGTCCGGTCTCTTGGAGACTCCTCTCAGGTACCTGAGCCTAGACTGCTAGGCCAGCACTGGAGCCTCGGCTCAGAAGTCCCCCTCCTCAGCTTCTTTTCTGCACAGTTGGTCCCGGCTTCCCGTGCTTCTCTTTTGAGTTGGCCTTTCATGCTGTGTGGCTGGCCCTGATTCCTTGAGGGACTGACTGTTCAGTGAGAAGGTGACCTGTACATCCTGGAGTGGCAGTGCCAAATATCCCTCCAGCATGGCTGCTGGATCGCTTTGCAGCACTGAGTATTGTTTGCATCCAAAAGAGAAAAGCTTGGGGAGTTTCTGTTTAGTTTCCGAATATCTGGTCTTGCCATCCACAGCATCCGAGGCCTCCTTAAGCAGAGCAAACCATGTAAAGACAGCGCCCAGGAAAATGGTCTGGTAAGTAAGTGATTTGCTTGTTTGTCTGTTTGTGGGGTTTTTTTGTTGTTGTTGTTTGTGGGTTTTTTTTGTTGTTGTTTGTTTGTTTGTTTGTTTGTTGTTGTTTTTTTTGAGACAGGGTTGTTTTGTGTAGCCCTGGTTGTCCTGGAATTCACTAAATAGACCAGGCTGGCCTCAAACTCACAAAGATCCGCCTGCCTCTGCCACCGCCCATGTGCTGGGGTTAAGGCCTGTGCCACCACCCCAAGCTCAGGTAGATAGCTTATGACTCTGAAACTCTACAAGGACAGACTTCCCACCCCACGGTGAGCACTAAAATAGTGTTGAGAAAGTGTGACTGCGTGCGTGAGGTCATTTCAACTGTCGGCTCTGATTGGCAACAGCCTAAGACTTACTAAGAGAAGAATGAACACCGTGACTTTGGAATGTTTGTGTCATGAGACTTTCATGGAAAATGCATATTTCAGACCCGGAAGAGTTTGGACCAGTGGTTAAAAGCACTTGCTGCCTCTGCGGAGGGCCCATGTTCAGACCCAGCACCCACATCGTGGCCAACGACCATCCCTAACTCCAGCCCCAGGACACCAGACACTCTTCTCACCCTCTGGACACCAGGCATGCTTGTGGTACATATTCACCGAAACAGGCAAATACTCATACACATAAAATAAACAAATCTAAAAAAATTTTTTTAACTTAAAAAGTATACATTTCAGCCGGGCGTAGTGGCTCATGCCTGTAATCCCAGTACTTGGGAGGCAGAGGCAGGTGGATTTCTGAGTTAGAGGCCAGCCTGATCTACAGAGTGAGTTCCAGGACAGCCAGGGCTACACAGAGAAACCCTGTCTCGGAAAAAACCAAAAAAAAAAAAAAAAAAAAGTATACATTTCTATCCATTTGTTCTAGAAGCCTGTGACCACAGAAAAACCCATTTAAGGCCTTATTGGATAAGGATCAATAACCTCTTTGGGATATTTGAGTATTATTTGAGCATTATATATTTGATGTATCATATACGATTAGAATTTTTGACATTTGAGATGGTTTAGTTTTATGTAGCATCATTGACATTTGCAACCTTGAAAAACTGAAGCGGCAGCTGCATTGCTATCTGTCCTGGCTTATGTCAACTCACGGGTCATCTGAAAGGGGAGAGCCTCAACTAAGAAGCTGCCTCTGGTAGACCCCATTCTAAGGCCTTTTCTCAATTAGTGATCAGTGGGGGAGGGCCCAGCCCACTGTGGGTGGAGCCATCCCTGCGCTGGTGGTCCTGGGTTCTGTAAGAAAGCAGGCTGAGCAAGCCCTGAGGAGCAAGCCAGTTGGCAGCACCCCTCCATGGCCCCTGCATCAGCTCCTCCTCCAGCTTGAGTTTCTGCCGTTATTGCTTGTGATGATGAACTGTTACATGGAACTGTGAGTGAAATGAACCCTTTCCTCCCAAAATCGCTTTTGGTCATGGTGGTTTATTACAGCAATGGCGACCCTAACTAAAACAATATCCTCAGTTTTATGTAGCATGTAGTTAAAAAAAAAAAAAAAAAAAAAAAACGATCCATGCTAAACCAGCTAAGCGCCGACTTCTCTCTCTGTTCCTAGTCTGGTGCATAGCCTGAGACCGAGATGTTTCTCTTAGCCAATGCCTCTCCCACAAATGCTGCCTCTGCCTCTCCAGAACTCTGAGATCTCCCTCAGACTGGAGGCCAGTGGCAGGTGAGCTCTTGCCAGCCTGCACTCCGCTGTGGTTACCTCCTCTAGAGCTCAGACCTTGCACAATCTTCTCATTCCAAAGTCTGGCCAAATTCTGCCCTGGCTATGTTCTTTCCCTCCAGCCTACCCGAGTCTCCATGAACGGGAAACACCAGAAGATCTTAGTTTAAAATCAAAAGACGGCACAAATGCTGGGCACGGAATCCATCATCCTAAACTCATCAACTAGTCTGTGTTGGAAATCGTCCGGTGGTGGGAGCCACCACCAGATCTGACAGTTCCCGGTCTACATCTTGCCCTCTCTCCCTGTCTTGCCATAAAAAAGGGCCGTTTCCTCCTCCCGAGTCCCCTCTTCCTCTCAGACCTAGAAGGACGGCCTCCTCCTTTTCGCCCAGCGATTGGCTTCTCATCTTTATTATCAAATCAATTAATTAGAGGAAAATTCCCCTACAGTTTTATGTCTATGTGAGTATGGTTATTAATGTTTGTATGGAATAAAAAAGCAAAGAATATGTGGTCTTCGGCAGACAGTGTGCTTTTTGCCTTTCTCTTTCAAGAGATATAGAGGGTCTCTTCTGTCAGAGATACAGAGGGTCTCTTCTGTCAGAGATATAGAGGGTCTCTTCTGTCAGAGATATGGAGGGTCTCTTCTGTCAGAGATATGGAGGGTCTCTTCTGTCAGAGATATGGAGGGTCTCTTCTGTCAGAGATACAGAGGGTCTCTTCTGTCAGAGATACAGAGGGTCTCTTCTGTCAGAGATACAGAGGGTCTCTTCTGTCAGAGATACAGAGGGTCTCTTCTGTCAGAGATACAGAGGGTCTCTTCTGTCAGAGATACAGAGGGTCTCTTCTGTCAGTGTATTTTAGTCTGTGGCTAATGCCATGGTCAGCTTTTACCCACACCACCTCACGTATCCTTTAAGGACTTAGAAAGGTGCTAGCCACATGGTACTTTCCATGATACAAGACGTTATAGTAATTGATGGTAGACGCAGAGCCAAGATTCTGACTTGGTCCAGTTGAACCAGGGGACATCCCACAACTGGCAGAGCGCAGGGTCATGTGTGAGAAGACATGCCATTCTCAGTTAGCTTTTCTCAAGTCTGAGTCGGTGAGAGGCACTGTGAGAATTCAGCAGCCCAGGGGACAGCCGTTGCTCAGCATGCCACCATCACATAAACAGTGATGCCACCATCACAAACATGCCAGGGTCACTGCATCACACGACTTAGGCTTGCCTGGAACTCCTCTGTCCCAGCTCTCCCAGATGTTCAGATCTACATCATTAAGAAAGCAGACTGTGGTCCGGTGTGGTGGCGCACACCTTCAATCCCAGCACTTGGGAGGCAGAGGCAGGTGGATTTCTGAGTTCATAGCCAGCCTGGTCTACAGAGTTCCAGGACAGCCAGGGCTACACAGAGAAACCCTGTTTTGTTTTTTTTTTTAAAAAAAAAAAAAAAGCAGACTGTGGGCTGGAAAGTCGGCTGCAGGCGGGGGTGGAGGTGTGGGGGGGTGTGGGGCGTGAAGGGATGTTAAAGACACCTCTGCCCTCAGCTAGGACTGGGCTCAGTTCTAGCACCCAGAGTCTAATGACTCCCAGCTACTCCCTTCTTGCTCCCACGGACACATGGACACACTTACACATAGACACAAACACATGTACATTTAACCTTAAGAAGAAAATCGTCTTTGCCTTTCCTTTTCTCCCCCCTTTTTTTTAAAGAAAAGAAAAAGGAAAGCAAATTGCAGCCCCTTAGGTTCACAAGTTCAGAGCTATGCACGCATCCAGCCTGACTATCAGACTGTAACCAGGTATCTCTAGAAGATTCTCTGTGTGTTCAATCAAGAGAAATAAACAATTCTCTAGGTTATTTTTTGGGTTAAATATTCTTTGCTTTTTTTTTTTGTTTGTTTGTTTTGTTTTTCTAGTTTTATTGTTTCTGTGCTTGCTTCTGTTTACCTTGGTTTTGTTCTGTTTTTCTTTCTTCTGTATTCTCTCCCCCAAAACAAGTTGTTTAGCCCAGGTTGTCCCCAAATTCCCTACATAATCTAGGATGACCTTGAACTGATCTTCCAACCCCTAACCCCAAATACTAGAATTACAGGTGTGTGTCACCTTATCCAGTCTGTGTGTGACTGAACAGAGAGCTTCCTGTGTGGTGGGCGGGTTTCTTCCATCCTCAGGCCTGGCCCTAGCCTAGTTGTCTCAAGCTGCTCCAAGTACACTGGGTCCAGTTTTGGTGAATTTTCACCTGTTTTCCAACTCTTTTCCCCATTATTCATCAAACTAGGATAATGGCCTCTGAGCCATAGAGCTGATCCTGAGGGGCTGCGGATGAGCGGGTTTTCAGACCCTTCCCTGGAGTGTACCTCCACCCCGAGGCCCAGGGTCAGGCTGCCCTTCCCTAAGCTCAAGTCAGCTGACGAAGGCTCCTATCTGAAAGTCTCTTCTTGCCTCCACATTCTTCTGCTCACAGGAGTGGCTTCTGTGGAGATCTTATTCTTTAGAACAATCCACCGAGCACAAATCCAAGAAGTGAGGCTAATATCATTCTGAGCTGATCGGATATTGGAGTTTTTATGCTCTGTCCTGATACCCAAAGTCAAACCTAAAAATACAAATTTGAGGTTGTAAACAACACCAGAGTGTGTGTTCTTTGCCAGAACAGGAAGTCATGCCAAATAGATGATATTGATGCTTACCATCTATAGACAGGCCAGCAAAGGACACTGCAGCACAGCCAAGGTCAGCTCTTGGGGAGTGGAGGGTCCATCTTCCCTGTGTGCAAGGAGAGGTCGCCAGGATGTCTTCTCCAACTCCTGGCCACCTGTCTCTGGGGAGGGGCTTCCCTCTGTCCTGAGCTCCTCTAGGAAACCAGGCCTTAGAAACAGCCATGACTGCTTTGCCACACCTACAGCTTAGCTAGCACTTTGCCTGCAGTTGAAAAGAAGCCGAGGACACCGGGCAAGCCTCACTTGCTGTCTGATTTATTGCACTGTTCTTGGTTCTCATCCACAGTTTTGAAACTTGGGACTGACCCTGTCCCACCCTTACAAGGGTGGGGCTTTCGATTTGATTTCAGTTCAGTTTGTCTGTACCTAACCCAGTGTTGGAACCTAACTAAGAAATCAAAAATCTCAGCACCGTTTGGTGCTGGCAGTGTGTGCTCACACTCTTAGGAATCTGGACATAATGCAAAACAAACACAGCCCACCACCCAATCCCACTTCAGCCCTCGACAGTTTCTATCTAACCTGAGATCTCCAGTGTTATAGGACCTTATCTGGCTATGGGATCACCAAGTCAAAACTGTCCATAATTCATTTCCTTCTTTTCTCTTGTGCTACGCATACAGAGCTTGGTGGCTGGCTCCTTTGCAGTGGGAAACATAGTCATGACCATTTCTACTGAAATGTGTTTCTTAGGACTAAGTATGCAACAAAAACAATTCAGGAAACCAGGCGTGGTGGCGCACGCCTGTAATCCCAGCACTTGGGAGGAATAGGCAGGTGGATTTCTGAGTTCGAGGCCAGCCTGGTCTACAGAGTGAGTTCCAGGACAGCCAGGACAACACAGAGAAACCCTGTCTCGAAAAACAAAAAAACCCAAAACCAAAAACCAAAAACCAAAACAAAACAAAACAAAACAAAACAAACCAAAACAAACAAACAAAAAAAAACCAATTCAGGAACAGAATATGATTCTTCCCATTTGCTTAGAGACCCAGGAGGCATCTGGGGATAGGATTCTAGAATCTCATTAATATAGGACCAGATCTCCCAGGAAGACCTGGGAAGGTCTACCCTGCCTGAAAGATGGAGACAGCATATGGTTGGTTGGTTCTCCAGCAGCTTTCTCTAACTAAGCTTCCTACATATTGTTCTCATCTCAACATATACATACACATACACATACACATACACATACACATACACATACACACACACACACACACACACACACACACACACATACACATACACATACACATACACATACACATACACATACATATACATATACATATACATGTTTGGTTTTCAAAATAAGTTCTCACTTCTCCATCCCAGCTGGCCTTCGAGGTAGTTCAGAATGGTCTTGAATATGCCATCCTCCTGCCTCCACACCCCCAGTGATGTGGTTACTGAAGAACACCATCACATCAGGTTATGTGGTGCAGAAGATCAAACGCAGGGCCCTAACCTGTGATACACAGCAATCATACTACTGCTGAGCCCTATACCCCTCCCTCCCCCACCACCTGATTATCGTCAATAATAACAACAGCTAATGTTTATTGATCATGTGGTGTGTATGCAGGAACTGTGGCACTTCTCACACATATGACCTCATGTGCACGCTCATGACTGTGAGGTAGACACCACTGAATTTCACTTTACAGATCGGGGAAGTAAATAGGGAAAATAGCTCGCTCACCTGCATGCAGTTTGTAGGTGACAGAGTCAGCAGTGGTCCCTTTTATCTCACTCAAAGCCCGTGTTCTTACTCTGGCCCTAAATTGTCTGTCAAATCAGAGTTGATGATAGTGGGGGGGGGAACCCCTAAGTTTGTTTTATTTATTTATTTATTTATTTATTTATTTATTTATTTAAAATTTTATTCTTATTTATGGTGTGTGTGTTTGTGTCTGTGTCGAGGGTGTGTGCAAGCAAACTCAGCTGCCTGAGGGGCCAGAGAGGCTGCCAGAGTCCCCTGTGACCGAAGTCGTGATCTGCTGGGAGACAGTCGTGAGCTGCCTGAGGTGGGCGCTGGGAACTGGACGCGGGTCCTCTGCAAGAGCAGCACGCTCTGACCCTCTCTCTGGCCCCTAGAAGTCTAAGCTTTACAACCAACAGCCACATGGCACCTTAGAATCCCAAGCTGGTTCTCACTCATCTCCAGGTGCTCCTCCCCTGCCCAAGCTTTGGTGGGACATGACTCCAGGGCAGGAAGTCACAGAGTTGAGGAGGGGGGAGTGAAGGACAAAGGGGAGGGCGTAGGACTCTGCAAGGGGACACAGGGGACCATAGAGAGCCGGGTTAATGAGGTAGGACCACTGCTCTGACTGGCAAGGGCTGGGGAGAGCTGAGGACTCCATGCAGGCCTGGGTCAGACTACACTGCCTCGGCATTTGCAATAATAAAGGGCGCGTGCTCTTCGCAGGCTGGTTACAAACTCCTTAGCTTGTTTCCACTCTTAACCACCCAACAGAAACACAGACACCTCCCACACCCAGTCCACCTCAGCCACACAACAAGGGACACACCGGAGACGCCAACCCGTGGGCAGCAAATGTCGAGAGAAGACTCCCCTCCACACCCAGCTCTCAGCCCCTCCCTCTGCATCCCACTCTGCAGGAATGTGTGACCAGCTTCTAAGGTTTCGTGTAAACGATTTAAACCAGGTTAGCCTCGTCAGAGGCAGGCACGCAGCCTTGGGAGGCATGACTGTTTGCATCTCTTGCTGATTCATCAACCTCACTGGTGCATAAGTCCACACTCCAAGGGTCACGTTCCATCTCTGCTGGCACAGACTGAAAGATTTTATTGTGCCTTTCATTCCCTCCAAGAAGCTGCCCTAGCTAAAGGCAGGTACTCACTGCCAATGTTCCCAAGGGCAAATGGGGGTGTAAAGCAACAGGTTTGGGTTAATGTTTGCTTCTGTTTATATCTTCCTGGATAGGCTATGGAATTTGCCTAATGATTATGTTTCCCTGAAAAAGTTAATCAATGTCTAAAGGGCTAGTTACAGACCACCACAGAGAAGGGAAAGGTTGGACTCCAAAGTCTCTTCTCCAAGGGCCAGGTCTGAGCAGAGCAACAGGAACATTACAATGAATGGTGAAAGTGGCCAGAGGGGCCCTGGGGCTGTTGCTGGCCGCCTGTCCCTCACTCTGCCAAGCATTAGAGTCTAACCATAAGGGGCACAGCACTAGGAGATCACGTGACCGGGATTACCCCCCTCCCCCAGCACCTCTGGCCACGGCCTTCCATGGATCAGGACTATTTCACTAGGTCGATTTTTCTCCTTGGACTTGTTGACCAGAGACACCCCTGCAAATGTGTACAAATGTGTCTGACCTTGAGTGGGTGTAGGGGAGAGGGTGGTTCTGTGAGCTCCCTGTCCTTAGTTGCTGATTCTAGTTAAGAGAAGGGAGAGACAGAGAAATTAATTACAACCCTGCTACAACGGGGTTTGCATAGAAGCCCTTGAGAGGAGAGAAGATGGGCCAGAACAGCCTTGGAGGTTAGGAAGGCCCTACAGAGAAGAACATTTAAACAAATACTAAAGAGGAAATGGCACCAGGTGGTGGTGGAGCACACCTTTAATTCCAGCACTCAGAGGCAGAGGCAGGAAGAGCTCTTTGAGTTCAAAACCAACCTGATCTGGGAGTGAGTGGATGGGTGGGGGAGCACCCTCATAGAGACAGGGGGAGGGGGATGGGATAGGGGGTTTCCCGAGGGGAGACTGGGAAAGGGGGTAACATTTGAAATGTAAATAAAGAAAATATCCAATAAAAGGAAGGGGGAAAAAAAGACCAGCCAGATCTACAGAATGAGTTCTAAGACAACCAGGGTTGCACAGGAAAAAAAAGAAAAAGAGGAGATGGGGTTTGCCAGGTGGGGGTGTGTGGTTGAGCAGAATAATGGTCTCCAGGGACATAAAGACCTATGGAGCGACTAGGTGGCAAAAAAGGACTTTGATGATATGACTTAATGAAATGAGAGGCTATCCTGGATTATCCAAAGACTCTTCAGTGTAACTACAGTGTCATGGGTTGGACCTGAATGTCCCCCAGGCTTGTGCTTTGAACACTGGTTCCCTCTGCTGTCCCAGTGGCGCTGTCTTTAAGGCTTTGGAACTTGAAGGAGACAGGCTTAGCTGAGACAGCTGCTAGATGGGTTGCTTGGTGTGGGACACTGAATGTTGTAGCCTAGACCTTGGTCCTAACCACTCTACCCACGGCCCCTATGATGTGGAGAGCCTCGGGTACTGCCAAGAACTGTCTTGTCTTTCCCAACATGATGAGCTGAAACCATGAAGCAAAATAAGCCTCCTCCCTCCATTCTTTCTGTCGGTCTCCTCCTCCTCCTCCTCCTTCACTGTCATTATTTTATGTGCATGAGTGTTTAACTTGCATGTCTGTATGTGCACCATGACAGACAGATGCCTCATGTCTACAGAAGCCAGAAGAGGGAGTCCAGTCCCTCACAGGGGCTGTGAGTTGGCATGTGGATACTTGAAACCAAACCTAGGACCTCTGGAAGAACACCCAGAGCTCTCAATTGCTGAGCCATGCCTCCAGCCCCTCTGTCAGGTAGTTTTGTTACTGTGATGCAAAATTCAATAACACACACACACACACACACACACACACACACGCACACGCACGAGCACACACGCATCATTCGTGCACACACACTCGTGCACCTATGCTCACACATTCACATATATACACATTCACATATGTGTTTACACATGTACACACACATTCACAATACTCACACAATGCTCACACACTCACACATACACACTCATGTGCTTACACGCTCATACATATGTTCATACAAGCACATAGTCGCACAAATGCTCATACTCACATATGCACACACACGTTCACACACATGATTAGACACACATGCACACGCATGCACACACAGTGGGGCTGGGACACACATACACATCTTAAGGGAAGAAGAAAAGAACCCAGCTAAGGCAAAGAGAAGGGAATCGAGCCTCACGGCGGAGAGCGCAGGGATGGGCTGTGACAAGGGACAGGGAAGTCAAGCAAGGGGGCACAGCCCATCCTGAGAGACCAACAGAGTCTCCCAGAGACTCCAGAAGGCAGCGTCTTGGTTTTGGTCCACTCAGACCAACCTCAAGACTTCTGGCCTCCAGAACCTCCTACAAAAATACATCAAGTTTGTGAAATGTGTTACTGTGACAACGGGAAGCCAATACTGGGACTTGTGGAAAGGGAGGAACTCGGTGTGGGGTGGGGTGAACAGCGTGGCCATTTCTGAGTGTGAGAGACTGGTTCCAGAGAGAGAATTAGCTAGGGCCGGGGAGATCTGTTCTCAGTGCAGGTGGTATGATCCCCAAAGTCCAGGAGCCCAGCGGGAATGCAGCGTGAAAGCACAGCCAGCAGCGAGAGGAGACCTGTTCTGCTTCGGGCCCATGGGCTAACTGCTCCACTCCACCGCACCCTCTCACCTCCACGGACCAAAACCCCTGCACTGTGGCCGAAGCAAGCTCTCTCTTCCTTTAAACTGTAGTCTCAGATAGCTGCTAAGACTCCAATACACAGGACTTAGAGTAAAGAGACCCTACGCAGACCATCAGGTACCCTATGTGTCACCACGTTCAATTAAGGTTGGTTTCTGAAAGCTGAATAGAGTAGCTCACACCTTTAATTCCACCACTCAGGAGCAGAGGCAGGGGGATCTCTGTGAGTGTGAGGCAGCCAGGACTACATAGAGAGACTCTATCTCAAAACCAGAGAGAAACACACAGAGAGAAGCAGAAAGAGAAGCAGAGACAGACAGACAGACAGAGACACAGACACAGACACAGAGATTTCTTTTGAGGGCACAGCAAGGGATTAAACCACTTGAGATATGATCAAATGGTGGTTGAGGAAAGACTCGTCTAGATAACGCTGTATATTCCTAGTTGGAGAGAGGTAGGGGCTGGAGGAGAGTAGAGGCCTAATATCCAAGACTGAGAGGCAGTGGAAGAACCCGTCGCCAGCCTGTGGCCAGCGGCTCTCTCAGGATTTCTGCCCCTGCCCCTGAAGTTCCAGGGACCTGAGCTCTCTCTCTCTCAGGACACAGCAGTTTTTTCTGACCTGTACATGAGTAGCCAGCTATGCTCCTGAGGTGTACCTGAGACTTGAGTTTCGTGACATACACAATGAATTATGAGTAAGCAGACACCTAGAAGTCACTGATCAAAACAAGGATTCCACGCTGGAAAAGTATCTGTGGATGTTGTTTTCCCACAGAGTGAATTTTACTGTTGTAGTCCTCCCAACAAGAAAGACCTAGGAAGTCTCGCAGCAGACTGTCTTTGTCTAACAAGATGTCTGGGAGCTCCTGATTCAGGACACGAGGCTGTGATGGTCTGAGATGGACAGAGGTGTGGAAAAGAAATGACAAAGAGCCAGAGGCCAGGGGACCCAGATGTCTAGTTTCTACTACAGTTTGGGCATCTTTGGCATCTTTATCTAGTTGATAAACTGAGAGTAACTGTTTCAAAGAGTCATTTATCTTCAAAGAAAGTGGGAGGAAGAAGAGAGATTGGGGAGGGAATCCCAGACTGGAAAAACTAAATGCATAAAAACAACCAAATCAACAATTACATTAAATGTAACTTAGCTAAAATGTTCCATCTGAGAGGTCAGGAGTCAGTGGATCTGAAACAGCAACTCATCCGTACAGCCAGCGGCGGGAGCAGGGAGAGTGCCTAGCCGTATGCTGAAATTATAGAGCTCTGTAAAACCAAAACCTCGAAGCCCCACTCACCTGGGGACAGATGACTTCCCGGAATGCCAGGGCTGTTGCTCCTGTAAGACAGCAAACTGTAAACAAGCCTGCTTGTCCCAAGTGCACAGGATGTGCTTGCATCGACTGCACGAAGGGAAGACGCATGTAGCCATATGAGCTTTTGTCTTTATACGGGCCTAATGTTATTTGGAAACACACTCTGAGCTTGAGTCTCCGGTATGGACCATGTCTATGGTTCCTGCAAAGTATTCAATAAAGCCTCATTTGTTGAAATTCATTCATGGTCAGACTAAACCTCTGAGCTACCCCAGACCTACATACAACAAGGGACAGGCATCAGGACAGCTGCAGAAAGCAGGCCTTCATTGGGGTGAAGCTACTGGGCAGTCAGGAGGACTTTGGAGGTTTGGGGATACTGATGGTTTCTGGGGAGGCGGCCTTTCCTGGTATATATATACCACAAAAGAGCAAGACTGTGGGCTTGACTGCTGTGTGGCTTGCCAGGCAGAGGCCCAAGTACCAGTGCAAAGCCCGGCTTTATGGTCAGAGTGGAGTCTCTGGAAGGAGAAGAAGGAAATCCAATCCTGTTGTGGCCCCTAAAGGCTCCTGTGCTGAAGCCGAGGGCCCTGGCTAGTAGTTCTGGTCATTCAGAGCTGACGGAACCAGTTGTGACTTAACCAGATCCATGTCTGGTCACACTCGGTAGCATTTCCAGGAGACAGTGTGAACTGGGGGGTGAGCCCCGGAGTAGAGTAAGCTCGTGCCTTCTAAGGAGCTCTCTGGTCCCCAGCGCCTATCCAAGTGCCTCCTGGCTGCAGAGGTGAACGTGGCTCCAGGACGCTCTTCCATCACGATGCTCCTTCCTCACAGTCCTAAAAGCAATGGAAACACTGAAACCACCAGCCAGGATATCTCTTCCTTCCTTAAGTTGTTTATGCCTTGAGTATTTTATCCCAGCAATAAAACAAAACAAAACAAAACAACAACAACAAAAATCTAACTCTGTGGCCTAGAGAATGAAAAGTGCAAAAGTTTCTGTCTGAGATGCTCTCAGGAGCTTGTGGACAAAGCAGCTCTCAGAGCTGGGTAGGGACTACCATCCCTAACAGCAGTCATCAGGGTCAACCCAGGCACCAAGAGGGCCAGCGAGCTAAAGGGCGTGGCAAGAGGACTCCACACATAACTGGGCCACCAGTTCATACTGGGCCTGATGGGGAAAAGGCTGACAAAGGCTTTGTTCTTAAATGGAGGAGAATTTAACTTTCTCTGTTGCAAGGAGAAAGATTTCAAAAGCCTTGGGAAGTAACTGTCCCTTTGCTCATCCTCTGAGTTGATCGAGCACCAGAGCTGTCCTGGAGTCCCTGTGCCATGCGCCCTCCACAAGGCCACCATGAGCACAGTGGTCACTAGCTCTCCTCCACCATACAGGTCTTCAGACGAAGGCCCCATAGCTCCAGGCCCAGCCTCCCTAGCTCCTTCCCTATAGCAGTCCGCACTGTGAGGCTCTGACGTACTTCAGGGAGAAAGATGTCACTGTTCTCTTGGGGTCATTTCGCGTCAGTCCCAGGGTCTGACGACACCAGACTGGAGAGGACAAGGATGCCAAACCAAGCTGAAGGGAAAGGTCTGTGATCCTTGTGGTCGGTGCTGGGACAGCGTAGACGACGATGACAACGATGACGATGATGATGACGATGACGATGATGACAATAATGATGATGATGATGATGACGACGACGACGACGACGACAACGATGATGATGACGATGACGATGTTGACGACAACGACAATGATGACGACGATGACGATGACGACGACGACGACGACGATGACGACGACGATGATGACGATGACAACAACGACGACAGGAGAAATGGAGATGCAAGGAAAGAACAAGGCCAAGGGGCCACATGAGCGAACAAGCAGCCATCAGTGACCATTTGCCAGAGGCAGCCGATCGGTAAGAACCGAAGATGTCTCCCATGTGTTTGACTAGTCCCTGGGGTAAGCACACGGCAGGACGAGGCCCAGCCTCATCACCCTCCTACAAGTACTGGAAGCCCACAGTGACCATCGAGTTCTGTCCTGTTTTGGACAAAGTGTTTTGGTGTGCTGGTGGGCAATCTCACTGCAGGCTTCTTGTCATTATTCAAGGGATCTAAATCAAAAGTAACAACAGGAGGTCACGGATAGGGTCAGGATGGTTTTCCTGGGATAGAAAGGAAAGAGAAGGAAGGAGAGAGGAAAGGAGGGAGGGCAACACAGAAACAGAGAGAGACAGGGAGAGACAGACACACACACACACACACAGAGAGAGAGAGAGAGAGAGAGAGAAAGAGAGAGAGAGAAAGAGGGAGAGAGAGAGAGAGAGAGAGAGAGAGAGAGAGAGAGAGAGGCAGGCAGACTCTTAGGGGATGCTTAAAATGGGAAGAGAACAACCACATTGACAGAAATGGGTGGGCGTGCCCTCATTTCAGGGCAGGTGACTAGCCCCACAGTTTCTGAAGGTGCCATCTGCAGTTCCTTCTTCTGCCCTTCCGTAATCTCTGGATCCAAAGTTCCCATGATTCCAGGTGGCCCTGTACAAATGTCCGACGGTCACTGTGATCCTGCCGTCTCTTATTCCTTGACAGGCAGATGGGAGCAGCCTCGTCTGAGGTAGGGGTGGAGGCCACAGGACCCTCGGGTCAGGGGCTATGATCTGGAGTCTGCTTCTGTTTCTGGTAATGGTGCTCTTACGGCCAATGTGCCTGAATGGGATCCAGACAGTCTCCCCAAAGATTGGCATTGCCAGCTGAGTCTGAGCCGGAAGCATCGAAATGGACTGGTGCTGTAGGAAGATGCCGATGCTCATTTCTGTTCCTCGCGGAGCCGGCGCCCACCAGAGAGGCCTGGAGATCACGAGCAGAAGCACAGACAGCACACTTTAAAACACGAGAACTCCAGGCATGCTAATGCAGGCCAGCGCTGGGCGTGGTGTGTTTCTAAGATCACTGTCGCCGACGGATTCCACTGCCAGCCCCTCATGGGCTGTGGGTGGCTGTCTCCTGGCAGGAGGCGTATGGGACAGCAGGAGGCAATAAGGTGACCGTGGGTGGCATGCCATGAGGGACAGGAGGGTAGAGCGGGGCTTTGGTTCCCCACTTTAAACTCTATTATTCTTTTAATTTTATTTATGTGTACGATTGTTTTGCTTGAAGGTATGTCTGTGTACCCCTTGTATGTCTGGTGCTGTAGAGGCCGGAAGAGAGCATCAGATCCTCTAGAACTGAAGGTGCCGATGGATGTGAGCCACCATGTAGGTGCTGGGAATTGAACCTGGCCCCTCTGGAAGAGCACTCACCTGTGAGTCATCTCCCCAGCCCTGGTTCCCACTTCATGCTGAGCCAGCACCTGACAGCTTTTCTCAGACCATGTTGCCGTGTGAGGCGACCGCAGAGCTGTTTTAGACAGTGGAGCGCGAGCCTCGGGGATAGCAGCAGATCTTCAAGCTCCTCTCCCCCTCCAGGTGGCTCAGGGCCTGAGAAATGATGGAGCCCTGACTTGAAGGAACCTTGGTTACCTCAGCACCACGCAGGGCAGAGCCACCCGTGGACCTGCACTGTCCACCCTGGAAGTCGATCGGTGAGTAAATCAGGCAACTGTGAGTTGATTTGTCACTACGGATCGGCCTCTCCTAACCCAGGCTGGAATCCCAGGTGGGGTCTGACGAACCAGGGGTTCACAAGCTTAGAGTTCTCAGAAGGCCAGGTAAGGGAAAGAATAGAGTTTGCTCAAGACTTGGGATGCCAGAGTCGGGGCTCTGGACAAGCAGGGAGGGAGGGTCCCTCATCATGGTGGGGTGAAGGTCTTGATGAGGTGAGCTGGGCTCTCCTCGAGCCACACCCAAAGAGGGTTGGTAAGGAGGTAAGGTAAGGAGAGGAGTCTTGGGGTGTGGGAGCATGCACGTCACTCACGATGAGCTCTGGCTGGGTGCAGTGGTACCCTCCTTTATTCCCAGACTTTGGAAGGCTAGCCTGGTCTATGCAGCACATTCTAGGCCAACCAGAGGTACACAGGGAGGCACAGTCTCAAGGCAACAAAAGCAAAATGAGACAAAGCAAAAGAGAACTGAAGGGTCTCTGGGTCTGGTGTGTGGGCACATCTGTATCGCTGGCGTCCAGGAGACCAGGCAGGAGGACTGCTGAGTTCCTGGCCTTCTGGTGCCACAGAGCAAGGCCCAGTGTTTAGGTGTGTGTGTGTGTGTGTGTGTGTGTGTGTGTGTGTGTGTGTGTGAGAGAGAGAGAGAGAGAGAGAGAGAGAGAGAGAGAGAGAGAGACCGAGAAGACAGAAACAGAGACAGGGAGACACAAAGAGAGAAACAGAAAGGGACAGAGGCACATAAACATAGATACAGGCACAAAGGCAGAGACAGAAACAGAACATACACAAACACACACACACACACACACACACACACACAGAGAGAGAGAGAGAGAGAGAGAGAGAGAGAGAGAGAGAGAGAGAGAAGCCAAAATGGTTTCTGGAAATGAGGGAGGGAGCGATTCTTCAGCAGAACAGCAGGGGCTAATCAAACAGGCCGGCGGCCACAGCAGGCGTTCAGGGAGCACTTGCTGAGAGTGAAAGGGGCAGGGAGGGGCACCCCAGTCTACACCAGGAACACAAGCACAGTGCTGGCCAGGACAAATGTGAGACAGGCTGAGATGACTGCAGAGAGCCTCTGTGAGGGAGGCAGCGGCGAGGCCCCCAAGGACCGTCCAAAGGACAGCAGTAGCTGCAAGGCTCATGAGAAAGTCCTCGGGCTGCAGACATGGCTCACTGGTCATGTGTGCCAGCAAGCACAGCCTCTGGGCCTAACCCCCAGGACCATAGAAACCAGCATGCTGTAACCCCAGCGCTGGGGAGGTAGAGGCAGGAAGATCAGAAGTTCAAGGTCACCCTCAACTATGTAGCAAGTTTGAGACTAGATTGTGGCACACAAAACTCCGTCTCAAAACAAAAAACACAAGAGCGGGAAATGGGCAGCAGCAAAGGCACTTTCATTGAAAGCACAGGGCAGGGTTCAATCCTAGATCCCACGTAAAACCAGTGGAAGCAGTGGCTACAAAGAGGGCGGCTCTCGGCTCAGTCGCCTGCTGCTGTGAAGAGACTCCACGACCAAGGTGTCTGGAGAAGAAAGCAGTGACTGGGCTGGCTTACAGTCCCCGAGGGTTTGTCCACCATCACCACGGTGGGGGCAGGGCTACCGCGTGGTTACATCTCGTTGGCTGCCAAGAGAGACAGGGCTTTTCAAACCTCAAAGCCCGCCCATCAGTGACACACTTCCTCCTACAAAGCCACGCCTCCTAATCCTTCTAATCCTGACTAGGCCTTTCTTATCTCCCAACTCACCCTTGGAGTCAGGTGTACCCATTTGTTTTTTCCAAGACCCTTTTCTAGGGAAGAAATTAAGAATTGTACTAGTTTTTCAATATTAATTTTCATTATTTATATTTGTGTATATGTGTATTGCACGAATGTATAGCACCGTGTGCAGGAAAGGGTGTCAGATCCTCTGGAGCTCGGGTGACAGGCAGTCATGAGCTGCCAGCCATTCGTGCTAGGTCCCTAATGCAGGTCAAGGAAGTAAACGTTTGTAACCACTGAGCCCTCTCCAGCCACGGGCACTCTTAAATCAGTGTGAAATCAGTATGTCACCGTGCTCCGTGACCTCATGGTTCACACCCATGGAAAAATGTTGTCAAACTAAAGCTAAAAATCCAAATACTCTGGTGGGAGAAACATTCCTTAGGTACTGCAGAGGCAAGGCTGAGCCCTGCCTTACGTTGATAAAGGCTAGTGCTGGCTTCCACGCTGAGCTGTGGGGCTGAGAGGAAACACGGTTCAGAGACTGAGCACCACAGATGGGGAGGAACTGAAGATCCCGGAGCTGGCGGCCCGGGAGGGCGGCGCCTGCAGGTCCCTTACTCATGGGATGGGGCGTGTCGTTACGCATTGCCAGAGCCCTCCACAGTGACCCTTCCACACTCCATGGCCTTGGGCTCACAGCCACGTGTGACCATCACTTGTAACTGGTGTGAGTCATCAACACACAGACCTGGAGCTCTCCTGGGAACGTCTCAGGTTTGTCTGGCAGGCCGAGACCCAGAAGCCAGCAGGCGAGAAGCCAGGTAGTCTAGATGCTGGAGGTTGGCCCGTTTGGCTCCCCAAGTTCAGAGTGGGTCCACAACGCCTGGCCTCTGCTTGCCCCAGACAGAAAATGAGTGATCTGAGGAGGGACTAACCCAGGGGACCCGAAGAAGCAAGAAGGCTCTGGAGGTAGCTAGTGAGGGAGGAATAATGAGGTACTAGTTATGTGGTACTGAGTACCACACCTCACACTAGAAGGTGTTGTGTTAGGTACTAGTTATGTGGTACCAAGTACCACACTTTACACACTAGAAAGTGTCATGTTAGGTACTAGTTATGTGGTACTCAGTACCACACCTCACACAGTAGAAAGTGTTGTGTTAGGTACTAGTTATGTGGTACTGAGTACCACACCTCACACACTAGAAAGTGTCATAAGTGTTAGGTACTAGTTATGTGGTACTGAGTACCACACCTCACACACTTGGAAAGTGTCGTAAGTGTCAGCAGTTATTTCTTGTAGTCATGGTTCCTGTAACATTGATTCCTGATAAGGGAGAATGATCATGTAAATTCCTGGCAGAGCAGAGCTTACAGAGAATAGACACCTTTATGGCCCCAGTATTCAGCCTACTATGGTAGTCCTAACACAAGGGACAGGAATAGATAGATGTCTGGGTGACACCCAAGCCCACCCCAATCCCCGGGGTGGGGGGATTCCCACTGGCCTGTATTCACAAAGAACTCAGTTCTAAAATAAATAAGGAAATGAGCTCACTGATAAGATAGATACCAACAAATATTTGTCCTTGCATTCTGGTGGTTGTGACAAGGACAGCAATGACTAAGTCCCACCCCGGCCAGGACTTTGAGAGGCCATCCCTGCCTGGTCAGCTAGCTTCTTGGGGCCTTCTTCGTCAGGAGCTTCACGAGGATGACAGACAGGGCGGCTCTGCTTTGCTACCTGGCTCTTTGGGAACTGCCACAGCCTCAGAAAGAGACCAGAGGCTTTAATCCTCTCTGTGGGGGTGAGAAGGCTGCAGAAATCCAGCAGGAATCCACGGCCTCCCTGAGTGACCATCTGGCCCGTCTGACAGACTGCACCCTAGCGGGCTCTCTCCCTGGAGGCACAGATAACCTTGGAGGTCTGGGCAGCTGTGCCTGGTGCCCTTGACAGTCTCAGGCTTGCCCTGCTGGGATGTAGGAAGTGGGTCTGAGGGCGGCCAGGGTTATCACGCTGCTGTGGGGGAGGTGCTGTACCTCAGGGTGCCTCGAGGTCTTCCTAACCGATGTGCCCAAAGAGTCATGACAGACATAGAGCCTTTCTAAGCTCTGAGCATGATAGCATCCTCAGGGCTTCTCTTCCAGACAAGGAGGGGCCATGCATGTGGCCGGCTTGGTCTGAACAGGGAATGTGTACTTGGTGACTGGGCTCTGAAGTATTTATGTCTACTGTACCATGTTGATGATGTACAGAGTGCTCATGTGAAGACAGTTCCCATGATCAAGTGACATGGGACCATGCTGACCCATGGGACAGCAAACACCATGACTCCACCCCACCCCCAGTACATCTGTGACTTTGCAGTGAGCAGAGGAGGTGCCCTTGAAGGCAGCCTCAATTAGCCATGGCCTACTGAGAGCTAGCCTGACCTCTGAGTGTCCCTTTACAAGGTCTGAGCCAGTGAATGCATGAGGTAGAGGCCTTACCCAGTCAGAGAGAGGCTGAGGTTGTTGGTATTTGCTAGTGCCTGGCACCGCAGTCCCTCTGCAGCAGAGCTAGCTGAGCCAGTACTTAGAACAGCCGTTCTCAGCCTTCCTAGTGCGGTGACCCTTTAATACCTCATGCTGTGGCGAACCTCAACTGTCAATCATTTTCTTACTACTTCATTACTGTAATTGTGCTAGTGATGTATTATAATGCAAATATCTGTAATTTTTGATGGCCTTAGGTGACCCCTGTGAAAGGGTCATTCAACTCCAAGGGGGTCACAACCCACAGGTTGAAACCCTGGCTTAGACATGTAGGAATTGGTCTTTAGTAGGTAACCACCACAGCTGGTTACTAGGTTTTCAATCAGCTCTGGGGACGGCTTTGGTCCCATAGCTTCAACCAAGCAGAGAGAGGGCAGAGGGCTAGCCTGAGGTCCTACACCCCTGAGCAGAGAGAGGGCATAGGGCTAGCCTGAGGCCCTACACCCCTGAGCAGAGAGAGGGCAGAGGGCTAGCCTGAGGTCCTGCACCCCTGAGCAGAGAGAGGGCAGAGGGCTAGCCTGAGGCCCTACACCCCTGAGCAGAGAGAAGGCAGAGGGCTAGCCTGAGGCCCTACACCCCTGAGCAGAGAGAGGGCAGAGGGCTAGCCTGAGGCCCTACACCCCTGAGCAGAGAGAAGGCAGAGGGCTAGCCTGAGGCCCTACACCCCTGAGCAGAGAGAGGGCAGAGGGCTAGCCTGAGGCCCTACACCCCTGAGCAGAGAGAGGGCAGAGGGCTAGCCTGAGGTCCTGCACCCCTGAGCAGAGAGAGGGCAGAGGGCTAGCCTGAGGTCCTGTACCCCTGAGCAGAGAGAGGGTAGAGGGCTAGCCTGAGGCCCTACACCCCTGAGCAGAGAGAGGGCAGAGGGCTAGCCTGAGGCCCTACACCCCTGAGCAGAGAGAGGGCAGAGAGCTAGCCTGAGGTCCTACACCCCTGAGCAGAGAGAGGGCAGAGAGCTAGCCTGAGGTCCTGTACCCCTGAGCAGAGAGAGGGCAGAGGGCTAGCCTGAGGCCCTACACCCCTGAGCAGAGAGAGGGCAGAGGGCTAGCCTGAGGCCCTACACCCCTGAGCAGAGAGAGGGCAGAGAGCTAGCCTGAGGTCCTGCACCCCTGAGCAGAGAGAGGGCAGAGAGCTAGCCTGAGGTCCTGCACCCCTGAGCAGAGAGAGGCCGCTGGACAGATGAAGAACATGACGGCAGGAGAAAGCAAGGACACAGGACAGTGAGTGACAGGTAGCACATCAGACAGGGCCTGCTTCCAAGCCCTGGTGCTGCAGTCCCACACACAGGCCCACTTTTTGACATTTCCGCGGCAGACAGGACATCTGGTCTGTGGCTGTCAGGCAAATGCCTGTCCATCCAGACAGTGCCTGGGCCTGGAGCCTCTGCTGACTTGTTAGTCTCTGGGTCACGTTTGTGCTGGATGACCGGGTCTCGAGGGGTGGATCTTGCTGTCACAGGAGGATCAAGAAGAGGACAAGGGAAGAGGAGGGTTGGTTCAGCTCCTGGCGTTTCCCGAGGACCAGACACTCCACTTGACAGTAGGCCACCGTGTCTCCTGACCCTCCAACAGGACTGCAGACAGAGGGGAGGAATCAGTAAGCTGTCCAGTGTGTCCCAGATGGGACCGAGCTGGGCTTGGCGTCCAGTGTGTCCCAGACGGAACCGAGCTGGGCTTGGCGTCCAGTGTGTCCCAGACGGGGACCGAGCTGGGCTTGGCATCCAGCTCTGACTACTTTTGTTTCTACCTAATAGTCTTGTTTCATTTGTCACAGTGGCCAGCAAGCTGCAAGGTGACATTATCAGGGAGGCCATGCTGTGCGGAGGCATCAGCCCGTGGCTCTCTGGGCTGGAGAGAGGGTCTGAACCCAGCTGTCCCTGTGCTGCTCTGAGAGCATCTCTAGAGCACAGACTTGGCTCGGGGCTAGACCCACATCAGTGTTACAAAATGGCGGGTGACTGAAGTCTGTTCTGCTTATGTGTGGGATGCGCGGTGGCCCTGAAGCCAGACAGTTCTGGAAATCCTTCAAGCAGTTGAGCAGACAGAGCTGAGGGAGAGCGGGTGGATGGGAGCAGCAGGGCACCCGGGACCAGGGACAGGCCTTGCTGTGCTGATCACCTGCCCCCGCCCTGGAGAAGAAAGTGCTGCTGAGTCACAGCGAAAGGAAGGCTGGGCTCCGAAACTTCCTGTTGTCTGCAAAAAATATCTGTGCACACAAGACAGACACATACAGACACGCAGACAGATACACACATAGAGACAAACACAGAGAGACATACACCCACAGAGACACATACCGACACACACAGAGATACAAAGATAGACACATACATGAAGATACATGCACACAGGGGTACACACACACACACACACACACACACACTCACACACACACACAGCATGCTGTGCCAGGCCTTATACCCTATACACTTTGTCTCCTCTGAACCCAGGAAATAACAACTCTGATTCTGCTTCCATGGTAGCCAGGGGCTATAGCCACAGGAAGTCCTTCCGTGACTTCTGTGTGGGACTCAGAGTTTAGCAGATGTGTCATTGTGGTGACTCCTGCTTCTGGCTTTTTCTGGGGACGGGTTTGGTCCCCCATCTAACTGAGGTCCAGGAACCAGGGAGGCCAGTATGTGGAGGGGCTGCTCCCTCCTCGCTGGATCTCCATTCTCACTGGGCTCTGCCTGCTGCCTGCACCCCCAACCACAAGAGAACAGAGCAAGGCAGACAGCAGTCATTCCCTGGGGCCTCTCTGAGCCTTTCTTTCTTTTGGATGGCTTCAGGTCTGAGCCCAAGTCTGTAGCTTGCCCATGGCTTTCCTTCCACAGGGTGGTGACACCTCGCCCAGGCCTGGGAGCCAGCCCACGGAGGGCCTGCTGGCTGTCTGCGCCAGGAAGCTTTTGAAAATGCTGAATGTAAGCTTCAGTCTTAAGATGTGAAAGTGAAATTGCCATGTGGCTTCTAGAAAACCCTCACGGTTCCAAAGAGTCTTTTCTGTAATGAGTTTCAGAGTTTCTCACCCAGTCCTCTGAACTAGGGGAAACTGACACAAACTATTACAAGAAGCAATTCTGTTAGCCAGGTCTCCTCCTCCTCCTCTTCCTCCTCCTCCTCTTCCTCTTTCTCCTCTTTCTACCCCTCCTCCTCCTTCTCTTCCCCCTCCCCCTACTCTTCCTCTTCCTTTTCCTCCTCCTCCTCTTCCTCCTCTTTCTCCTCCTCTTCTTCTTCCTCCTCCTTTTCCTCCTTCTCCTCTTTCTACCCCTCCTCCTCTTCCTCCTCCTTTTCCTCCTCTTCTTTCTCCTTCTTTTCCTCCTCCTCCTCTTCCTCTTTCTCCTCTTTCTACCCCTCCTCCTCTTTCTCTTCCCCCTCCCCCTACTCTTCCTCTTCCTTTTCCTCCCCCTCCTCTTCCTCCTCCTCCTCCTCCTCCTCCTAATTACATTCTGGATCGCGGCCCGTCCAGTTCCCAGGTGAGAGGCTGGAGGTTGGCCCGGGCCTAGGACAAGTGAGAGGCAGTAAGCACTCTGGCTGAGTTCCAGGGTCCCCGGGAGCTCTGTCCGCCTCCCCCCTTCCAACCACTCTGTGCTTCTGAGGTCCTGCAGGTCTGAGATGGGCCAGAAGCCCCCAGCATATGACGTGCACGGACACAGGAGAGCCCCTTACTGTATGCTCAGCACCAGCCCACAGGCTTGTCCTGTGGGTCGTTCTGACTTCCCACCTCCAGCCGCTGGCTGAGCACCTTGAGCAGGGTTTCTCCTACTTCTAGTTAGGAGCCTCCGGGGTGGCATCGGCGCCTGGTTTCCTATGAGGCATAAGGTAGGTCAGCAATGTGATGGGGTGATCATTGAACACGGGTGTTTGCATAGAAGCAATGCAGGGCCTGTTCGCATCATCTGCTCCCTCTGGTCCTAGAAACCAGGCATGCAGCCCGAGGTTAGAGGCTCAAGGCTGCACAGCCTTGAGGTAAAGTCTTCAGGTGAGGCGGGACGTTCCTCTCCCCTGCGCGGCACCCTGAACTGTTCCGATAGCACTGAGCCTCCAGGAGACCTAACCTCACGCTCCCAGGGCCAGTGCAGGACTGGAACTTGTCATTGCAGCTTAGGAGAGAGACTGGAGACAACTCAAAACGTAGTCGGGACTGGACTGCCTCAGGGAAAGTTAGAGGGTAGAAAGAAGGGAGCTTACGTCTTCTTTACTCCCGCCAGGCTCAGGACTGAGTTTCCACACCAAACGATGGGCTAGCACGGAAAGAGCACGCACAGCTATCTGACTCAAAAATCAAACCTTCAGAAACGAAGGCCCGCAAAAATAGGGGAATCCTGGAATGCTGTGCTTTTGAATATATGTGTGTTGTGTGGTATGAGTTTGTGTTGCACGTGTGGAGACCCGAGGACAGCCTAGAGCCCCACCCTCAGGAGCTGGGCTTTGTTCTTCTGAAGCTGCCATTGTCTGTTCTGGAGAAGCGATCTCACACTGTGACCTGGGGCTCACCATTTGGCCAGTGAGCCCCAGGGCTGTCTGCACTTCCCCAGTGCTGGGATTACAAGGGCATTCCACTATGACTGTCTTTTTACATGGGTCTGGGGATCAGATGGGTCCTGCGCTCAATGGTGAGCCATCCCCAGCCTTGTCTGAGCATATTTTATGCAGAGACATCTGTAGAGGACATAGGAGGACTGTCCCGCAGTAATGATCAGGGCAGGGCCTGTGTGCCGGGGTTCTCCTCAGATGTCTGGGTTTTCACTCCCTTGCTGTGACATGGAAGACACATGCTCTGAAGACCTGTGCGGAGGGAAACCTGAGAATTCTCCCATGGCGGAGAAAGGCTGGGAGGAAGTGAAAACCCCCCAGTTTCTGTTATTAATCCTATTGCCAAGATGCTGTTTCGGGGTAACGGGGCCAAAGCCCATGATGGGAAGTTACTAAGAAGAAACCGTCAGGGTAAGAGGGATTGAGACAGACTCTGCCAGAGTTCATGCTGGATTCTGAGGGGCGTGAGGGTAATCAGACCTAAGGAGTCCGGAGACATGATACTGAGGGTGGAAATCCTGGCCAGACTGACTTTAGCGAGATGCATGGTCAACCTGGACAACAGACATGGACCCCAAAGCTGCAGGCCTCATTAAAATAGTTCAGGGGACCCTGGGCAGAGTTTGGCTAATGACAGAGTTCTTGACAGAGGCACAGGCTCTGGGATCTTAGCGATGTTCAGTAAGTAAATGGATTCAGTGGGGTGATGAGCCACACCTGAGTGCCCACCACAGAGGTACCATCAGTGCCCTCTGAGGACAAAGGTAGCCACGGGAACACTGAAGGGATAGAGCTGTGAGCTGTGGGCTTCCGTGTAAGCCATGGCGCACAAGCTGACACCAGCCGTCCTGTCAGCTGTGGAAAGCGGCAGCCACGTTTTTCTTCCCGGCTTTGACCACTCGGTTCTAGGAGTCTCTTCCCATCTCTTCCCTGCACACAGCTCAGGCCAGAGGGGACATTCCAGATTCAAACCCCATCGGCCTCCCTGAGGGAAGAGATGGCTGCCTCTCCTGAGAGTTGCGCCCTTCTGCATTCAGACAACTGCCCCTCCTCAGGCACGGGCCAGTTGCTTTGGGTGCGTAGACATCTCTTGCTCTCCTAGTCAGGGTTGAGAACATCTGGGAAAGCAGTTCTACCAAGGGGAAATTCCTGCACCTCCTGAGCCAGACCGGCTCTGCTCCGGGGTAAAGCCTCGGCCTTGCACTGCCCCAGGAATGCTGAGAGCGGAAAAGATAAAATCTGGCCCCTCCTCGGACCTGCAATTTCCCCCTTCCGGAACCGGGCTTCCCTGTCTCCGATGCTGCCTCTCTCCTGCCTTACCTGACTGAAGGGTAGAGACGGCAAATGTTTGCGCTAACACACTATTGCCCAAGTCTCTAAACCAGGGACAGGGGCTGAAGAGATGGCTCGGTGGTTAAGAGCACCAGCTGCTCTTACAGAAAGCCTGGGTTTGGTTCCCAGCACCCACATGGTGGCTCACAGTCATCTGTAACTCTCCTTCCAGGAGATCCGATGTCCTCTTCTGACTTCCACAGGCACCAGAATGTCCAGGCTGCACAGACATATATGCAGGCAAACATACAACAAAAATAAATAAACCTTACAAATAAAACCTCCAGAGACATGCAGTGAGCTGTACATGAGGCTGTGGGCCAGGGGTTCCCAAAGGCGCCCCAGACTCTGGGAGAGGTGCCCCCTGCGCTCTACCTGCTTTCGGTAGTACAGGAGCAGGGGGCGACCTTGAGAGGACACAGACTGGGCGAACCGTTAGGGCGGGCCTAGAATCTGTGGACAGACCTGATCCTTCCCCAAGGTCTGAGAGGCC
This sequence comes from Apodemus agrarius, assembly GCA_964023405.1. NCBI lineage: Eukaryota > Metazoa > Chordata > Mammalia > Rodentia > Muridae > Apodemus > Apodemus agrarius. The sequence goes on along the minus strand of OZ030022.1, from coordinate 67,855,822 downwards.
TGCCCGGCGCTAGCAATGTTTACCTGCGTGGCCCGACCTCACACAAGGCTACGCCTCACCAGAGCTTGTTGAAGGAGACAGCTCCCTGACTTTCTCTAAGCACAGACGAAAGCCCCACAGAACACGGGCCACCCCTCCTGAGTAACAAAGGACAGTTGTGATCTTATCTCCGACTGTAGCCGCCATCTGACTATCCCTGGTGACCTGGGACTGTCCTGTTTCCTGGTTCACGGGTCTGGAGCAGGGCCGTGGAGCAAGGCCCAGGCGGCTGAGCTGTCCGACACCTTGCAGGCAGTCAGGTGGGAAAGCACAAGCAGTCAGGCCGGAAGGCAGGTTTAAGCTGACCATGGTGGATCATGGGCTTGGCAGCCACAGAGAATAGCTGGGCAGATGTGCAGGAGAGGTGAAGTGAGGAGGAATACGTCATTCCACTGAGCGCGCAGACCGGAACCCTCCCAGGCTTCCAGGCTTCCGGTTGATGCAGGAGCAGATCTCATTCCACCTGGGCTGCCTGCCCCGTCTCTCCTCGCCCTCCACCTCATATCCCCCCCTCCCAGCATCCTTTATGGGGCCTCTGGGCATCACCCCTGCTGGTCCTCAGCAGGAATGCCATCCCTAACTGCCATGCCTCCCACTGCAGAGGCTGGCCTGTGCATCTTCTCTACCAGGAGACAGACAGACAGACAGGCAGACAGAGACACACACACAGAGAGAGAGGCAGAGACAGAGACGGAGAGACAAATATACACATACACACGAGCACACATCCCACACAGACGCACCCTTGCTGGTGCCATGCCTTGATCTGTTCTGCTCTTCCCGCAGGCCGGCAGGTCTTATCTATCACTGAACCCCTGAAAAAGGAGGGCTCCAGCCTCTCTTCTACCTTCGGACTCACTTCCGGCAGGGCAGGAGGCTACCACGAACCCTCTCTGCTAAGGCACCGTGTCCAGGGAGTCCCGAGGCTGGAAGTGCTGTCTCGTGTTCCCGTCCTCGTGCAAAGCTGGTCTTTGAGAACATGCTGTCATCCTCAAAGCCGCAGGCCCAGGGACTCGTGCATAGGAAACCCCAGAACATAGAAAGCCAAGCCTTATCTCGCTGGGCCTCTTCTGGCCTGAATGACTTAGAATCCCTCAGTGGAGACCACAGCCCTCTCTCTCTGGCCCTCTGGGGACACCTGCTTGGATACACGGCATTTGATGTGAATAACTCCATTTTGTTTTGGTCCACGGTGGTCAGGACAGAAATTCAGCTCAAATAGTTGTCTCCTGTACACTGCATCTATCTGAGAGCAGGCAGAAGGGGGAGGTGGGCTTTCTGGACCCCAGGCCCCCAGAGCTGTTCTTAGGACAATGCAGGTCCTTTTTGTTTTGTTTTGTTTTGTTTTGTTTTGTTTTTTGTTTTTGTTTTTTGAGACAGGGTTTCTCTGTGTAGCCCTGGCTGTCCTGGAACTCACTCTGTAGACCAGGCTGACCTTGAACTCAGAAATCCACCTGCCTCTGCCTCCCAAGTGCTGGGATTAAAGGCGTGCGCCACCACTGCCCGGCGACAATGCAGGTCCTTACAGCCCCTTTCCATGCCAGCTCTGTGCTCCAGGCCCAGCGCTTGCCCTGCTGTGGTGACTCTGACAGGCCTGGCCTGGACTCTGGCCCCTCCCTCTGTCTATTGAGATGCACAGTTGTGAAGGCCAGACTTGGACGGTGCGTCCTTCCCGACAGGAAGCCCTAGACAGAAGCAGGAAGAGCAGTTTCCACAAAGAAAGCTGGAAGGGTGCTGGGAAGGGGGGGATGCTGGGATGGGGGATGCTGGGATGGGGGGTGCTGGGATGGGGGGATGCTGGGATGGGGGATGCTGGGATGGGGGATGCTGGGATGGGGGATGCTGGGATGGAGGGTGCTGGGAAGGGGGATGCTGGGATGGGGGGTGCTGGGATGGGGGGATGCTGGGATGGGGGATGCTGGGATGGGGATGCTGGGATGGGGGATGCTGGGAAGGGGGATGCTGGGATGGGGGATGCTGGGATGGGGGGTGCTGGGATGGGGGATGCTGGGATGGGGGGGATGCTGGGATGGGGATGCTGGGATGGGGATGCTGGGAAGGGTGGGATGCTGGGATGGGGGGTGCTGGGATGGGGGATGCTGGGATGGGGGGATGCTGGGATGGGGGATGCTGGGATGGGGGATGCTGGGATGGGGATGCTGGGATGGGGGATGCTGGGATGGGGTGCTGGGATGGGGGATGCTGGGAACGGGGGGGATGCTGGGATGGGGGATGCTGGGATGGGATGGGGGTGCTGGGATGGGGGATGCTGGGAACGGGGGGGATGCTGGGATGGGGGGTGCTGGGATGGGGGATGCTGGGATGGGGGATGCTGGGATGGGGGATGCTGGGATGGGGGGATGCTGGGATGGGGGATGCTGGGATGGGGGATGCTGGGATGGGATGGGGGGTGCTGGGATGGGGGATGCTGGGAACGGGGGGGATGCTGGGATGGGGGATGCTGGGATGGGGGGATGCTGGGATGGGGGATGCTGGGATGGGGGATGCTGGGATGGGGATGCTGGGATGGGGGATGCTGGGATGGGGGGATGCTGGGATGGGGGATGCTGGGATGGGGGATGCTGGGATGGGGATGCTGGGATGGGGGATGCTGGGATGGGGGATGCTGGGATGGGGGATGCTGGGATGGGGGATGCTGGGATGGGGGGATGCTGGGATGGGGGATGCTGGGATGGGGGATGCTGGGATGGGGATGCTGGGATGGGGGATGCTGGGATGGGGGATGCTGGGATGGGGGATGCTGGGATGGGGGATGCTGGGATGGGGGATGCTGGGATGGGGGATGCTGGGATGGGGATGCTGGGATGGGGGATGCTGGGATGGGGGATGCTGGGATGGGGGATGCTGGGATGGGGGATGCTGGGATGGGGGATGCTGGGATGGGGGGTGCTGGGATGGGGGATGCTGGGATGGGATGGGGGATGCTGGGATGGGGGATGCTGAGATGGGGGATGCTGGGATGGGGGGGTGCTGGGATGGGGGGTGCTGAGATGGGGGATGCTGGGATGGGGGATGCTGGGATGGGGGATGCTGGGATGGGGGGGTGCTGGGATGGGGGGTGCTGGGATGGGGGATGCTGGGATGGGATGGGGGATGCTGGGATGGGGGATGCTGGGATGGGGGGTGCTGGGATGGGGGATGCTGGGATAGGGGATGCTGGGATGGGATGGGGGATGCTGGGATGGGGGATGCTGGGATGGGATGGGGGATGCTGGGATGGGGGGATGCTGGGATGGGGGATGCTGGGATGGGGGATGCTGGGATGGGGGATGCTGGGATGGGAGGGTGCTGGGATGGGATGGGGGATGCTGGGATGGGAGGGTGCTGGGGGGATGCTGGGATGGGGGATGCTGGGATGGGGGATGCTGGGATGGGAGGGTGCTGGGATGGGGGGTGCTGGGATGGGGAATGCTGGGATGGGGGATGCTGGGATGGGGGGTGCTGGGATGGGGAATGCTGGGATGGGGGGTGCTGGGATGGGGGATGCTGGGATGGGGGGTGCTGGGCAGGAAAACAAAGGGCGAAAACCAGGAACTAACCCAGATTGACAGGCTTGGTGGGTGGTGCCCTGCTGCTCTGAAGCTCCAGCCTCTAGCTTGGACCACAGCTTGGGTCCCAGGTGTTAGAGGAAAAAGCAGGCAGGAAGGCCTGCGGGGCGGGGAGAGAGGGTTCTCACTGGTGGGTTCAACACTGTCTTCTGGAGGAAGTGGGAATTTCCGCACTGCGAGCTTCGGTGCTTGCACAATATACCACTGTCTTCTTGAGAAAGCCGTGGGCAGCGGAACAGTTTCCTTCCAATGAGAGTTTACCACCTTCCTCTCAGTGGTAACAGGTTTTCTGTTGTCCCTGCAAGGTGCAGACTGATCTGTATACAGATATATGCATTCGTGTAGGGTAATGTTCTGGGGGTGGGGGAGGGGGAAGCCATGTCTATGTGAAAGATTCCTGTTCCGTGCTCGTGGCGAGCTGGAATGCTGCCAATCCAAGGCCAAATTCCCTGGAGCTGTCTTTGGCCTCGCCGCCGCCCGCCTTTGGGACTGACCGTCAGGTAAAACCTGTTGGAATTATCAGAACACTAATGCCCATCAACCCCAAAGCTGAAACTTTCACCAGGCAGCGCCTGAGGCTCACGGCTGTCTCCGCTCCTCCATGCCCATCTGTTGCCCCCTTGGTGTATTTGAAGACTGTCTAGGTTTATGACTTCCACTTGTTTGTAATTATATAAAATATTCAGGACAGACCGCCTCATCGCCAGCACTGTCTCCACCCACGTGCCCGGGGGCTGGGGTTCCCGCCTGGAGGCCAGATCAGAGGGGACCCTGCGGTAGGAAGGGGGCAGCTACACTGACCCACGCCCTGTGTAGTGTCTGTCTCACACTCTCTTCACTGATACCGCTTGGAGTCCTGGCCCAGCTGCCCTGGGTCACAAGTGCATCATCTTCCCTCTGGGGCCCGCAGACTCAGCCTCTCTCCTGAGCCCTGCACGAGGCTTCACCCGGCCTCACAGCTCTGGCCCCAGAGCCTGGCTGCTGGGGCAGCCAAGGACTGCACAGACCCCTCCTTCCTCTGCCTAGTCCCCAGAGAGCATCAGCCCCACCCCCATCCCCTGTCTGCCACCGTCCCCCACCGTCCCCCACTGTCCCATCCCCACCTGAAGCTCAGCTGTCCCAGAAAGATAACCTGCTTCTCTCAAAACAAGAGAAATGCTGGCAAATCCCAGCCCTAGAATTCCCCACTCGCGGGTGAAGGGGTGGGGGCGGGGAGCCGGGGAAGAAGTTCTGCCTGCAGGCTCTTCCGGCCTCTGTGGCCAAAAGAAGCTGAATCCTGGGCAAGAGTGAAGTTTATTGTATTGTTTTTTTAACGAAACAGGTTCTCCCAGGCAACACTGAATTTCTTCCTGCCTCTACCCCTGACCCCAGGTCAGCCCTAGAGCTCTGAGGGCATAAGCCTAGGCCCAAGGGATAGTGAAGTAACATTTACTTTAGTCCTACTTCTGTGCACGTCTGTGTGTCTGTCGGGTATGCACATGTGAGTGTAAATGCCCGTGGAGGCCAGAAGAGGGCGACAGCTCCCCAGACCTGAAGTTACAGGCAGGTGTTGACTGTCTGATGTGCAGCCAGAAACTAAACTCAGGTCCCATGCAAGAGCAGTTAACCACTGAGCCATCTCACCCATCCCCAAAAGTACATTTTTAAAAAGCATAAGGTCCAGTGCGGTGGCACATACCTCTAATCTCATGATTTAAGAGGCAAAGGCAGGAGGATCTCTGAGAATCTGGGGCCAGCCTGGATTACGTCATGAGTTCTAGAGCAGGCAGGACTACCCAGTGAGACTCTGTAAGGAGGAAGAGGAGGAGGGTGTGGAAGAGGAAGAGGAGGAGGAGGAGGAGGAGGAGGAGGAGGAGGAGGAGGAGGAGGAAGAAGAAGAAGAAGAAGAAGAAGAAGAAGAAGAAGAAGAAGAAGGAGATGAGAGAAGCCAAGTGCAAAAAGAATCCCAACTTTTGCTAAAGAAACATTAAAAACCCCCATGTGTTACTCTATGAGCCCCTCCAGTTCACACACGCACAGCATACATGCTGACCCACGCTGTTGCTGCTTTCCCTTTAGTTAAAAAAAAAAAAAAACAAAACAAAAAAACTTTCTCTATAAAGGGGCTTAACAAATTAACCAGGGAAAGAGGAAACGCCCCTCCAAGAAGACTCCAGGTGTTCGCGCCAACAATCTCCCCGCAAAGGCATGGCCTCTGCTCTCAAAGGAGGCTGGACTCGCTTCCAGAGCACAGAAAAGCGAGGATCGGAAGCAGAGAGGCAACCACGTTTCCATGGCAGCAGCCTCCACAGAGGATGCTGCCCTCGCCACCCCGGAAGATGGCATCACCTTGTCAGCCTGGGCATCTCCGCGTGCCCGCCGTGATTCCCCAGTCGCATGCCCTACTCAACTTCAACAGCTGACCAGGACCCTCCTCCACACCTGTCAAGATCACAGAAACAAAGATGGGAAGCAACCAGGAACGGGAGGACAGAAGCCCAAAGAGAACGTGCGAGGATTTCCTGGAAGGGAACCTCGTAAGGGAACTGTCACACTCTAGTTAGAGTGTGCGGACCGTGTGGACGTGCACACAGGTATACAGCACCATGGTCTTGTGCTGACAGATGTACCAACATCACATACAATAATGTCAGTGGGGGATGCTGTGTCTAAAGGAAAATAAAAAGCCTGTAAGAAAAACGGGTGCTCCTAGTCCCACCGGAGGCCAGAGGCCTGGCAGCTCCCTGAGCCTCTGGGGTGGGTCCACGCCGAGGGCCTGCAGTCCCTCGTCCATGGGGGAGCAGCTGCCAGCACACCAGCCCAGGCAGGCGGAGCCAGTGCTGGCTGGATCCCCTAACTCTGCGCGTGGTCTGTCCGGGCTACACAGAGCTACACCACATGCCAGTCACCGCTGAACATGCCTCAGAGACGCAACCACGTGTCCTACACTGACACTACGTAGGCTTAGTGGGCGAAGCACGTGCTGCCAACCCGGCCGCCTGAGTCCCATCCCCAGACAGGAGAAACGTGACTCTCACTGCTGTGCTCTGATCTCTGCATGCTTGCCGTGCTATGCACACATATGCGTGCATGCACACACATGCACACATGCTCGCACACACATGCACACATGCTCGCACACACATGCTTTTGAAGAATCAACTATCACACTTTCTGTCCAAGAGAAAGAGATTTTATGTTCCAAGATTTGCCAACAAACATTCATCGTGTCTTTAAACGTCCGAGCTCAACGTGGGGTCAGGTCTGGTGTCCTGTAAGTACTGGGCGATCAAATTGCAGCACGTCCACACATGGAGGGGCCTCCGATGACCTCGTTGGCACGGGGACATCTGGGAGGCGTGCAGAGCAGAGGCAGGCTGACGTGCACGGTGCTGGACACAGTGACGTGCCCCGTCAGACGGTAAGTGGGCCTGTGCTTGCCCGCAGCAGCAGGATGGAGACGGGGCAGACGGAGATGCTAGTGAAATGCATGTTTGACTACAGGTTGCATGGCACTCTTCAAATGTCGGTAAGCTGTGTTTAAACAGCTGCCTCTGGCTCTCCCTGCCTTCAGAACTGTCTACACTCTGCCCCACAAGCCCCTGAAGCCCAGCCTGGGTAGGCCCGTGTTTCCACTATGCTGAGGAGACAGCTTTTAAGATGGCGGGTGTTGGCCCATGTGTGTGTGACTAAAACCCTGACGACAGGCCTCAGGTCTCAGATACACTCTATTCTATCTACCCAGAATATTCTACCACCCACTCCTGCCTGAATTGGTTTTTTTTTCCAAAATGTTATTGTATTTACTATTACTGTGTGTATGTTGAGGGGGGCACTCATGTAGAGGTCAGAGGTTAACTTATGAGAGTTGGTTTTCTCCTTCACCGTGGGCTCCAGGAATAAGTGTGTGTCCCCTGTGAACTATCTTGCTGGCTTCTGGAATGCAGTCTTCTCTTTGTCCCTTCCACCCACCATTAGGCACCTCCCGGCCTCCTAGTTCTGCAGTGCTGCCGGCCCCTCTGCCCTCACCCCTCAGGTGACGTCACCAAGTCCCCACGGCTCTCCACCCCACCCATACTCACACCTGGGACGCCTCCCTGCTCCAGGTCCTCTCCCTCCAGCCCAGAGCTCTCTCCTGAATTCTAAACTGAAAACCCAGCTTCCTGCCTGATAAATCTCTGTAGGTGTTGAGGGATGCCTCTGGCTCAACAGATCTAAAGATACGCTCCACGTCTCCCGCGTGCCCGCCAGCTTCCTACGGCTGCAACACAATGGCTGAGAAAACCAACTTAGAAGGAAGAAAGGTTCATTTGGGGCATGTTTCGGAGGTCTCAGTGCATAGTTATCTGGTCAGATTGGTGGTTGAGGCAGAGGCAAGACATCTAGGCCTTGGTGGCCAAGGAGAGGGACGGGGCTGGGAAGAGGGCGGGGCAGTGAAGTGTTTACCATGCAAGCACAAGAACCCGAGTTCGGATCCCAAGAACCCATAAGAAGATGTCCAGAGCGGGCAGTGAAGGGGACATGGGCGGAGCTCTGGAGCTCATGTCCACCAGAGAGAGAGAGAGAGAGAGAGAGAGAGAGAGAGAGAGAGAGAGAGAGAGAGAGAGAGAAGTTGCAGCAGCTATAGTCCTGAGGTAGTCCTAAAGGCCCCTTCCAGGTATGCCCCTCCCCTGTGCCCTGACTTTCTCCTAGGTAGCCCGCCTCCTAAAGGTTCCATCATTTCCCAGCAGCACTGCAGACTGGTGACCAAGCCTTTCACATATAGCCTCTGGAGTGTTTAAGACCAAATGATAACACACCGTAAGCCCAGTCCACCGCCAATCTTTCCTAAAGACCCGATGTACCACCGGCCCAGACACAAAGAAACAAACAACACTCGGTTATCTCTCACTGGCTCAACTTTCAAAATACAGCCAGGTGTTTGCGTCTGCTTACTACTCTGCACCAAACACTGTCTTATCGTTGTCTTTCATCTGGGCCACGGCTCCTAACAGTCGCTTTACTTCTTATGCTCTATTGTGTAGCAATTTCTCCAAAGGCCAGCCCATTAAGAGGTGTGTGTGTGTGTGTGTGTGTGTGTGTGTAACATTCTGTCCTGCAGGGAAGCTCCTTACACACAGGAAATAAACAACTTCAAAGGCTCCAGGAAGCTCCTGAAACTGACCAGATTCACTCAGTCCCTCCCTCCCAAGGCTTATAGAGCAGGGAGGAGGATGGAAAGACATCCTCCTCCACAGGACAGCTGCCTAGAAGAGGAGGGACCGGCCGAGCTGACTGGAGAGACAGGCCAACTGAGCTGCACGGAAGAAACATTCTTCAACCTGCTTGCCTGCAGGTTCTGTTCCAGGTTTGAGCGTTCGTGACCCGTCATCTGTGCCGGGTTGGGTTTTCTGATGCAGCTGTCTGTGAGTCGCTCCTACTCCTGTGTACCCACACTCCTGTAAGTAACCCCAATAAAACACCTCGGTTCACCAAGTTCGACTTTGGAAGTGTCCTTACTTTGATCTGTATGTAAGTTCTTTCTCTCAGACGAATGGATATTTGTTCCTGTCTCCTCAGAAAGGGTGTCAACACCCGTATCCATGGGGGAGGGGACAGGTGAGCTACACAACACCTCTCAGGACAGGAAACTGCGAGGACTGGGCTTCTTTTGAGTTGTTTTGGTTGTACCTCAGAGTTGGAACACAGACTAGGAATGGAGTCCTGGGATGGGAATTCTGAGTGCTTGGAGAAAATCCCAGGATGACAAGAGTCTCATGACCTCCGTTTCTTCAAAATATGGAATTGTTTTTGGAATGTTTCTGTGCTCCTCCCAGGAGTAGCAGATAGGAGTTAGTTTTCTTCAGCTATTATTATTCATGAGAAAACATGTTTTAGCTGAGTACGGCTTGTCTTTGTGGTTGTACACTTTACACATGTGACTCGTCTTAACCCCCAGAGTATAAACTGTCCGGAGCTCTGAATAAAGCTGGCTACTGTGTGAGACTTTAGTCTGCCACATCTTTACATTGCATGGCCCACTTCCCGCCAGAGCTGGAAACAAAACCAGTTCAGCTGCCCTCCTCGAGGCTGCCACCCTCTCCTGCAGTCGCTGAGACACTCTGTGGCCCCTGAGCCTCACAGATTCGGGGCTGGGAGCCAGGACAGGGGGTGCCTCTGAGTGGGCACTATCCCTGCACAAGTTCTTCGGGGAAGCCCTGCCCTGTAGGAAGCTAATTCTTCTGATCCCCCTTAAAGAGGCAATTATCAGGCCTCTGTTCCCAACGGCCACCAGGGAAGGAGGACTCTTACTCCTGAAGTCAGCACATAGGTAAAAAGTGCCCTTGCCTAAGCCACTCTGCCTCCCAACCAGACACCTTAAGACTAGGACCATGTGTTCTTCCTGAGTTATCTGTCCTCGCAGAATGCCCCCCACCCCCACCCCCGTGCTCCTCACTTACTGTGAGGGCCTCTGAAGTCCTAGCTTATATCTGCCTCTCTGAGGGGTGTGTGTGTGTGTGTGTGTGTGTGTGTGTGAGAGAGAGAGAGAGAGAGAGAGAGAGAGAGAGAGAGAGCAGTTACACATGTACTTCTTTTGACGACCTGTTTTACTCACTAGCGCCCTGAGCCCTTCTCCCCGCGGCGATCAGTGAGCAGGCACTGTAGATGGCGATTCCTGTGTCCTTTGTTGCCCAAGAGGAAGTGGCAGAGGCAAAGGCGCTGCTGACTCTAGAAGTCAGTCCGGGCCTGGGCTGAGGCGCTGGACAGACTGGCAAGGGCGGCTCTGAGAACAGGTGGGGCTGCGTCTTCCAGGACGCCTAGCCCTGACCAGAAGAGTGTTCTGGCAAAGCCAGCAGCTGCGGGCCACAAGGAGGCCCAGAGGGGAGTGGTGGTTTAGCTGCCTTTTGCATCTGAAGACATCTTGGAAGGAGAGGCTGAGCTTGGGGGCTCCCTGCTCCTCCCGTGGGTTCTGATCTCACGCCACACTTTGTCAAGTTCAGCATCCATTTCAAAGCTGCCCCTGAGGGCTAAAGAGATGGCTCAGAGGTTCAGAGCACCTGCTGTGCTTTCTGAGGCCATGGGTTTGGTTCCCAGCTCCCACACAGTGGCTCACAACCACCTGTGACTCCAGGCTCAGGGATCTGACGCCCCCTTCTGACCCACAGGTACCAGGCACACACATACATGCAAGCGAGACTCATACACATAAAATAAAAAGAAACCTTTAAACAATCTTACAAAACTATCCCTGGTACTCAAGTCTCTGCCCTGGGTCTTTTGGCAGGGACTGCCCCTGTGAACTCAGGACTCGTGATCGCTTAGGAGAGCACAATGGGCTGTGCCCTCTGCTCGCTGCTGCCCTCCAGTGTTGACTGCAGGGGAACGGCAGGAATAAGAAATCCGGGAGCAAGTTCCTAAGACAGCAGGGCTGGAAGGGAGAAGGGGGTGCAGGGACACAGGCTCAGTGGGGAGAACGGGGTGTAAAGAGAAGCCCTTCTGGCCTTCTGCAAACAGAGGGTCCCCAGGAAGAGCCCATGAGCCTTCAGGAGGAGGCCAGCTGCCTTGGTGCAGGGTGGGCAGAGGACACCAGCCCTCGGGCTGGGAGGTTGGTGTCTCCGCCCTAGCCTGCCTGCCTCGGGACACTTTCACCTTGCATACTCTATTTATGGTTTTTTGGAATTTTCCAAATGAGGCAAGTAGCCTTTTTGCCTAGACTACTTTATTTACAACTGAAATCGAATCCCCACTGTCCTTGGGGACAGACAAAACAGCTTGACATCACCAGCCTGGGAGCTGCCATTTCAGACAGGGAGGCAGCCAGCCTTTTGTTGAAGATCAAGTGCACGTGATTTGCCTGGCATTGCAGGGGAACAGGTGGAGAAGGGACTGGACACCCGGGAGGCCCCTCTGCAGGCAGGGCTGTTCTGGTATTTCTTTCTCCACAGCCACAGGGCAGCAGGGTGCTCTGCTGCTTCTCCAGCTACAGTGTGTGAAGGCCCCGCTGTGGCCACCCAGATCAGGGTCTCAGCCTCCCTCCCTGAAGATGCTGGAGCCCGAGTCCCTCTGCTGGAGTGCAGACAACAGTGACAGGAGTCCAGCCAGCCAGGCCTCACTCGCTGGCCTCTGCTCTGCTCCGAACAGGCAGGGAAGGTGACAGCCTCCAGTGCCACCCGATATCCTGCACAGATGTGCCAGGACCAGCTGAGAGCACAGAGAAATGGAGCTACAAATGCAGCTTCCTTCTCTCCCCCTAAGCCCTCAGGGCCCTTAGGGAAGGGTGTGCTGGGCAGGCCGGCTGAGGCTATCCTCAAAGTTCTTTTTAACTAATCATTATGTATTATTTAAAGGACCTCACAGACATGAAGCCTTCTGGGAGCCTAACAGTCAGCGTGGGGGGGGGGGGAAGGACGGGGGGGGGGGGAAGAGAGGAGGGGGGCTGACTGGTCCTTCTGCCTGTTAAGGTGCTGGGGCCTGCCAGGCAGGGAGGCAGCACACCACAGCAAGCACTGAGGCTCACACTGAGGCTATCTCTTTTTGAGGGTCCCCAATGGATGAGAGAGAGAAAGGACCCAAGGAGCTAAAGGGGGTTGCAGCGCCATAGGAGGAACAACAATATGAGCCACCCAGTACTCCCAGAGCTCCCAGGGACAAAACCATCAACCAAAGAGTACACATGGAGTTACCCATGGCCCAGACGCATCGGCAGCAGAGGATGGTCTTGTTAGACACCAAATGGGCGAGAGGCCCCTGGTCCTGGAAAGACTTGATGCCGTAGTGTAGAGGAATACCAGGACAGGGGAGTGGGGCAGGTTGATTGGCTTACAGGATTTTCGGGGGAGGGGGGAACCAGGAAAGGGGACAACATTTGAAGTGTAAATAAAGAATATACCTAATTTTTAAATAAAGGAACTGAGTTCAGGGCAGGTAAATTGCCCAAGGTCACACCATCTTCCTGGAGTGAGAAGGAAGACAGGGCTCGTAGGAGAGGACCTGCCTGGCGTGGGAGGTCCGGGGCTCCATCCCCAGCACCACAAAAACAAGACAAAACATAGACCTGGAGGCCTGGGCCCAAAGCCAAGCCTGCCGACTCCAGGGCACACGCCTTCAGTGTCACGCGGTTCCGACTCCCAGCACGGTACGCAAAGTCGTGCCTTCTGCACTGTCTTCCCAAGTCCCACAAATAGTGACTTCACAGTCCCTAACTTACTGTCCCACCCAGGACCCGGCTCCTCCTCATGCCTGGTGACATACAACAGCAGACTGTACCAAGTGCTGTGGGACTTCTTGCCACGCTCTGAAGGATTATAAAATCCAGATATGTCACTTGGTTTGTGGGGGAGGCCATCTCTGAAGGCCTGCATCTCCGCCCCATACCATTCCATCACAATGGCTAATCCTTACCTTATGAAGCTCCTCTCTTCCTTTAAAGTTTGAGGCCCCGTCTAAGAGAGGGTTAGTGAAATAATACCATTACCAAGAGTAACCTCACACGTCTGGAATTACAGTCTCCTAAAGCAGGAACTCACACCGGGCCAGAACTGGGAGAGAGGCTCTCCCGCAGAGGGGGAGGAGCGCGGCTTACTGGCTTTCTCAGTCCGGTTCCGGAAAGCACCCGGGACCACCAGCCCTGAGGTGGGACTGAAGAGTTGGGCCCTCCCCTGTCAATCTCTAGTTAAGACAATGTCCCACACCTGACTCCAGCCCAGTCTTGGAGGTGTTTTCTCAGTGGAGGCTCCATCCTCTCTTATTGCCAGGGTTTGTCATGAAAACTAGGCAGCACAGGCCCTGCCGTGCTGTTCCTAATACATTTAGTGTTTCCTTCTGACATTCGCCCACCTCAAGGCTTGATCATGGTCTAGGGGCCCTTCCTCCTAATAAACCTCACCCCTGAAGGGGAATTATGTTCTCAGGACCTACCCTGAACCTACCAGCCTAGGTGCGGCTCCCTGCCCTCTAGCAGGCATCGTGGGCTTGGTTATAAAAGCTGTCTTGTAATTCGGCAGGCTGATGTTACCACTGCCCTGGGATTTACTAAGGTAATGCAACTGAGCATGAGAGAGGCCTTGTGTTTCCTAAACAGAAAAGGCCCAACTACGAGAAGACGCAGCTCCACAATTCACTGACCGTGAGCACTGAGCTCTCTGCGGGAGGAGGTTATGACCAGTTCTGAAGCAACCGTGGCAACTGGTGTCTTAATCTTCACAAAACACCCATATCCTCTGGAGCTGCACACCTGAAATTGCTCCTGCGGTTATAAAAGTATGCTTTCCCCTGCTCAATGTACCCTGGGATTGCCCAGTTTGGGGCTAAGGCTACTGTTGGGTAGCTTCTGGGCTCTACTGCTTGGTTCTGAAGTTTCTTTGGTCCCACTTCTGGGCTGGTGCGGCACGTACTTTATGAACTGAGCCGTCTCTCCAGCCCACACTTAACCTTTTAAGAATCATTCTCTTAACGGGGCAACAAGTTTCAACCCTTTGTAGAGCCTGATGTACCGCCAGCACAAAACAAAGTTGCTATTCCTTTTATTAATTACAAAAACCTCAGCCAGGCTGTGGTGGCGCATGCCTTTAATCCCACCACTTGGGAGGCAGAGGCAGGCGGATTTCTGAGTTCAAGGCCAGCCTGGTCTACAGAGTGAGTTCCAGGACAGCCAGGGCTACACAGAGAAACCCTGTCTTGAAGAAAAAAAAAAAAAACCTCAAATGTCACTATTATTTCTGCCCTTCACATAAAATCAGAGATTTGGGGAGCTGGGGTCATTGGCACCAAGTCTATGAGTTTGGTGGCAAAAACCACAGCTTCCCCTGGCTGACCCAAAATCAGAGTTCCCAAAAATGATAAATAAAAGCTGATGCTCAATCAAATGAAGTGCAGATGTGACGCTGCAGACACGCCCACCTACTGCTAAATCGAGCCGCTTACCCAGGCTGGCGTGTACCCTGGGATGGGAGGAGCTCTGGGCTGGGAGATGGTTAGGCTTCCTTCAATTCTTTCCTTTCCTGCACGGTAAATCACAGCCTGAAAGCACAGCTCCTGCCGACGGCACTGGGCTAACCAGGACTTTCCAAACCAGCCCGCAGTGTTTGCCAGCTTCTGCACTAGTTACCTAGAAACTATTTCAAAACTTATTTTTATCTTCTAAGGGCCAAAATTTTGGTGAAACAGTTCATACAGCTCTGACCCAGAGTTTTTAAATTTAGAAATTAATCCCTGGACATGTGGGATAATGACTGCTGTGTCAGCAAAGTTATAGGAAGAAAAACTCAGGCAGCACTTTAAAAAAAAAATGTTTGCAGCTCCAAACAGAGATGTAGACTTTGGCTAGCTACTGTTACCAAATCTCCAAACAAGTCACTGTTTTGTGGACACACAAACACACACCATTTTATAGAAAGAGTGTTGCACAATGTGTTATTATTGTGTGTTTGTGTGTGTGCACACAGGCATGCACACATGCTTCAGCACATGTATGAAGGTCAGAGGTCAATCTGTAGAGTTGGTTCTCTCCATCCACCGCTTTATTTATTTTATTTTATTTTATTTTATTTTATTTTATTTTATTTTATTTTATTTTATTTTATTTTTGTGGTTTTGAGACAGGGTCTCTCTATATGGTCCTGGCTGTCCTGGAACTCTTTGTGTAGACTAGGCTGACCCTGAACTCACAGTGATCCATCTGCCTCTGATTCCTAAGTGCTGCGATCAGAGGTGTGCACCACCACACCTCTATTTAATCCACCTTTAATCCTTCCAGCGCCTGTGAGCTGTGGCTTCAAGATCAAGCTGAGGCGCCCAGGCTTCCACGGTAAACACTTTGAATGGTGGGCTGTCTTGCCAGCCCCGGGTTGTAATGCTTTAAACACTGTAACAAGAAACAAATGTAAATTTGCTGAAATGTTTTATACCTGGAGGGCATCTGTGACATGATGTACGTGTGGAGGGCAAATGCCACCTATTGTTCCTGGCCTGTTACCTCAGGGTCTCGGCCGCAGCTTGGGTTAGCCATGGCTGTATGAGCCTGTGGTGCTGGGTTTCCAGGCAGGTGCGTACCGCCACACTGGGTGGCTTATGAAGAGTATTTACTCTCACACGCCTGCATCTGTGGGCATTATACCCCTGCATCTGATTATTAATTATTTATTTGGAACTCACTTTGTAGCTGAGGCTGACCTCTAGCTTAAGAGATATGCCACCACTGTTAAACACCCTCATAGAAGTCATGCCATGACCTCCAGGGCTTAGATGGTCACCTGGTTCCTGTAATCACCGACCTCCCAAATTAAGTCAAGTTTGTAGCCTGCAGTGAACCTGAGGAGTACAGACTGTGCAGTGGAAGGTGTTGTCTGTGACCGACGTGGGCCATCCGCTGAGCACCCCACACGATACATCACGGGTGCTTTCTGAGAAGGTGGCACGGATATGCTTCTGAGGAGTGGAAATATTGTTGAGAGGAATTGTTTATTGAGGGAATGTCAGGTTTACAGTGACTCTCCTGGGGACAAATGATTGGGGTCATTACACCCCTGCCTCTGTGGTTGTTACACTCCTGCCTCTGTGAGCGTTATACTCCTGCCTCTGTGGGCATTACACCCCTGCCTCTGTGGTTGTTACACTCCTGCCTCTGTGAGCGTTACACTCCTGCCTCTGTGGGCATTACACCCCTGCCTCTGTGGTTGTTACACTCCTGCCTCTGTGGGCGTTACACCCCTGCCTCTGTGGGCGTTACACCCCTGCCTCTGTGGGGCCGTTACACCCCTGCCTCTGTGGGCGTTACACCCCTGCCTCTGTGGGCGTTACACCCCTGCCTCTGTGGGCATTACACCCCTGCCTCTGTGGGCGTTACACCCCTGCCTCTGTGGGCATTACACCCCTGCCTCTGTGGGCGTTACAATCCTGTATCTGTGGCTTCTTATGCTATCAGCTTGACATAATGTTGTGAAGACTATTGATATAGACCACAACAGCAAGACCGTTTAATGTGTCTGATATGAGAGATCTGTATTTTAAAATACCCAGATGAGCATGCGCACAGGGGTAGGGAGTGGTAGACAAGGACACAGTGCAGGTGCTAAGAGCAGTGGAGGAATCGGATTTCAGTGTTTCTGCCGCTTTCCTTACTGGGACCAGTGGCTCCGACCCTCCTGTACCCCACACCTATGCTGTGCAAGATTTCCAACATCTGGTAGCTCTTGCATGATTGTGGCAACTTTGTTAATACCCACGTGTCCGGCTTCACTCAAATGACTTATCGGAATGCGAGGACAGCCACGACACGATTTCCGTGGTTTAGAATGCTATTTCCCGATGAGCTAAGTCAGGTCCTCTGTCAGGAACCAGACCCTTCAACGCTGGCAAGGATGCCTGGAACCCACCACTGCACTCTGAACACGAGGTAGCAGACTACCCTTCTAAATGCAAAAGGTTCTAGGGAGTCAGAGAAAAAGATGTTTCATTCTTGCTAACTCATACTAAAAGGTACCTGTCTTCCACCCTGTGACGACAGAAAATGACTTGAAGAGGATTATGCACATAGCATAAACAAACAGCACAAAACCAGGAATCGCAGTAAAGACCCGTAAAGACCCACAGCTCAGCCGCGCCCTATGCTCTCCCAAACCGCGTGTGAAAGAGGAGATCTGCCTGCTTACTCACAGCTCCCAGAGGCTGGGGGGGGGGGCAGACTCCTGCTAGGGACCCACACTCTAGTCCTCATGCCTGGGTGGCAAACACAGTCCCACCCAGCCGCCTCCCCAGCATCTGATTGGCCAATGTTGGACTCCTCTGAGCAGCTCTGCTACTGTCAGAGCTGGGCTGGGCTCAGAATGAGTGTGGTCAGCAGGAGTCCAGACTGCAGTTCTTGACTTCTAAGGACATGGGCAGCTCACAGGCCGGTGGCCACCCCTGAGCTCTGGGCAACAGCGGAAGGCAGTCCTCACTATAACTAGCTCTCTGTCACTGTGGTAAACACCAGAACCATAGACAACCTGGGCTGGGAAGGGTCGACTTCGTCTTGCAGGTTACAATCCATAGATGAGGGAAGCTGAGGCAGGAGCTGGGGCAGAGGCCACCGAGGAAGGCTGCTTACTAGCTCACTCTGATCACACCCGCCAGCTTTCATAGTCAGCAGGACCCACTGCTTAAGGGTCATAAGATGCTCCACTGGGCTAGAGTCAGGATCAGTTCCCACTGAGGTGATGGCTTGCAACCATCTGTGCTCCAGTCCCAGGGAACCCAGTGTGCTTTCCCGGCCTCCATAGCCACCAGGCACACATATGGTACACTGACACAGATGTATGCAAAACACCTATACACATAACGCAATGTTTTAAATGTAAAATGGAGTTGGGGTTAGCCTCACACGGTAGCAGGAGTCTGTTTTCTTAGCACAGGATTGTCCAGCACACTAGGAGCAGGACCCACAGGGAGTGTTATGCAAGGCCATAACATGCACTTTGGGACACAGTACACCTATGACTTTTGCCCACTAAAGGCCAACAGTGGCCCCACCCACAGCTATGGCCCAGACTACACAGGTCCTAATTCTCCCACGCACCCATGCTGCATTCATGTAGATGCTGCTGGTGAGAACCCGGGGCTCTGTGTCCACACACCCATGCTGCATTCATGTAGACGCTGCTGGTGAGAACCCCGGGCTCCGTGTAGTACCGGCTCATTTCACAGAGGACGCTCCACTGGGCAAGGCACACAGAAGTCACAGTAAAGATGGCTTCTTCTGCGTGTTGTACATGGATAGACCTGACACTCCACCCATACCTCAGAGCCAGCCTGAGGATTCAGCAATCAGAGGGCAGAGCCCAAAGCACGTAAAACCTAAAGATGACATCATTCATGTGCATGTATGTGTGCACACACACACATGGGGGGCGGGGTTTGCCCATCTGCTGGCCTTGAACTAATAAATTTCCTGATCTGTGCTGCTCTCAAATCGGACTTTGCTTCCTGCGGCTGAGAAGTACTTTGTCACGTGAGCAGTTTGCACAGGTCAAAGACCAAGGCTAAGGTTTGCAAAGACCACCTGTGGCAGACACTTCCTGTTGCTGTGTAACAAGGCCACAGCTAAAAGTAACTTCCAGAGGAAAAGGTTATTTTGGTCTCCAGTTCCTGAGGGAGAGCCCATCACGGTGAGGAGGCTGCAGGTGGTTAGAGCAGAGGGCAGAGGTCACGCCTTCAACTACAAACAGGAATCCAGGAAGTGGACTGCAGCTCGCCTCCCAAACGGCATCACCAGCTGGGCACCAGCTGGGCACCGTGTGCTCAAATAGTTAACCTGCGGGGTACACTTTCACATCACTGCACTGGAACAAAGTAAGAACCAAAGGAGACAGCTGCTCCTCAGTTTGTGTGTGTGTGTGTGTGTGTGTGTGTGTGTGTATGTGTGTGTGTTCCTGTGTGTGTGTTCCCGTGTGTGTGTGTGTGTGTGTGTGTGTTCCTGTGTGTGTGTTCCTGTGTCTGTGTGTTCCTGTGTCTGTGTGTTCCTGTGTCTGTGTCTGTGTGTGTTTGTGCACACACGCGTGCGCGCGCGCACACACGTGTCCCTGCCCCTGCAGCAGGCAGACCTGGTGAATGCCCACCTTTCTGTAAGCAGGGGATCACACAGCTTCGGTCTGCACAGTTCCCTCGCCAACTCACTGGCACGTGTAGACAAGGCAGGCATGGTTCTCACACAGTTCACACGTGCTGCTTGCTGGGGTACCATGTGGCTTTAAGAGACACGCCCTGAACATGACTGAGAGCCTGGATGCAGCTCCGTGGGGCCAGCGCTCGCCTGGGGTGCCTGAAGCTCTGGGATCAGTCCCCAGACATGGTGGCGCACACCTACACTCTCAGCACTTGGGAGGTGGAGGCAGAGAGGTCAGACGTTCAAGGTCTTCCTCAGCTGCAGAGGGCGTCTGAGGCCAGCCTACATGACACCTTGTCTCAAAATATATAAAGTGAAACATGAATAAGCAATGCTGCCGGTATTTTTGCAAAGTGCTGAGCTGTGGAATGGGCAGAGGGTTAGGAAGGCAGCCCGAGGCCATGCTCTCCTGAAGCTTAGGACTCTAGGAACAAAAAGCACACGGTGACAGGCAAAGAAATGCAACCCCACTGCTCCGTGGTGAGCCCACCGCTCCACGGTGACCCTGCTGCCTCTGAGAACACGAAGGAGGCATCCGGGCAACTGTGGACAGTTGGCAGAGCACGCCGTGGGTGGAGAATTAACATCCTAACACTGGGACCCTGTGCTCTGTCACGGCCCAGCAGTGACCCCGTGTCCTGTCACGGCCCAGCAGTGTGACCCTGTGCCCTGTCACGGCCCAGCAGTGTGACCCTGTGCCCTGTCACGGCCCAGCAGTGACCCTGTGCCCTGTCACGGCCCAGCAGTGTGACCCTGTGCCCTGTCATGGCCCAGCAGTGTGACCCTGTGCCCTGTCATGGCCCAGCAGTGACCCTGTGCCCTGTCATGGCCCAGCAGTGTGACCCTGTGCTCTGTCATGGCCCAGCAGTGACCCTGTGCTCTGTCACGGCCCAGCAGTGGCCCTGTGCTCTGTCACGGCCCAGCAGTGTGACACCGTGCCCTGTCACGGCCCAGCAGTGTGACCCTGTGCCCTGTCACGGCCCAGCAGTGTGACCCTGTGCCCTGTCACGGCCCAGCAGTGTGACCCTGTGCTCTGTCATGGCCCAGCAGTGACCCTGTGCTCTGTCACGGCCCAGCAGTGACCCCGGGCTCTGTCACGGCCCAGCAGTGTGACCCCGTGCTCTGTCACGGCTCAGCAGTGTGACGCCGTGCTCTGTCACGGCCCAGCAGTGTGACCCCGTGCCCTGTCACGGCCCAGCAGTGACCCTGTGCCCTGTCACGGCCCAGCAGTGACCCCGTGCTCTGTCACGGCCCAGCAGTGACCCCGTGCTCTGTCACGGCCCAGCAGTGTGACCCCGTGCCCTGTCACGGCCCAGCAGTGTGACCCTGTGCCCTGTCATGGCTCAGCAGTGACCCTGTGCTCTGTCACGGCCCAGCAGTGTGACCCCGTGCTCTGTCACGGCCCAGCAGTGTGACCCCGTGCTCTGTCACGGCCCAGCAGTGTGACACTGTGCTCTGTCACGGCCCAGCAGTGTGACCCTGTGCCCTGTCACGGCCCAGCAGTGACCCTGTGCTCTGTCACGGCCCAGCAGTGACCCCGTGCTCTGTCACGGCCCAGCAGTGACCCCGTGCTCTGTCACGGCCCAGCAGTGTGACCCCGTGCCCTGTCACGGCCCAGCAGTGTGACCCCGTGCCCTGTCACGGCCCAGCAGTGTGACCCTGTGCTCTGTCACGGCCCAGCAGTGTGACCCTGTGCTCTGTCACGGCCCAGCAGTGTGACCCTGTGCCCTGTCATGGCTCAGCAGTGACCCTGTGCTCTGTCACGGCCCAGCAGTGACCCTGTGCCCTGTCACGGCCCAGCAGTGACCCCGTGCTCTGTCACGGCCCAGCGGTGTGACCCTGTGCTCTGTCACGGCCCAGCAGTGTGACCCTGTGCTCTGTCACGGCCCAGTGGTGGGACCTTGGCCTAGATGGCCTATGGACCGCTATAGCAGCCTCTCATCTTCTGAGAAGGAGCAAAGCCACAGCAGAATGAGATGAGGTGTGCTAAGTTCCTGCTGGGTGGTTCTGCATCATGGCGGTCACAGCACGTCAGTCCCACATGCAATGTACACTGATTAGTTCCGTAGCATCTGTAAGTCAAACAAAGATGAAAGCCTCTATGTACATCAGTGAAAACAGTTGGCTTTTAAAATAGCTAACTGCAATCCATTACAAACTCCTGAAATAGGATACGCTAAGAAAATGGCCAATGACTAAGGATTTATAAATGCATTTATTGGAAGCAGTTAATAATGTGGAGCACATGATGCACAGAAACCATCCCTGGGCAGGAAGCAGGGATAGTAGAGGCAAAATATTTACATATTACATATATTCTGATTCACAGACAGGACACGAATTCCAAAGCACTCATTCCAAACATGCTCTGAACTTGAATTCTAGTGTTTTCCATGCAAAAGCAAATACCTTCCTCCCCCCTGCAGTCTACCAAACATGATTAGTTAAAAGCAAGACACTGCAAGCTGATTCTGAAGCAGCCGTGAGGAGCTGCAAACAGTTCCTTCAGACGGGAGGAGACACATGAAAGAGTGTCGGATCATGTACCAGTGAGGGGGCCGCTCGCGGAGGGCCGCTCTACCCGGACGCTCGGCCAGGGCCTTTGCTCTAGGAAAGAGAATCATTAGCGCTGCACTGCAAGTTTCAGATTTTATTCAATTATTGAATCTCCATGCTCTGTAATATCATAAGAAACGTGATTTCTATACCACAGAACCCAAGAGGGCTTTCAGAGACACTGAGAAGCTGTGATGTAGTCTAGGGTCCAGATTCCTACTCATTATGGGAAGGCGCCTGTACACAGGAAGGCGTCATCGCAGCAGCACGGTGTTGTTCAGGACTCGTTACCCAGACTCCTGCTGACCAGGGCATGTTCGTTCATGACACAGCTGGCTTACAGACTCAAGGGTCGCTGTCTCAGCGGCACTCCCGAGTTTGGTGACAGTGAAGGAGAGGGCTCTCTTTAATGACTATTCACTACAGTTTCCTAGTATTTTTCTGAATGGGACATCTCAAAAGTAAAATTGGGAAGAGACTGAAGAGTGAGCCAAACTCCATACCAAGTTGATCTTCAGGCCCTACAAACAATCAGTTTAGAATGAATCAAAACTGTCCCACGCAACTAACCACTGACCAACTAAGCCTGTCTACTGTCTGACTAGATACTCTTAAAAGTCAAAGTTCCTAACAGTTCTAATTTGACATATAGATTGCAAAAAATTAAAATTCCAGTTGAAATTTTCCCTCCCTCCTTCTGCCAGGAAAGTCAATAAAAACAGAACAGAGCCACTGCAGAGGAACAAACGAGGGAGAACAAAGCCACTGGCAAGTGGGATCCCAGAGAAAGCATCTGCTTTCTGACGGTCAGTGCTCCTCCATCAAGGGCGGGTCCCCACTGAGGCTCCCAGCCTCAGCCTTGAGCGTCCACCTGGTTATCCCCACACGTGGATCACGCGAGCCAGGGATGTCAGACAGGCGGCATCTGAGGGTAGCATCAGGATGCAATATAACCAACTACGCGACGAAGTTCAGTGGAACGCATCATTCTTCTGTAAGGATCATGGTAAATAAAAATCCTAAACACAGACAGGCCACATTGCCCTGCGCTAAGAAACAGTCTAAGAACTGGAACGCCGTACTGACAGGCCCCTTGCTGCAGCCGACAGCCCTCAATGCACCAGCTCAGGCTGGTTGTCCACAAAGGGCAGCACCCCACTCACGTAGTAGGCAATGCCCAGGGACAGCAAAGCAATGACCAAGATGAGGAGCAGGACCCTCCAGAAGCCCAGGTCCTCCACAAACTCCTGCCACGTGGTCCGGAAGCTCGACAGGACTCCATCGCCTTGCTGGAGGTTGGGGTTGAGCAGAGAATGGCTTTCCATGGCACTGTGGGAGGAGCAAAGAGAAGAAAGGGGCGTGACCACACACTCCACCCTAAGGCGTGACACAAGACAAGTGACTGTGGCGGGGAGGGCAGCCTCCCCTGCAGCACAGAGAACTCACTACAGACACGCACTGCCCCAGGATGTGCGGGTTACTTACTCCTGGGAATTCGCACAGCAGCTTTACACTGTATACTGGTGAACGGCCCCATTCGGTCCCTGGCTTACTAGCCAGCAGGCAGATTAAAATCCTATCGGGAAGTCCCAGTGGGTGTCTGGGGAGGTGGGAGGAGTGAGCTGGGTGGACTCCACCAGGATACACTGTACACATGTGAAGTGGGGAGTGAGCTGGTGGACTCATTCAGGAAACACTGCACACATGTGAAGGGGTGTGTGTGTGTGTGAGCTGGGTGGACTCCATCAGGATACACTGTACACATGTGAAGGGGGGGTGAGCTGGGTGGACTCCATCAGGATACACTGCACACATGTACAATATTGTCAAAAATGCATTAAAAACATGTTTTTAAAGGTACTCCAAGCAGAGATCTTAAAATAGGTCAAATATCTTGTCTCCATCAAGACATTAAGCGGAACCCATTTTGCTCTACACTTACAGGAGTCACAGGGGGCTGGCGTGGCTCTCGCAGAGGACCTGGCTAACGTCACAGCACCCACGTGCAGGGCGCACCCATCATCACCCAGGGCCAGGGACCTGACGCCTCTTCTGGTTTCTATAGGTACCAGCCACACACAGCACACATACATGCATGTGAGGAAAAACACTCAAACATGAAATAAAATTTAAAAATTCAGAAGAGGGAATTTCTCTTTTAATTTAGTTCAGTCATATGCCAATTAAGAATCTCTAAATAATATCTAGTAACGGAAGCTTACGCTCAGCCTACAGTCCATGTAGACTGGTGTGAAATTCTTTAATTATGTCTGTGCGCTTGTGTGTGTTCACCCTGGTCTTACTATACAGCCCAGCCTGGCCTAGGACTCATTTTGTAGCTGAGGCTTGCCTCAAACTCTCAATTTTCCCTCAGCCTCCTGAGCACTGGGAATGTGTGTGTGTGCGCACGCGCGCGTGTGTGTGTGTGTGTGTGTGTGTGTGTGTGTGTGCGCGTGTGTGTGTGTGTGTGTGTGTGTGTGTGCGTGTGTGTGTGTGTGTGTGTGTGTGTGTGTGTGTGTGTGTGTGTGTCTGGATTTCTTCTACTCACTTTATTTTTCCTATACCTCAACAGGAAATGAGTTTATTTTTCTTCTGCAAGAAAAGTGAGCCTAGTTGAAAACTATTAAGAGAAATCCCTTTCAACCTTCACAGCCACATAACTACACACTAAACTCAAGTTGATTTTTTAATTTACTGATGTGTTATTTTTATGAACACAAAGCATCATATTATGAATTTTCATTTTGAACATTTTAAAATGTTAAATGTTTAAATTAAATGTTAAAATTTAAATGTTTAAAATAATAGTGTGAATAGTCTACAAACATCTGACCATCCAGTAGAGGGGAGGATGGTATGGATAAGGGAAGATATATACATATACATATACCATATAATATATATGTTTGTGTATATATATACATATATACATACATATATATACACATATACATACATACATATATACATATACATACATACACACACACACACACACACACACACATATATATATATATATATATATATATAGAGAGAGAGAGAGAGAGAGAGAGAGAGAGAGACTTACTGTAACGGCCCCAAACTCACCATGCTATCCTCAAACTTGTGGAGAGTTCTTGCTTCTGTCTCCCAGTGCTGGGATTTCAAACCTGACCACTGTGACTGGCTTACCCCTTTTTTAAAAACACATGTCAGCTGCACTGTCTCCGTCACCCAACTGTCATGGCAACAATACAGTTGAGGACTGGAGAGCTGGCTCAGTGGTTAGGGGCACTGGCTGCTCTCCCAGAGGACCCAGGCTCGATTCCTAGCACCAACAAAGCAGCTCACAACTATCTGTAGCTTCAGTTTCAGGGGACTGGACACTCTCTCCTGGCCTCTGCTGGAACTGCACACCTGTGATACGTGCATACATACAGACAAAATATCCACACACATAAAACAAGTATTTTTAAGAGAATAAAAGTAAACTTAAAATAATATGCAGATGGGCAAATACTTTTGATCCACTTGATGTTTAATCCTACACAAGTCAACTCTATCTCCCAGAGCCCTATGGGGCACACGCTGCAAACACACTGCTTGGAAGGCGGTCACAGCTGCGTCACAGCGCCACCTCCTACTTAGCCCACTACATCTCCCTCTTCTTGTGTATTGCTAGGATGTGTGCTAAAAAGTTCATCTTTTGTCTCACTGTACAGCCCTGAGTGTCCTGGAACTCACAGAGATCCTCCTCCCTTTGCCTTACAGTGCTAGGATTAGAGCCATGTGCCCTGCCGGCTGGAACTTGTGGTTCTGAGGGCATTCACGGTGTGAGCGGTCTCTCCTATCCGACTCCCAGTCCCTCTTCAGTGCTTGCTCAGACTCTGCACTCACTGGTCCCTCGCATCGCCCTCCAGACCCTAGGGGCCCGCGACCCTTCCTGTGAATTTCCCTGCTTGGACAGAATGAACAGTATGTGTCCTTTCGTGCCTGCTTCTCCCATACAGCATTCTACCAATATTTATCCTGACTGAAGCATCTATCAATTTTTACAGCTTAGTAATATTCCTTTGGGTAAACAGGTAATGTTTACCCTTTCCTTAGTGAACAGACATTTAGTATGTACCCAGATGTGGAATTGTGGGGTCACATAGTAACTCTGCATATCTTCTGATAAGCTGTCAGATTGTTTTCCAAAGTGGCCCCCGTCTATGCTGACTTTAAGAGTCTATTTTCCCCACAACCTTAGTAACAGTGACAGCAGACCTGCCTGGGCACACCTGTCCTCACAGTTAGAGTCTATTCCACTGTGGTTTGATTCGTACTTTTCTTGGCTTTCTGATTCCCCTGATTTGTAGTTTTATAACACTGTTTCTAAGTGGGGTTTGGTCTCAGCTACTGTGGCACCGAGGGCAGGAGCAGGCAGAACTGAGGGGCCGGCAGGGCTGTGAACCTTTTCTATCAAGAAGCTTCAGCGTCCTCAGAGCTGTAACACAAAGGCCGGCGCAGGCAAAGGAAAGCGGGAGTCCACACTGCCTCCAAGACGCACAAACTACTCACGACTACGTGAATCCGTGATCGTGCCAGGGAAATAAAGTCCAAGTGTGTTTCTGATGAGGAGACACTGGCTGGGACCCAGTGAGTGCTCCAGAATGTACCAAGAAACCCGTGCATTCACGAGCAGAAGCTGGGGCTGGAGAAACGCTCAGCAGTTAGGAGCACTTGCGTGCAATCTTGAGGACTGGAGCTTGGGCCCACATAACAGCCCAGGCACCCCACATGTCCAGTAACCCCGGCTCTGGGGAGGGGAGAAGTGGAGAAAACGCAGGTCTGGTTCAGGCGAAACCTGCCTCCAAAGAATGAGCGAGAGTGGGTGCTGGGCGCCAGGGACCTCTGCCTCTCTGGTAGTGCACAGATGCGCACATCAGTGCACACAAATGCACACACACACACACACACACACACACACACACACACACGATGGTGAGGAGCAATCACACATGAAGACCTTGCCAGTCCCACACCTGGGCTCTGATTACATAGAGCTTCCAGTCTGTGTCAAAGTTACTCTTTCTCCATGGCTTGAGTTGTGAGCACTTGTGCCTGATAGAGACCCCACATGATCAGGATCTTACTATGTGGCCCAGGCTGGCTCAGAATTTGTGGAAATTCTCCTGCTCCTCCCTGAGTCCAGTACTGCAGGTGTGAGACTGGAGAGAGGCTTTCAGCGACTGGTGTCTGCTTCTACTGAATCTCCTCCTCCTGTGGATTTCCCAGCACCCCAACACCTCCCCTTGGAATGCACTGGCGGTCTCTGACGCGACCCAACCTCTGTCTTTTAATAAATCCCATTCTTGTGATCTACACTTGAAACTCGGAAGCCCCTTCCCTCAGACTCTGCCCTTAACTGTCTCCTGTCTGACGCGCCCATGTGGTGCATCTGACACTGAGGGAGAACATCGTCACAGGCATGTCAGTCAAGTCCTGCAACCGTAATCTGAGGCCACAGCACATCCGTGAGGCTCAGGGACAGAAGCACTCAGTGCCCACGCCAGGGCCGGCAGTCCCCGGTACCTTTCACTCTCCGCCGTCTGCATGGTCTCCAGCTTCGAGTGCGCGCCCCTGTTAAAACCTTTCACTTCCTGTTCCTCCAGCGACTCCAGCAGTCTGATGACATCCTTATTCACGCCCCGGCGTTTGGCCAGAACTAAAGGGGTAGCACCTTGATGATTGCTGCAAAGGGTCACAAAAACAAAGTCACCGCAGTGCCACAGCGCGTGGCAAGCTCCCATCAGTGAGTGGGGCAGGGGGCACCTCACAAGTCACACAGCAGGCCAGAAAGTCAGCTTAGATTACTGGAGTTTTAAAAAAAAGAGCATTTAGGGAAAACAAATAGCAAATGACAGTAAATAAAAGAAAAAAAAGAATTTCTAGGGCAGAATTAGGAAGTCTAGTCCTAGAGTCCTAGACTCGGTCTTTTGTACATGCTGTGAGTATGTTCACATATGCACACACACATGTCTCTAGACTCAGTCTTTGTATACACTGAGTATATTCATATATCTATATGTTCATGTATACTTACACACATGTATGTATGCAGACATATAATTTATATATGTTTATGTAAAAGATCTAAGAATGAAAGCTGCCTTGAGCGCTGAACTATCTGACTCTAGCAAAGGAAGGGCAGACCAGACTTGGAGTCCCGCTGACTGCACTGTCAGCTCCTGCCCCACTGTCCCCTCTGCCGCCATGCTCTGAGCCAGGGGGCCATGCTCTGGTACACAGGACAGCAGGGACCTGCAGCTCCAAGTTCAAGCTCAGCTTTGAGGGGACCTGGCGCTTCCACGCGGGAGATCAGGTGCTACTGTGCAACGGAACAAAGCCCCGGATCCTCCACTGTCCGGCTGAAGAGGACTCGGGCGCGGAGCGCTGATGGGGCTAGCATGTTCTGACAGGAGACACAGGCGATGTGCGGAGGAACTAGTTCAAACTCCAGTCTGTCTAAGCTGGGTGACTTCTTGACACACCTGCCTCAAGCATGTCTAAGGTCTCATGTGTAACATGAGAAAAAGGAAGGTTGAGGAATAGTGCTCAACATACAGATACCTGCATGAGAGAAATCTAAAAAATAATTAAAATGAAGCCTCTAGACAGAGTGTTACGCACTGTGAGCGTAGGACAAGCTGATAAACTGTCCGCTTCCTTCCCTTGCTGAATTATACTTCATAATTAACAGAAACCTGCTACTGTTGTGTGTGTGCACGCACATGCACACACACACACACACACACACACACACACACACGCACGCGCGCGCGCGCGCGCGCGCGCGCGCGCGCGGAGCTCTAGGGCGCCCACGCTGCCCTACTGAGTGCTCAGGCCACCACACCTTTCTGAACTTGTCATTACAATGGATCAGGTGGCCATCAGCCCATGGCCTGAACATCTACTGGACAGAAATGACGAGGCTCAAAGGGACAGAGAACTCACCAAATATCAATCTTGAGTCCGTTGGAGACGAGGAACTGGATGGTGTCCACATGGCCGCACAGGTGCAGGGCCGTGTTCCCCTGATAGTCCGTGGCCAGCGGGTCGGCACCGAACTTGTGCAGCAGCTGACAGATGTCCGCGTTCCCTCGGGCCGCGGCCAGGTGAAGGCCCGTCCTGCCTCTGCTGTCGCGGATATTGGGGTCAAAGCCACTTTCCAAAAGCCTCTTGGAATAGGTGAAGTCTCCATCGATGCACGCTTGAAGCAAGGGCACATTAGTCTGTGAAGAATCATTCACAAAAACGTAGGACATTGTCTGTGGTGGACGGACACGCCTGCAGCGAGAGATGGGGCGAGGGAGAGCTGGTGAGGCGAGCGGCAGCTGATCAGAGGGACACTATTTCTGTTCCTGTCTTGTTCTCAGAATAAATTTCCTTACCAAACAAACAGTAATCACAAAAGTGTCAACTATGTTTTATTTTCGACTAAAAGAGTTTCTTTTCTTCATATCTGCTAGATTAAAAATGGCAATTCAATTACTATAAAACTTAATTTTTATCACAATAAAGGGCTGAATTCTCTTTTCTTTTCTTTTTTTTGGGTTTTTGAGACAGGGTTTCTCTGTGTAGTCCTGGCTGTCCTGGAACTCACTCTGTAGACCAGGCCGGCCTCGAACTCAGAAATCCCCCTGCCTCTGCCTCCCAAGTGCTGGGATTAAAGGCGTGTGCCACCGCCGCCCGGCGGGCTGAAATATTTTTAAAGCTAAAACACAATTAGATTTTAGGTCATTACCTTATAAGGTAACACATGTGAACTTTAAGCTGTAGAGCCAGCCATGTCTACATGCACACGCTACAGCTGGCACTCCTTTACTGTGTGGTAGTTCTTCATACACTTCCTTCTTATAAGACATGCTCTAAAGAGTTAACAGAAGTACTTGTGGGGAACAGCCCATTGACCCAACACAATCTACCCCGTATAGAACACTGTATCTGAGGCACAGGATTTAAAAACCTCATTTTAAAAGCTAAAGGAACTAACACACTGATTTTTAAATGTCATTAAATCAACAGACTTTTACAGAATTAACTCTCTTCTGCTGTTTTATGGTCACTGCAGTACTTGGTTTTACCAAATTCCCAGTGTCTAAGGACTAAGGACAACAGACACAGGCCAAGGCAGCGGCTGTGCCCACAGCACTGTCCACAGCACCAAAGACGCCGCTGCACTTGGGTGCTGGGATCTGTGTCCCCTGGAGGCTAGGCACACGGTGGGCAGCTCTAGTTCCAAGTCCCATTAGTGTTCCAGAGAGATCACACCTGAAAACCTACAAGCTGAGCCTAGCCCTGCAGCCTCAGCCTCAGCACCTTTTGCTTCACAAGCTCTCTCTTCACCCTTCCTTCATTTGACTGAGAAGTAAAATCTCCCAAAAGGAACTCTGAAGAGAGAACAGGAAAGCAGAGACCAGGCATTTACAAAGAAGGCTCTAAAAAAAAATCGTGTATTTTTTCATGCTCTGTGCACACCATGTGTGCATGCCACATCTGTGTGAGAAGGCCAGAGAACCGCTTGTGGAAGTTGGTTCTCTCCTTCTGCCATGTGGGTCCCAGGCATCAACCTCAGGCCATCCAACTTAGCCACAAGCACCTTTATCTTGTGAACCATCTCGACAGCCCCTGTGGAGAAGGCTTTAATTCACAGGCTCAGCTTGCAGGTTCTCAGGGGAAATCTTTCTGGGACACTGATGGAACTGGGTACTAGGCAATCCAAGGTATCTCCCCCTTCCCGAGGGTCCGGGCGTGCAAAGCCCAAAGGCACCGAGTCCGGCAGGTTCTGCAGCCCGGGTGGCCTGGCGCCAGAGCACAGTTCCTGCTCTTGGCTCTGAGGCAGGCTCCAGCCCCCACACACCGGGGGCCTGTTCCTTCTATTCCGTCAATTCTGGGCAGGCATATACTTGGGGTTTTTACTGAATGTTCTGTAGCCCTAACAACTGCAAGGTAAGTTAGGCCCTTTAGATGTTAGGCCAAGGAGAGGGCTGGCCTTACTGGGTTTTCAGACAGAGACCTGGACAGAAATGTGCAGGGTTATACAGAAAAGATTATAGACAAGCAATCAACCAGTGGACAGGAAATGATGGAATCTTGACCCAAATCAGTGACAGAGGAGAGGACCTTCTGGAGGGGAACAGAACACCAGCATAGGTGAGCAGCCGCTGGTAAGAACATGTCTGGACACTTCTGGTTATAACACAGCATGACGAGGGGTTTGTGTGGGGCAGGGTTCATTACATACAGGGCTTGGGCTGGCCTCAAACTCCTACCCTTTCTGATTCAGCTTCCAAATTAATCCCCAGGGCTGGAGAGAGAGCTCAGTGTGTTAAGATGACTTGTGGCTGGGGGTTGGAGAAGTGGCTCAGCAGTTAAGAGCACTGGCTGCTCTTCTAGGAGACCTGGGTTCAGTTTCCAAAACCTACCTGGTGCCTCCAGTGCCACTGATCCAACACCATTACAAAGACACACATGCAGGCAAAACTCCAAAGCACATAAAATAAAGATAAATAAATCATTAAAAAAATAAAGCACGTGCTGCTCTTTCAGAAGATCCACCCAGGTCCAGCCTGGCATACACACGGGGGTTCATGGCATCCATAGCCCCAGGTGCAGGGGTCCAGTGCCCTCTTCTGACCTTGGTGGGCATCAGGCATGGACTCGGTGTACAGACAAAATGCAAGCAAAACAGTCACACTCTTAAATGTAGAAAACTATTTTTAAAAAAATTAAAAAGGCATAGTTTTCACATAACGGTTATCTTCTCATTATACACACATATATATAATTCTCATATATATGTAGTTCATATGTATTACATATATATTCATATGTATTTCATATATATATATATACATATATATATGTATATATATATATATATATATATATATATATATATATATATATGAAAGTAATCCCATCCTACTATTTCATTTAATAAGATGTCAGCAGTTCTGCGAGAGCCTTCTCTTACTCTCCCCCTGCACTGCTCACTGGATTGGAGCACCAGACAGACAGACAGAAACCCAACACAAACTGTTTCAGAAATCAAAGTGCATATACCATATTCTCAAGTGCAGAGACTCGTTGGCTCCACTCTAAGAAATGACCCTGCGAACCTACCTGCTGGGTGTTGTGACTCGGGCCTCTGGCCAGCAGGCTGGGGCTCCTCTGCAGGGGCCCGGGCTGGGGAGGTGGGCCCCGCCGGCTGCTGGGCTGGGGAGGTGGGCCCCGCCGGCTGCGTCTGCTCTAAGGTGAGAAGTGGAGTTGGCCTGCTTCTGTCCTGAGGAGCTGTCCCCTTACCCCACAGTTAAGATCCCCAGGCAGACGCACTTCCCCTTGGTCAGGGAGGTGCAGGCCATAGCTCCCTAAAGGTTCTCAAGCTTTGAAGAAGTTCACAGCAGAAGACAGGGAAGGTGCAGGATGAAATGTTCCCAGCCACCCAGAGCTGTATCTGGACCCTCACAGGGTTCAGCAAAAGAACTGTAATGAACCCAGAAGGGTGGACACGTTAAGGAAGTTCACCTCTAACAAGTGCAGTGTGAGAAGGAACGCGCTGTTCTGTGACACACAGCAGGGCATGGGGCCTGCGCACACTCCCCGGAGCCCTGAGGTGGAGCAGCACCGCCAGGCCACCCAGTAACTGCCAGGCACTGGAGGAAAGTGGAGGGACGACTGTGACGTGCAGCTGTGACCACTGACACTGAGGCCGCCATGTGTCTGTCACACAGGGAGGAGCAGGGCTCCGGGTCACCCTCGGCCTCTGCATCTCTGAATCATACTCTCCACAGACCAAGTGGAAGCTAACCTCAAACTTTAGCTAATTTTTGCAGGGCCATGAAATTTGAGCCCAGGGCTTTGCAGAAGCAAGGTCAATCACTGACCTACATCCTTAGCTCCACAAAACACTCTTAAAGAAATGCTTTTCCTAAGGGGGAAAGGTACGCAGAGAACCAAAGCATACCGCTCAGCTGGACAGACAGATGGACAGACAGATGGACAGCCGAGCCAGGCTGGTTCCTATGTCGTCTCTGCAGCACGCCCTGCACCGCCAGGCCTTGCTCTTAATTGCCCGCCGCCCACCCTCAGATTTGCCCTGGGCCCATTTGGTGCAGCAGTGCACCCCGCTCAATTCCTAGGAAGAACTATTGAAGCAGGGTGCTGGGCTGCGGCCTGGGTCATGAAACATTCACTGTGCCTGAAATCTGTCATGCTAGCGCGCTGTCCCAGTCCCGAAGAAAGCAGGAGGGAAAGGTGCAGTCTGGCCCAGGTGAGGAGCAACTCTCAGGGCTATAAGCTGTCAAAGTTTGTCCACTCCACCAGATGTGTGGCGCTGGCCTACCTGAGAGCAAATCCAGCCCAGATCCCTCTCAGCTGTGGAGTTAGCCCCAGTCTGAGGTGATTACTGCCCCCAGGCCATACAGTACCCTGCTGTGCAGAAGCAAACTTGCAAGGCATGTCCATCCCTTGGTAACAGAGTGGCTTCTAGCAATGGGGTGACGTCTAGTGTGGAGGAAAACCTCCAGAAAAGAACTGGCAGAGTAAAAGCACAGCAGCTGGAGGAGCCTAGGGTGGGGCAGCCACGCCCCCAGAGCACCCCGGCTGTCCCGAGGGCCCTGGAGTGCAGAGGCAGTGTGCATGATGCCTGCCCACAGACTCTTGGCACTGCCACAGAAGCATGCGGGTGGTCAGGTGACGCCTGCCCACAGAGGGGCACCAGGCTGACCTGTGGCACTGCCACAGAAGCATGCGTGTGTGCGTGCGTGCGTGCGGGCAGGCGGGCAGGAGTGAGGTCTGTGCTCACTCGCCCTGCCCTAGCTCTCCTTCAGGCCTCAGCTGGGACCAGAACCTGAACAACAAGCAAGGAGGTTTGCGTGGAAGCCCGAGAGCCGCTGACTTGACGGAAAGTTCTAGCAAACATGCTTTTCCATTTATACCCCAAATCCTGAATTAAGTCTTTGATCAAAATACAGAAGTTCTAGGATCACATTCTTCATGGCCAGAAACTAGTGGAGAGGAGCCGTGATTTAGAGTGGGCTGAGCTGGTGTCCTCACACTCCTTCTCTACCCAGTATAGCAACCACGCACAGACAGTACAGATGTGGTTTTCATTGTGAAAGTCACCGAGAACGCACGAGTAAGTGCTCCATTCCCGGTTCAAACGCACTGCTGACAACACACCCCTGGAGGAGCACTTAGAAGCAGGCATTAAACCTAAGATGCTGGAGCAAAACATACACAAAACTGGCATGTTGGGGAGGGGGCCATGAGATCTCAGTGCACACGGCGGGGGGGGGGGGCTGTGGGGAGGGCTGTGGGGAGGACTGTAGGGAGAGATGCAGGGAGGACTGTGGAGAAGGCTGTGAGATCTTAGTGCACATGGCAGGGAGGGCTGTGGGGAGGACTGTCGGAGGGCTGTGGGGAGGACTGTAGGGAGGGCTATGGGGAGGACTGTAGGGAGAGCTGTGGGGAGGACTCTGGGGAGGACTATGAGATTAGTGCAATGGCAGGGAGGGCCGTGAGGAGGGCTGAGATCTCAGTGCATACCCTCCCTAACATCACAGAAAGCAGCAGAGGGAAGCAGTGTGTGGGAGAGGAAGCCCAACCTGGAGTCTCTGAGGGGTTGGTTGTTCTTATCCCTGTAAAAGAGTCTAGAGGTTTCCAGATAGAATACAACAAACCATGCCGATGTGCACTCATGACCTAACTCCACAGATCCACAGATCTTCCCAGTGAGCCGCGACTGCTCATAACCCAGGGCACACACACCACAGATCTCAGGCAAGGGGACAGGCACCGTATTCCCACTCCACATGGACGTCCTCCCCCCAAGAACAATAAAGCTGTGCAGTGTCACCTGCTCCATGGGAAGCAGCTGTTGTCACTGAATACAAGGCCGTTTTGGGGAACAGCAATGACAAAGTCCTTGACAGTGTCCAGGAAGTGACTGGTTCCGGGACCGCTTGTCTCACTGGCTGAGATAACGAGCGAACCTTTACCCAGTGTGTCTCCACCGAGAAGAAAGGAGATTGGAAGCAGGGACACACATCTGCTGTACTCTGGTAATATGTAGATTATTTATTGCTTTATTGACTAGAGATTAGTCACAACTCAACTTCTCTGGAAAAGATAATAGATTTAAATAAATCTAAATAAGATTTCCATAAAAGTACTAATTGCTAGCTTAGATAGGTTAATACTTTCGTTTTCTAGATCCTTTACCTTGTAACTATGCAGTTTTTGAAACTCTTACAGCATGGGGTCCTTTTCAGTTTATGACCTATCTGAACTGCATGGACATCAAAGCCCTGAGGTGGAGCCTTCGAGTCCTGCCTGACAGCGCCACCTTGTGAGGCACCCTCTTCAGTGTGCTTTAGTTTTGAGACAGCCTTGCCTTGTATGTATACAAGTGGCTGGCAGGTACTGCTCCTTCATGCAAAGCCTCCATCTGAACACGGGGAGCAGTTTCTTCTTCACACAACCTTGAAGAGGGTCCGGTAGCCGTCCCTGGGCTGTCTGATTGCTGTCTGGTTGTGTGAGGCTGCACGATCATAGTACTTTTCTATTACCAAGTGACCTTCATAGACCCTAAAAACCCAGCAACTCTTACATACCCTACTGAGCCAGTGTGCCACCCTGAGGCCTTGCTGCACGCCTAACACACAGCTGCAGAGGAGTGGGCAGCCACCTTTCCCCAGCTGTTTGACATAGCAATATTGCTAAGCGACCCCTGGATGGGAGAAGGACCCACCACCCAGGTGCTGGATAGTCTACACTGCAGCCTCTCTGAGGGTTGGAAAACATCTGCGGCATTACAGGCCCCTGGCTTTCTTCTCTCTTGAGATGATGTGGAGGGTCATCTTCTGCGGCCTGGTGAAGGCAGGGTGAGGGCAAGGACCCGGATATAAGAGGAAAATGCGGGGCTTCTACCTCTCCCACCCACACAGTGGGAAGAACATGTAATGACTGCAGGCGGAAGCTGGGTGGAGCTTAATCTTCTACCTGCTGTCACTCAGGAAATTGGGGGAGGGGGAGGGGAATGCCTGTAACCTGAGGCAGAACAGATCCAGCAATTCCTGGAGTTCCTCTGCAGAATACCTTCAAGTGGAAGGGGAATGAATCAGAGCAAGTCCGACTGACTGAGAACCAACTCACACAGCCTCTCCTAGCAAGGTGTCAAACAGGCAGGCAGGGTCATCCTCCCAGAGAGCTCTGGGGAATCTTTCAGCGATGGGGACAGAGGCTGGCGAGTCCCAGATCAGCTCCTAGGAATATGGATATATGGTGGGGGAGTGCCGTGCATATGTAGAGAGGTCAGAGGCGCAGGGTCCCCTCGAAGTGGAGTTTCAGAAGGCTTTGGGCCATCTCACATTAGTGGTCCTCTGTGAGAGCAGACTGCTCTCTTAGCGGAGTGGTCTCTACAGTCCACTCAGGCTGTCTCTACAGACTGTTCAGAAGGCTCAAAGGTCAGTGTGCCAGCACAGGGGAGAAATGGCTCACAACTGCAGGGCACTTCCCCAGACCCACTGTCTTCCAGGGCGCAGCCTCAACTGTGAGTTCCTCCGGCCTTGGACGCGTCTCTAGCGAAGACTCCGACACCAGGAGTTAAAGCTCCTTGCTATTTTACATACACGCCCCAGTTTCTTCCAGTTCTGATTCTCTACCTCTTAGAAGCACATTTTGTCATTTACACTATGACTAATACTGAGGAGACTAGCAATAATGGTAACTGTTCTCATTTTTTAATGTTCTGTGTGACCTGTCATTACAGATATGACAAAGTATAACACTTAACCATTCCTCATCTAAAGTCTGAATAGCTGCTACTTTGAGCTTTTG
This sequence comes from Apodemus agrarius, assembly GCA_964023405.1. Lineage (NCBI taxonomy): Eukaryota > Metazoa > Chordata > Mammalia > Rodentia > Muridae > Apodemus > Apodemus agrarius. Next base: position 67,819,192 of record OZ030022.1, on the reverse strand, counting down.
TTCTGGCACTCAAGAGGACCTCATTGTTCAGAAAGGGTCATTATGACATGAGAATTTTTTTTTAAGATGCTTTCAAAGGGCGATGATCTCATGGGCTCCAAATACTATAACAAGTTTCTTGTTTTTTAGTTCATGGGGCAAATTATACCCCAGAATGCACAGGTTTCAGATTCTGGAAAGTGAACTGAATCAGAAATGTTTTGTATCTTAAGCTATAGAGGCATAAAAAGAGACAAAGACACATTAAAGTCCTGCTTCAAGTTTAAGACGGCTTGTCAATGTGTCTTTGGCCTTCAGCCTGACTCCCAGCAATCCTCATCCAAAGGCCCTCCAACATGGCCTCTCTTCTGTCTGTCCGGAGCCGCTCTTAGTTTGCAGTTATAGTTTATCAGATGATTACAGGTGTTACCACCACGTCAGAAGCAGATGCATTGGAGGCCCCCGGGCTGCGCCCCGTCCCGCCACCCAATTCTAAGGCCCAGGACCTTTCTTTTATATCCTTCCGTCTCTGCCTTAGCAGAGATCGTGGGCACAGCCGCTGCTATGGCTCTTCAGGCAGCTTCACGGCCAGCCGCTGACACAGTCCTCCTGCCGATCTTACTCAGAGCACGCTCTCACCCTGGTTACTGATTTCCTATTCCAATACCACGGGCTTCTCCTCTAAAACTCACTCCTTCTCCTTACTTCAGATATCACTGTTCTTGTAGGTTACTAAAGTGGTAATTTAGGTGGAAGATTTTAAACGATTATTTATAAATCCCAGAGGAATGCTGAGTCACCACCACCAGGGATGTTATTCCACACTGTAAGCAGGCGTGGCCGCGGCTCCGACAGGCAGTGCAGCTCTAGCACAGCACGCGGCTGCTCATGTCTGCGCCCACTCCGACGCCAGGCAGGCAGGGATGCGCCGCCTCTGCTCTGTAGCAGTTCTTTGTTTCCCGTAGGGCAAGCATCCCAACCTTGCCTTTACGACCATCTTGTCATCTGCCACTTTCACGTCTGTCACGGGGCTCATCCGGGGAGCGGGTGACACAGCCGGCCCTTTACCCCTGTACTCCACACCCTTCCCTCAACGGTCCCAGTTTCTCCCTGAGTCCTTTAAGGTTCTCAGTCACACAATCACTGAGCATACAGGTCCCATGGCTCAGTGTCCTTAGACTACACCACGGCCTCATGCCTCCAACCATACCTACTATGGTCTAGACACAAAGTGTCCCCCCAAAGGCTCAGTCGCTGGGGGCCTGGTTCCCAGCTGCTGGGCTACTGGGGGGAGACTACGACATTTCCAGCTGTGGGTCCAGCTGGAAGTGAGTCACTGCACGTGCGTGACCCCCTCTCTCTCTGCTTCCTGTCACCATGAGGTGAGCAGCCTTGCCACCGGTTGCCAGCCCCGTGATGTTTCACTTCACAATGGTTCTAGAAGCAACAGAGCAAGGATTATAGACTACAATCTCTAAATTAGAAATCAAACACAAAAAAGAGGAAAAAGGTTCCTCTTTTCAACTTATTTTTACCACGAGTTCTGTCATATTGCCCCATCTTTCTGATAACTATTGAACTTTCATGTCAGGTCAAACCTTTGTCTCTCCTGATGTATTTAAACAGCATCTCAGAGATGACTAAACCCGACTTCTGCTTCCTGTGCCTCAGCAAATCGCTTCCTCAGACACAAGTGCTCCTCACTACAGAGCCCTCCCACTACCCAGAGCCCTCCCACTACAGAGCCCTCCCCCTACAGAGCCCTCCCCCTACAGAGCCCTCCCCCTACAGAGCCCTCCCCCTACAGAGCCCTCCCCCTACAGAGCCCTCCCACTACACAGAGCCCTCCCACTACAGAGCCCTCCCACTACACAGAGCCCTCCCACTACAGAGCCCTCCCACTACACAGAGCCCTCCCACTACAGAGATCTCTCACTACACAGAGCCCTCCCACTACAGAGAGCCCTCCCACTACACAGAGCCCTCCTACTACAGAGCCCTCCCACTACACAGAGCCCTCCCACTACAGAGCCCTCCCACTACACAGAGCCCTCCCACTACACAGAGCCCTCCCACTACAGAGATCTCTCACTACACAGAGCCCTCCCACTACAGAGAGCCCTCCCACTACACAGAGCCCTCCCACTACACAGAGCCCTCCCACTACACAGAGCCCTCCCACTACAGAGCCCTCCCACTACACAGAGCCCTCCCACTACACAGAGCCCTCCCACTACACAGAGCCCTCCCACTACACAGAGATCTCTCACTACCCAGAGCCCTCCCACTACACAAAGATCTCTCACTACACAGAGATCTCCCACTACACAAAGATCTCTCACTACACAGAGCCCTCCCACTATACAAAGATCTCTCACTACACAGAGATCTTCCACTACAGAGCCCCCCCACTACACAGAGATCTCTCACTACCCAGAGCCCTCTCACTGTACAGAGCCTTCCCACTAGAGATCTCTCACTACACAGAGATCTCTCACTACACAGAGATCTCTCACTACCCAGAGCCCTCTCACTATACAGAGATTTCTCACTACAGAGATCTCTTACTATACAGAGATCTCTCACTACAGAGATCTCTCACTACCCAGAGCCTTCCCACTGCACAGAGATCTCTCACTACAGAGATCTCCCACTACAGAGTCCTCTCACTACAAAGAGATCTCTCACTACAGAGCCCTCCCACTACAGAGATCTCTCACTACAGAGATCTCTTACTACACAGAGCCCTCCCACTACACAGAGCCTAAACAGGCTCTACTTGTGCTGCTTTCAACAACCCACGGTCGATCACAGTCGGGGACAGAGATGGCCTTGCAGGAAGAATTCCCAAGTTCTCAGGCACACACTTCTGGGCAGTGTGATGGGCTCTCAAGCCCTCCGCGCTGTCCCAGCCTGGACACGAGCTGCCCTGTGTGCAGCAGGCCCTGAGTTACCCACAGGCATTCGGCCGCCATCCGGACTCTCGGGCCAGCTGCCCCGGCACGGGCCATGCGACGCGTCTGGCCCATGTGGCAGTATCTCCATCATTCACACGTAGACATCTTGCCACCTCAAACCCGGTACAGAGCTGGACATACAGTACATATTCTTCAATAGGCAGAGCCCGATTCATGTAACTTTTATTATAGCATAATGCTATTTACTGTCCTATTTTGTTACTGTTAGTAATCTCTTACGGTGCCTACTTGGTTAAGTGATTTTATCATGCACATGTATACAAAGGAAAAAATAGCACACTATAGAAAGGGCCGGTACTCTGCAAGGCCCCAGGTGTTCAGGAAGGTCTTGGATTATATCCCGGCAATAATGAAGGGCTCCGGTGCTTCCGTCTCTCTGACTCCGTCTTTGGTCTTACAGTCAGCCTGAACAGGTCCCGCCTCTCTTCCGGTCAGGTGCTTCTGACCCCGCCTCCTTCCTGCGCAGACGCAGATGGCAGCCTCCACTGGCATCCAACAGGCTTCCAGCTTCATTCTCCCTCCCTCCCACCCTCTGCTCGGACCCAGGGGCTCCCTGTTGGTCCTCTCACAGGCTGGTGGCCTCCTGGTCTCTGTGCCTGCTGGTCCCCTGACAGCTGGGGGCTGCCCTGCGCCGTCAGTATCACTACAGCGCATCCTCTCAGACAGGATTTCTCACTGTAGGACTCTAAGTCCCTCCCAGCACAGCCTACCCCTGCTCTGTTTTACTGTTCGTCTTAGTAATCATTACTGTCTAACTGGATTTATTTCCACTTTTAAGCAAATCACTTTATTATCTCCATCTTCTACAGGGGAGCATTAGCTCCATCACATCAAGGACTTAGGTTACCCCTGGTTCTTAGAATTGCCCCACCAAAAAATAGGCTGTGGGTCTGCTGCATGAACCCCGACAATGCAACCCTTTGGGGGGGGCAGTATGAGACAGGGCTTCTCTGTGTAACAGCTCAGGCTGTCCCAGAACTCTAAGTAGACCAGGCTAGCCTCTAAGTTAGAGATCTGCCTGCCTCTACCGCCTGAGTACTAGGATTAAAGGCTGTGCCGACACATCACATGCAGCTCTGGACAGCACAACTCTTACATCCTAATGTATTAAATCCTAACCCAGCTAAGCAAACAGGGACTCGGTGGTGGTTAGCTTTAGTCCCACCTGACGCAAGAAGAAGCACCTGGGAAGGGAGTCCCCGCGAGGGCATGTCTAGGCTAGGTTGGCCTGTGGGCATGCCTACAGGGGATTTCCCCAATTGGGTCTACTGGAATGGAAGGCCCCACCCTGTGGGCAGCACTGTTTCAGGAGCTCTGGGCCTTGGACAGAGTGGAGAGGAGATGGGGCTGAGCACTAGCGTGTTGATTCAGTGCTCTCTGCTCTTGACTATAAAGTGACCTGCACCGCTCAAAGACAACTAGCTGCTCCAGGTCCCTGCCGCCATCACCCCTCCGCTGCCATCACCCCTCCACCATGACAGACTGGAGTCTCCTGTCTTCTCCCCCGGGAGTTGCTTTGTCCCCACAAGAGCAAAGGAATTTACATTCTCTAAGCCCCAATCTCTGGGACTGGGAAATAACATCCCTAGTCTCACAGTGAAATCCTTGATCTTGCAGTCAATAACTCAATTTGCTCTACAGAGTGTCCTGAATCCTTCATTCCTTACCATGTGGCAGCTCTCCCCCACATCTTTCTGGCGTCCTATAAGACATCAGCTTATTGTGTGTTGGTGGGGGAGGCTTTCTGTTTGGCAGAATGCTGTATGTGCAAGGTCCACTCACTAGAACTGCTGTGAAAATACAACTAACCAACACATACAGACACACTTCTCCATCAAATCAACCTCTGCTGAAACAGTGAGAACCCGGGACAGTTAACTTTATTATCACCACAAAGCTTAATGAACAAACGAAGTTCTCATTACACTACCTTTAAACGGAAAGGGCAGGGGTGCAGGCTCCTGCATAAGCATACGTCTAAGAGAAGCCAGTTCAGGCTTCAAATTGTATCAATAAACAAAAATCTTAATAAGGAACACTACCTTTGGAAGGTAAAGGGAAGCTGGCGTGAAGTCTTGGGCGTCTCCGATCCCACTTACGCTGCCAACTGTCTGGACTTGGAGAGGTTAATTTGGACTCTGTGCCTCAGTTTCCTTATCTGCAAATCAGAGATGGTACTTGTCAGGGTTGTTGCAAATATTTTAAAAAGGAACATCATTAGGCACAATATCTGGCATGAAGACTGCCAGCTGCACCACACTACTGACAGCGCCTTGGGAAGCGCCTAGGTACCAATGCCACGTTAAGAGTGAGTAGTGTTCCGTACTCTTCAACAGTACACACTTATTACCTTCCTCAGCCAATCCTAGAGTCTGCGGAACGAGGTTAAGATAAATGTCTTCTCCCTAAGCCAGTTGTTGGGAAACCCGGAGAGAAACCAACTGCTTTGTAACGACGCGTGTCAAGTGTGAAAGTTCATGATCACCTGAGGCCTAAGCACAAAGTGTGCAAATCTTTACTCGCCGGGGATACCCTGGGCAGTGCAACAGTCTGAGCAGATCACAGCCCGACCACAGCGCCCACGCACGCCCGGGCTGCGGACGCCTCGTGCCCCGCTAAGGACTTGACAATTCCTACGCTCTGCATCCCGGCCTGGAGCGTGGGCGGCCGGAGACTCCCGAATACCCGCGGGCATCCTCCGCGCACCCTCCCAGGCCTGACCCGGGCCCTCCTGCCAGCATCGCCCGCGGGGAAGCCGCTCGGGCCCGCGCCGGGCTCCACGGCCCTCGGAGCAGCTGTCACCGGCTCCCGCCCAGCTGCTGCCCCCGGCCCCGGCCCTGGTACCTGCGTCCGCCACAGCAGCGACAGCAGCAGCGACAGCAGCAGCTCCTCCTCTGCAGCGGCGGCGGGCGGGGCGCGGGCGGCCACAGAGTTGGAGCTCGCGAGGGCAGAGCGCCCTCGCGCCCTGCGGCGGCGCGCCCCCTGCAGGCGGGAGGCTCACACGGCTGCTCGGCCTCTAGCCAGCACCTCACACATTCACCTCTCGTACCATTCCCTACAATAAGTAGACATTTAAAAGGCAGAAACAAATATATTAAGTGCCACGCGCATTAATTTATTACTTTCTGGCTGCAGGGGAGATGTTTAAAATCTGAATCCCCAAGTTACCAAATAATGACTGACAAGTCTAAGATATAATCCTGCCAAGTAATAATTCGTATTGAATGCTTATACCCCACTTATAAGGGTTCCTTGACTTATCATGACATGTGTACTGGAGCATTCTTTCACAGAGCGCTTCTTCTTCTTCTTCTTCTTCTTCTTCTTCTTCTTCTTCTTCTTCTTCTTCTTCTTCTTCTTCTTCTTCTTCTTCTTCTTCCCCTTCTCCTCCTCCTCCTCCTCCTCCTTCTCTCTCTCTCTCTCTCTCTCTCTCTCTCTCTCTCTTCTGTTTATCAATTCCAATCATACAGCCAAGGTGACTTCTTTTAAGCACTGTTCTCTTCTCTAAATTCTAGTATCATCCACCCCACCAGATGACCCTGTAGGGTGTCATCTGTTAAGAATTCCGTCTAAGTATCCTCCCCACCTCCAAACCCTGGGTAATATCAATAGATGTTTAGGATTAGTGCCTGGCTTGAGGAAGTCTCACCTTTCTTTCATTTAGGAATTATAAGAAGGCCAGAGAGTTAGCTCAGTTGGTGAAGGACCTGCATCGGAAGGGTAGGGACCTGGGGTCAATCCCCAGACCCCACATAAAAAGCCAAGCGTGCTTGCTGTATGTGGTAATCCCAGTTCTGACTAGCAGGATCTCAGGGGGTCCCCCTGGACAGCCTGGGATATTCATGGAGCCCTGGGCCTCAATGAGAGTCCTGTCTCAAAAAATCAAGATGGCTAGCTCTTAAGGTCTGTCGCCTGAGGTTGACCTCTGGTCTTCACGTGCAAGCACATGTAAGTATTTGCACACTCTCATTCATGCACGCATGTGCTCATTCACATACACACACAGGCCACACACAGAGGCATGCACACACATACATGTACTGATTCCATGACACCCAGGCAGGGTGAGCTCAGCAACCCCAGGACTGCCAATAATCTTAGGCTATTTAACATTTACATGTGCAGTGACTGATCATAAATATTCGGTAAATTGGGGATACATCAATCAATTTGTCAGTGCCTGAGTCCATAATATCTTCATATATGCCCACGCACTGTGTCAAATCATCGGGTAATTTAAACGGTGATTCCACTCTCATAATTTACTCTTCCCTGGTTGGTGTACCAAACAATTGAGAGCTTCTTGATTGCTTGTATTCTAATTTATCTTTTCTTCTTCGTGAATTACGGCTTCTGTTCAACAGGGAAAATTTAAGGACTGTGAAGGCAGCTTTATTTCTTCCTCTGACATTAAGGAAACAAACCGTGAATTGCCTGTGCTCTCTGACTCCTTGTCCCCATGCCTGGGTACTTGACACAGTGGAGACTAAAGATCTTCATAGACAATACTTTTATATCCACCAATATCCTGATACTTAATATGAGAAACCATAAATCACAAACCCTCCTAAATGCAGAGTAGAGAGTCTCCCTCTGCTCTCCTGCCCCAGAATGCAGCCCCCCACCAGGCACTGACTCCTCAGGACGAGTTCCTGAGGAAGTCTGAAGAGAAAGAGGCAGCAATCTTAATCAGTGGGGGCTTTAGCAACTTTACAATCTTGTGTGAATACACTTCCAGGATGACCCCAGAGGCTCGGAAGGGGTCTGCACAGGAGGGGACTGTACTTCAGTTTCAGGTTGTCATGGCGACAAACCACCACAAGTCTAATTGTGTAAGCAATTGCATTAGTCATTTTACACACCAGGAAGGCCAGCAGCCACAGTGTTATCACTAAAATCCTGCTAAAATCCGAGTGCTACATTGCTTTTAGAGGCTCTTCAGAGTCTCAGTCCCCCTAACTTACCCCGTTTCTAAAGCGACCTCTGTCCCCCAGTTTGTCCCTCCTCTCGCTGCCTTCTCTCTTCCCTGGGTTTTGCCTCCATGCCAGCATCTTCTCTAACTTTGTCTCGTATCTTAGAACACTCCTTAATCTAAAAAAAACAAAAACAAAAACAAAAAACCAAAAAAAACCTCCTTGCTATTTTACATACACGCCTGTTTCTCCCAGTTCTGATTCTCTACCTCTTAGAAGCACATTTTGTCATTTACACTATGACTAATACTGAGGAGACTAGCAATAATGGTAAAGTTCAAGGGTAAAGGCATGACCCTGCCACACAGATCCATCCCTGCTACCGCATGGGCCACACACGTGGTGCCCTCTAATTCCAAAGAATAAATATTGAATCTCAGAATAAATGTTTATCCAAATACGTTGCTGCTGTCTTTTCTCAACGGAAAAAGCTCCTTTATTTCATTATCTTATCCCAGTTGGAATTTGTGACCAAATATATCTGTGGTGACCAAGACAAAGAGGGATATTTTCCTGATTAAAGTCTAAGATCAGGCACTCACAATAAACAAGATGGCAGCCTTTAAATGTCCACCTCCCCACAATCTCCAGAACCTACGCACGAGTAACTTTTTGTAGTCTCTTAGTTTCTTTTTCTGTTGCTGTGGTAAAGTAAGATGACAAAGAAAGCTTGCGGGATCAAACGCTTAGTTTTGGCTCATAGTCCAGGGACAGTCCATCTCTTCAGAGAAGCCCTGGCCACAACACTTGAGATGGCTGCTCAGAGTGTCTCCACAGTCAGGAAGTAGACAGTGACAGATACCCACTTCTGCTCAGTTCCCTTCTGCTTACACAAGCCAAGGTCACAGACAGAACGGTGTCACCCACACAGGATGGATCATCAGTTAATATAATCAAGATAATGCTCTCCAGGCCCACCCAGGGCACCTCCTTGGTGACTCTAGATGTCATGTGAATAGTGTCACTCCAGGGAAAGGGGGCTTTGCAAGAGTGATCATCCGAACAACGGTCCCAAGATGAGGAGATCATTCTGGAGCATCTAGGTGGCGCCCATGAGGTGGGCATGTGGGCTGTACTTCGAATTATTTACCTCGTGGGTCTCCACCCTAGCAGCACAGTCTAATAGCCCCAGAAACTTTAAAATCACCTGTGCCCAGTCAAGACTGATTCAAAGTTGTACCGTATCGGAGTCTGGGCGGCTGTGTTTCTTCTGCTCCAGGAGTCCAAATACATAACCAGGGCGGGGCAGAGACTGCCACGTTAGACCTGAGCAAGGCAACAACGGAGGACTGCTCAGGGCAGGATTGTCAAGGCTCCCTTCTTGTCAGGGGAAATAAAAGTCCAGGCTGTGCTGATTATGCCTTCCTACACGGTCTCAGAAAATGCAGAAGACTTTTAAAAACATGAATGGGGGCCCTGGTCTGAAGAACACAACCCTCTGGTCAGAACCAGTTCTCTGTGCAGAAAGGGATGTGTTCAGAATGGGGCAGTGTTTTTTAAAAACACGCAGGACTTGTAAAGAAAGTGGTCCGTCCTGATGAAGGGCAGGCAGTGCACGGCTGCTCTCGGGAGGCAGAGGCAGATGGACCTCTGTGAGTTTGAGGCCAGCCTGGTCTACAGAGTTCCAGGATAGCCAAGACTACATAAAGAGACCCTGTATGTAGTCCTCCTCTTCTAGGGCTTGTTGTTTCTTGTAGTATTATATATTGACCAGGAGAGGGAGACATGCTCCTGAAAAGTGTAACTCCCAGTCTCAGGGCTGGAAACAGTGAATCAGGCGCAAAGGTCCCTGGGTTCTCAGACAGAACCACAGACTGAGCAGACAGAACACCATACTATAGCACAGTCATTGGCACCGTGTGGGATCAATCTCTGTTCCCCAACACTTTGAAATACTTAAACCACAAGAAAATATATGTGCCAGGCAACATCGTTTTTCCCCCCAAAACTGAGGAAATATTCAAAGCCAAGGGAATAACATTTTCTTCCAAGTACCAGAACAACTAGAAAGTGCCGCAAGCCAAACTTTCAAAATAAGAGTTCTTTCCCTTGTTAATTACAAAATAAACATCTTGTAACTTGATTTTTTTTTTTTTAATTAGAAGGATGAAGCTGAAAGCCTGGGAAGGAGAAGATTGTTTTTCTTTGCCATGCCAGAATCATCCAGAACCATCCAGAACCATCCAGGCTTTCACGCAGAGGAAATGAGCATTCCACAGGAACGCAGAGGCGTCTATCACTAACTTACGTCCCCCCACAGCTGCACAACAGCCAACACCCTGAGAATCCTGCTCAGGTGACTAGCGTGGGCTGTCAGAGTACAGAACGTCTGCACATGTTCATAAGATAAAAGATTTGTCCTGGGAGCTGCCTTATGCAACTGTACCGGCTGCTCGGGAGGCGATGGTTTAGAAAGGAGTGTTGGAGGATCAATAACCAACTACTGGCAGCCAAAAACTCATTTGCCACCAAACCTGCTGGCCTGAGCTTAATCCCTGAGGCTTGTTAAGTCTGGGCACAGAAAAAGCTAGATCCCCACTGGTCCCCCAAAGCCTGGGGACATCTGCTCAGTCCACACAGTGAGCAACTCAGAACATTCCAGTCCTCCGTGTTGTTAGAGGATTCACGTCAGCCCAAACGTGGAGCTGAGCTCACCCCAGGGACTCCAACAGAACTGAAACTTTACCGCGGAGCAGCCTTAACTCAAAACACAGAAGCAAAGACATTCTTTAACCCTGCCTGAGCAGGCCTCCGCCCTGGCTGCCTCTCAAAATGTGGGTCCTTTGCTGCATTTCCACCGTTACAATACTGTGACCTCACTGTCAGGGTAGAGCCTTGGTCTGTTCACCTCCAAGTCAGAAGAGGACCAGGCTCTCACCACTTTTTCTGCACAAGCAGACCGAGCCATCCATCCTCAGAACCCATGTTCCCAGCCAGGAAGAATGGAAGCTCGGACTGGCTCAGAGGCTGAGGGGCAGCACTCGGCCTATTATACATTTGCCCCCCCCCCTGTGGCTCACATCCAGAATGTGGCCCTTAGCAGTGACTGCAGATGTTTAAGAACCCCAAAGAGAAGGACCCCATCCTCTAGCTCACAAGGACAGAATAAGAAATAGGTGGAAACTGGCTTTTGCGTGTGCCATCCCTAAAGGCACATACTGGAATTCAGTCACCAGTGTGACGATATCAGGTCAGGCATTTCGGGAACGACCATGCCATGGAGGCAGAGCCCTGGGTTCAATGGTTACCTCAGGAGGCCTGGAGGGGCGTGTTCCTTCCTTCCTTCCTGCAGACTCGTCAGCAGTACGCGGTGGGGAGCCGAGTAGATGGGGTCTGCCCCAGCTTCCAGGTCTGTGAGGAAGATATGTGCTCGTTTGTTTGTTTTGTTTTGTTTTGTTTTATAAAATATCCTGCCTCAGGGATTTTCTTGTATTAAAGAAACTTCTCAGCAAAGTACGACTGTACCTCAATAAAGGTTGGGGGGCGCATACAGGACTCAAAAGCACATGTGTGGAATGACTGGTCACAGTTTTCTACCAGCACATTTAATCCTGGGTTGCAGCGTGGGGCAGAGGACAGGAACGAGGGCATCCCAGAAGGAGAGGCACTCTCCACCGTGTCTCCCACAGCCAGGCTCTGCCGGCCTGGCTGGCCCTGCACGCACTGCTCCTGAGGTAACCAGAAGGCCTCCAGGAAAGTCCAGTGCTCCCAGCACCGAGCTTTGTATGGGTGTCTTCCATTTTTGAAAGGTAGGATCCTTTACTTCAGGGCTTTCTTACCAAAGCTTGAAACCCATTTAGTTTAACACAAATTTAGATCATAATTTTTCTTAAACTAATTTTGGGGAGGGATCTTAACTTCATCTCTAACTGGAATGTTTAACACAAAATTTGCCTAATTGCTCACAAGAGGATATTCGCAGGCTGTGAGGTCCTGCAGCACGCCACCCGGACCACCGTGCAGCAGTGGAGACGCCGGGGAAACGCCCACCCCGCAGACAAAGCGTTCCCCGCCTCCTCCACAGGAGTCCACAGGCCAGAGGTCCTTTTTCTTCTACTCCAATGATGCCTTTGTGAAATTTTCAAATTCCAGCTTACCTATGATAGTTATTTTGGGTTATAGTTATTTTGGAAATGGACCGTTGATTTAAAGAACGTAGCCAGGTGTGGTGGCCCGCACATCTAGTTTCAGCCCTGGGAGGCAGAGGCAGGTGGACCCCTGTGTGACAAAGCCAGAATGATCTGTACAGCGAGTTCTAGGTCAGTCAGGACTCCATAGAGAGACTCAGTCTAAAATTAAAATAACAACAACCACCACCACCCTGGCTCTAGAAGTGCTGTTGGATAATGTAGGAACGTAGTTACGTCAGGGGAAAGTAGAACTGGCTGATGGAAACCTTTTTAACAGTTATCCCTCAGGATCCAGGGGCTAAAATCCACCACCGATGGTCACACGCCATTGCGTGAAACCTTCACGTAGCATCCCCATACTTTAAACCCCTCTGGGCCACACATTATACCCAATACAAAGTGAGCCCGATTGAAAAGCCCACTGCACCTGCACCGTATTTAGGGAACCAAGTCCACACATGTTCAGGACCTGTTCGGCCTTGATGGACGAAGGTGGAGAGGCGCAGAGTCCACGCACAGTCTGTAAATCCCCAGGAGGGAAGGCGCATGCCAAAGCCGCGCAGCGCCCCCGCGGGCTGCTCAGAGCCTACCTTAGACAACGCGCTGCCTGCCGACCGGCTTCTCCAGGGCTGGGCTGGAAGGGGGTCTCCGCAGAGCTGGGGTGTCAGTGACAGGACTGGCGGGGCTCACAGCCCTCCCTCGGGGACCTGCAGCCGGGCTGGCCACCTCAGCGGTAACACTAGTTCGATTCTTCCAAACTCCCAGATGCTGGGGGTTTGCCACCTCTGGATTTGCCCTCCTCAGTAAGGGGCAAGTGTGTGTGCAGATGAGCATGGGCACTCAGGGCGGGAACTGCAGACGGAGGCCATTTACTGCTGGGAAGCTGCCTTGCTGTGGCACCCACTCTTTTCCTTTATCCTGCATGGACTCCCCTAATTTTAACTTAAAACTCTATGTGCCTTGTTGGAGACAGGGACTTGCTGTGTAGCCCAGGCTGGCCTTGAACTTGTGACCTTCCTGCCTCAGCCTCCTGAGTGCTGAAGTTTCCGACAAGCACCACACACGGGCCTTCCCCTGAAGCTCCAGGGGCGAGCAGAGCCCTGTGGCTCACTTCCTCAGCACCTGCTCGTCCCCATCCCCCATCCATGACGCCCTGCCCTGTTGCCCGTGGGTCCCCTCGCCTGCCCGCTCTCCACTGTCCTCGGGTCTCTCTTCCCGGAGCCTGCCCGATGGCTCTCAGCTGCCCACCTCACGCTTTCGACATCAATTACACATTCTCTAGGCTGACTTACTCATATGTCAAATTGAAACATAAAATGGACATCAGATTTTTTAATCTATAAAAGCTGCAGTCACATACTGTTCAATCTTCTAATCCCAATACAAACTCTGTTCCTGCTGTCTGAGACAGCCCGTATGCTGTGTGGGGTAGGTGGATCCTGACTAGTCTCAAGTTGGTGTGACAGTTGATAAGCTTCCATTTGATTCTGATGGTGATCCCAACACACTGATTCATCTGGGGTGACACAGAATGTCTCTGCAGAGACCCTACTACAGCCTAAAACCCAAACACATAGGCACTGATTTATAGATATTAGAGAACTCATAGATTCCACTTTTCAAAAAATGCACAAATTTTCATTAGCAAATTTTATATTTATTTCATAGCTAGCTCAGAAAAGAACACTAGTTATTTTTGTAGACTTATCTCTCCTATTTGCTCTTAATTCCATGAGTGATCCCATTAATTACTGTGGCACACCCGAGGCTGTTTAAGGGAAACTATTGTGGAAAAAAAAATACACATTTGTAAAGCTAAGAGATTTATATTTGTTATCAGGACTATTGATTTCCAAAAGAAAAATATTCAAGTTGGCGTGATGATTATTGTGCAGAATTCCATTTTATTTATTTGTATTATGTGTGTGTGTGGGGGGTCAGGGGAGGCCAGAAGAGGGCATTGCATCCCCTGGGGCTAGAGTTAGAGCTGGCTGTAAGTTACCATGTGGGTTAAGGGAAGGTAGTCCTTAGCAAAAGTAGCAAATGCTCTTGACCACTGAGCCATTTCTCAGGCCCAGAGTCCAGTCTTCTAACAGTGGAACAGAGGCGAACAGTGGAGGGACTTAGGTCAGGGCAGCCCTGGGACTTTGTGGTCATCGTGTGAGTGGACAAAGGGATAATTGAGGATGTGGATCGGGATCTTACAGCCTCTTTCTGCCCTCTGGAGTGGATCGGGATCTTACAGCCTCTTTCTGCTCTCTGGAGAGGTCAAAGAAGCCATAGTTTCCTGAGCTGGTGAATCTACTTTGGTGTCAAATGTATTCCTATAATTTAGAACGAGCTTTTTATCCCTGCAATACCAGAACCTACAAAGGGTTTCACAGAGCCAGATACACATCTATCGTAGAGGGAAAATAGAACAAACCTCCCATTGGTTAATTTGAACCTGCTGCCTGCCGCCTGCTGCCTGCCAACGCTGTAGCTTTGGTCCCTACACCATTTTAACCCGGAGTGTTATGGAGTGCTGAAGTTAGACTGATCACAGTAGACCTCAACGTCAAAGAAAGAGAGAAGTCGATAAATGCCCAGATGGTGGGAAGCCCATCTCCCACCCCCACATGCTGGCACTGTCTTAAGACAGCTGTAAAGATGAGACTCCTTCAGAGACCTTCTTCCGTTAGGGTGCCCCAAACATAGTCACCTTCGGATTTCTTCATCTTGTCTTTTCTCAGAAAATTAAAATAGTCTTTCTGCTGGAAAATAAATAGGTAGAAATGTAAACTAGAGGGAGAGATTTCCATAATAACAATAAGAAAACACTCAAGGAGTTTGAAATACTATCAAAAGAGAAGCAAATGGTTACATCTGTTTAAGCAAGGATTACTTTAAAGGGTACTTTTATCCTGCCCTGGGGAAGGTGCCCTCTGGGAAGACTGAGGACAGCGCCCCCTGCTGGCTTGCTCAGGAAGCTCTCTAGGCTCTGGCATGGCGTCTAAAGCTACAGGACTCCTGTGCTGTTCCTCCCTATCCTTTCATAGTCCTGTGACTTTCAGTTCTACACTTCATTTTCTTGTGCACAGAAACAGACACTTTTTAAAGTATCATGCAAATCATTTTAAGAAAGTGTTTGCCTTCAGTACTTAATGAGCTCTCAAAGCATTATTTTTTGAGTCAGCGTCTCTTGCTGAACCCTGAGCAAGTCCCTAGGATTCCCGGAGAGTCTGACTCCCCAGTGCGGGGATCCCTCCCGTGTGCACACTACCACTCCCAGCCTTCACACACGCCTAGAATTTGCACAGCAAGTGCTTACGGACTGAGGTAACTCCTCAGCTCCAACTGAACCAGACTCTCTGCGGTGGAGCCAGCCATCCCTGGTTTTTAGACATCTCCAGAAGATTGACTCTGATGTGCAGGCAAGGCTGAGATCCTAGAGGCTGGCTATCAGCATGCTATGGAGATGTATGAATTTAAACGCTGGGCTGATAATCACCTACCGTTTGCAGATGAAGAAACTAAAGGCATGCATGGGCTGTCTCACTAGGGTGCTCGTGATGAAGCTGACTGAGTCTCACTAGGGTACTCGTGATGAAGCTCACGTCCTGACTTTCAAGGCTCTCACCCCAGTGCTGCTACCCCTGTCCTTATGGTAAATACCAAGAATCAGCCTTGCAGTTCACACCCGAGGATTAACTGACACACACAGGGTTTGGGTCTGTCTGAACAGAAGTAACAGGCTAATTAGTCAGAGGACTATTATGAAAGAGAAAGGTTTGTGTATACAGTATTTTTTAACATTAAAAATCCTTTATTCTTAGTGTATGTGTGCATGCAGGCCATCAGGTCACATGTGGAAGTCAGAGGATAATTTTAGGGAGTCAGTTCTCTGCTTCCACCTTGTTTCTGCCTTGCTGTGTGCTCAGGGGTCCGGGCAGTTCTCCTGTCTCTGCCTCCCACCTCATGGTGCATGCTGGGGCCACCACAGCAGCCTTTCCCCTTGATCAACTTCCTCCTGCCTCCTACAGCTGGCCTGGTTGGTTATTGTAGTTACCGCTGTTATCATTATTACTAATAATTTCTCTCTGTGTGTGCACATGAGGAGGTCAAAAGAGAGCTTTCAGCCATCAGTTTCTCCTTCAACTGTGGGACCCAGGGACTGAACCCAGGGTGTGAGGCTGGAGCAGTGAGCACTCCTACCTGGGACCCTCCCACCATAAGCACTGTGCAGTTCCCTGACCTTACATATTTTAGGGGTCTCTTTCCATGTGAGGCACATGTATACGCCCTCCAGACCCTGTACCAGGTGCTGGGTGAAGAGCAGCCCCATTAAAATGCTACTCATAGGGTGCCTTCATCTCATCTGCCTGCGCCGGGTAGGAAGGTTTGGCAGGGTAATTTAAGGGAACGGTTCTGGGGGCAGAGGTCCTATTTCTTTCCACTGTTGATCACTGTTCAACCTTTGTTTGGGTACTTGACCTCTCTGTGTCAAGTTTCTTCAGTGGATTTGCAACTTGCAAGAGGACGAGAGTATTAACTTACAGAAAAGTGCACACAAGGCTTAGCTGACTTACAACAGTGTTCCCTACAAGTCTTTCTTGCACCACAGAACTAACGTGCAAGAGAACTTACAAACTTAAAAGCAGCTTTAGGCTGCAGAAAACCTGTAAGACTGAAATGCACAGATAAGCCAAAATCTTTTAAATAAAAAGAGGATTTTCCGTGAGTGCTTGGGATGAAGAAAATCACAGAGGAATTTTGTGTCCCTTGTCCTGAGCCCAGAGGAAACAGCTGCAGAAACTGGCAGTCTGGGCCCGCCCCTCTCCACCCCATCTACACAGGGGCTTCTAAGAAGCAGGCAGCTACCTAACTTAGGCTCAAATGCCAGCGACTTTGCTTAAAGTAGAATGGGGGACAGTTGTATAATTATTATAGCACATCAATGATGTCCTTTTACTCACAGACCTGGCTGGGTCGGCCCCGGTGTGTTTTGCTTCTGCCTTGTTCTGGGACCTCGATCTGCTAAATAGGTTAGAAAAATGTCAGCACAGCACAGAGAAGCAAGCACAGGAACAATCATTCATTGACATGTCTCCCTCTCCACAGTCATGTTCCTAATGACCCCGCAGTCACGGAGTACAGCTGCCTGGCATCTCGGGTGAGCTCATGTGAACCTTCTCCCCATTTCAACTGGTCAATAAAGACTAGAGTCTGTGATTGGGCAGTAGAGGGGAAAGGTGGGCCTGGAA
Source organism: Apodemus agrarius (assembly GCA_964023405.1). Lineage (NCBI taxonomy): Eukaryota > Metazoa > Chordata > Mammalia > Rodentia > Muridae > Apodemus > Apodemus agrarius. The sequence continues at coordinate 67,801,889 of OZ030022.1, read as the reverse complement.
GTCTTTGAGAGGACGGGCAGAGGAGAACAAGAAGAGGGGAGGGAGAGGGAGAAAGAGAGGGAGAGAGAGGGAGGATAGAGAAGAGGAGGGGGAAGCCAAGATGGAGCAGAACCACATGGCCAGGAGAGACTGGCGAGTGATGAAAGGTCTCACAGCTGGTCTGGTCGGTATAATTATGGATCTGCCCAATATAGGGACACTGCCTATAAGCATAATAACTAGATTGTATGTTTTTATACAGGCGTATTGGAGTTGGAAATTACTACAGTATTTGGTGCCCAACGTGGGGTTTAGAACTGAACTAACCTAAGATAAAAGCTCCCCCACCCCCAATATAAGCAACTAGGCTGTGCTCTAAATCTGCAGCAGGGTGGAAATTAAGCATCAAGTAGGGCTAAGGGGTCTTCAGAGAACTAATTGAGAGGCTCCCTCCCCAAGCCCCAAGCAAACTGCTGCAACCAGAGGCAACTCCCCAGCCTCAAGCTGGGACTTAGACAGGGCCACAACATGGCTGGGAATCCTTGAGCCTAAAGAAGGACTAAGGACCCTGGGGCGTAACTGCCTGTGACGACACAGCTGCGAACCTTCCAAAGCCTCTCATAGGCACAGCGGGCTGATCCAGGCTCTCCACCTGAGCAAGCCTTTCCAACCTCACTTTTCCATGTCCCCACATCTAAATAGGACACAAGGCAGCCAGACCTGCTCTACCAACCTGCAACACTGCAGACTGTCTGAGATCAGTAGGAATGCTGCTGGCCACAACCCAAGCAAAGGCAGGACAGCCTAGAAGCAAACTGCAGAGTCCCAGCATATGTATTTATATATTAGATACTTCAAGATGGAAAACACAATAAATACCTCTTTGGGGTTTTATGGGAAGATATTTTAAATGTTTGACAGGGATGGATTTAAAGGAAATTGACACCTTCCCAGTTATTATTACAGTGTTAAATATCTTGGTTTGCTATGTCTTTTAAAAAGACAGGGCCCTAGATGAAAAGTGACAAGCTTAGAAAAGGATTAGAGGAAACACGGGAACTAAAGGTACAGGAATATGTAGGTCATGATAAGCAACAGAGAGAGGTAAATGAAGATTAGAGACAGGAGCTGGGAAAGATGCTAGAACAAAAGATACAGAAATTCATAGATCAGACTGAACGGCAAAGAGATAGGGATGAAATTTGGAAGCAGACTCTAGAGGATAATCTAGTAAGGTTAGTAAAGCAACATAAGGTAGACACTATAATATCAAAATTACGGCATAATAAAAATTAAAATTCTGGAAGCAGGACCTCTAACAGAAGATACAGGAATTTACAGAGCAACATGAGCAAAAGAGAGAGAAATTTAAGACTTGGCAACACGGCCTAGGGGAAACACTGGAACTAAAGGTACCGGAATGTATAGGTCGTGATAAGCGACAGGAAGATGAAGGCCGTAGACAGGAGCTGGAAGGAATGTTTAAACAAAAGATACAGAAGTTCACAGACCAGACTGAGCGGCGGAGAGAGAATAGTGGGGTTAGAAGTAAGGCTTGGAGGAGAGCCTTTTAGAATTAACCAATCAAAATAAAATAGACGGCAGAACATCAGAATTACAATATATAAAGAACAAACTAAAATGTGGAAGCAGAACCTTGAGCAGAGGATGCAGGAACTTACACACAGGATGAACGGGAGAGAGGAAGTATGGGCACACACCTTAAGGGGGGACTTAACATGTACACTAGGGAAAACACTCAGGTAGAGGCAGAAGACAAAACTGGGGAAAGCCAAGCAAAGGTTGTTAGAAAACAAACTTTAGTTGATCCAGTTCATATTCAACAAAGACCCGCCCAGAGATAGATTACATAGTGCTTTATTAACCTCAGGTTTTTAAAATGCCAATGAACCAAAAACTATGGCTGCTGAAAGACATTGGATTGTAGAAAAAAAAACCTGCTGAAGTAAACCAGCCTGTTTAAGAATGGAAGGCAGGAAATGTGTTATGCTGGGGGAGGGATTATGCCTATATTTCCATAGGAAAAGAAAAGCTATGGGTTCCTTTCAAGTTGATAAAAATCAGGCAGGCCAAAGGGAGACCCTGAAGACCTTGGCTATGGACAAGAAGAAGGAGATTGACAAGGTCAACAAGATAGGTGCTATCCATGTCTCTGTTCACAGAGACAGCTCTGGGACCAGATGACATTTAAATGTCTATACACAGCCAATAACACTTACGGGCACAAAATTCTCGTGACTTATTATTACATAGCATCCTTTAAGATGGTATAAATGGAAAATTATACTGTAGCTTGATTATGTGATCAAACTAATCTTTAAAGAAAGGCAGTTGTCTTTTTATTGATCTTCCTTAACTGATCTGTGTAACCTGCACATTCCATACAAATGTCTTTCCAGAACTACATGTTGCTTATAATGTTTATATATTGTGGAATGGAAGAGAAGGAAGGCAGCCCTGACAAGGTTCACACCCTGGGATGCTGAGATTCTGCGACCTTCCAGGCCAGCTCCCTGCTTGACTCTGCCACTGTTTCCTGTTTCCTCTGAAGACTCGCTTCCAGGACATTTCCAGAGCAGCTAGCGCCCATCCAGCCTTTCCGACTGTTAGAGTCAGGGCCTCAGCTAAGCTGTGAACTTTCTCAGCACACAGAGACTGCAGAGCAAATGATGCCAGCTAGCCCTTTAACTAAGTCAATCTTCTTATTTCCCTCTAGGTCCCCAAAAGGGAATTCTTCCCCCCATTCAGCTAGAAGAAAACAAAAGAAGATTGTCATCACAGTACCTTAGGTTGGGGTAGATAGTTCTGGTTATTATATGAATTATAGATATGTTGTCATTTAAGGGATAATTTGCAAATGTTGTAGCTTTGGACAGGGAGGCAACCAGAGAGCTTAGACTCAGGGATTTCTACCTGTCCTTTCCTCATCTCTTTCCTTCTTTCTAGATGAAGGATAGGGGTGGAAAAGAAAAGGGAGGATATAGTAGTATTATAGAAATTAAAGAAATAGATAAATAGGGATAGGATATTAAATTTACTCTTAAGCAAAATATTCTACAGCCATAATCTTACATTGATAGAAATCTTTGCCGGGCAGTGGTGGTACACGCCTTTAATCCCAGCACTTGGGAGGCAGAGGCAGGCGGATTTCTGAGTTCGAGGCCAGCCTGGTCTACAGAGTGAGTTCCAGGACAGCCAGGGCTACACAGAGAAACCCTGTCTTGAAAAAACCAAAAACCAAAAAAAAAAAAGAAAGAAAGAAAGAAAAAAAGAAACAAAGAAACAAAGAAATCTTTATATTTGATACAAAAATTAGAGTTATATTTCTTACATTGGTTTAAGGTTTTCATTGGTATAAAATTTTGTATATTGATACAAAATTTAAAATTACTATTGTTACTCTTAGATAGGCATTGTGCCTATGAAACTCATTTAAGAATACAAAGGATTAGACCCAGTCCTTCTAATAGCTGCAATTATAAGCTGTTTAGGATGATTAAGTAATGCAAGTTAATAGATAGTGAAACTCATGGTCACATTAGATTCTAATTTAGTTAATTACAACAAATGTTTTCAAGATTAGTAAAATAGTAAATAGCTAAGAACGATCATTGTTTGATAATTCAGTTATGCTGTATATATAACCTTTAAAACCATCAGAGATCCACAGAACATGACATCTAACATTATGTCATTACTAAAGATCAACTGACTAGGAGACGTGTGTGCTCCTGACAGTACCCACATTCCACTTCAAGGAAGACACTGAGTGCCATTACCTCCACGTGAGTAGCTTTGATCATGGCAAGGTAGCCACCAGGCAAGAATTGCCCTAACTCATCTGTCTAAAGCAGGACAGACAGATGTGGGATAGACAACTGCTACGCTCTGCCAAGACCAAGTAAGCTAGTCCTTCATAATTCCTGCTTCACTTAAGGCTGTCAGATGGTTCTGGGACAGAAGTCTGAAGACAGATGCTCCAACATTATAAGAAGTTAGGGGACTGTCCAGACAGTCAACTGTCACTATAAATTGTATAGTTTTGGAAGCTATGCTTTTGTGCTTCCTACATATTCAGGTAATATTTAATTCCTTCTCAGATCTCTGGCAGGGTTGAAGACTAGTTATAGTCTCATAATTGAACTTATGTTGTTTAGCATTAAAGAAGATGTTCTAGATTTGAAAGGATGGATTTAAAATGGTAATAAAAATTAAAATCAGCATAATTCAGGCACAGAATTCTAAACTCCCTAAGTTAGGATAGGTGGTAAAGTACTTTATCTAAATTGACAAATATGATAGACTGGATGTTAAGTATATATCATACTTTATAATTTACATAATTGTTATGGTTGTGCTCAACTTATATCTGAGAGAAAAGAGCCATTTTAACTGGACAAAAGGGGGAAATGTTGTGGGTTGTCCTGATGCTGTTTGAATTCTGATGTTAATTCTGCTTCAAGAGGGACTGGCCCTGATGAGGAGTGGATCACATACACAGGTGATCTCGAGTGAAAACGTCTCTCCATTTTAACTGGTCAGTAAAAGCTAGAGCCTGTGATTGGGCAGTGGGGGGTGGGGTGGGATGGAGGTCTTTGAGAACAGGGAGAGAGAGAGAGAGAGAGAGAGAGAGAGAGAGAGAGAGAGAGAGATTGAGGATGGAGGAGAAGGAAGCCAAGATGGAGCAGAACCATGTGGCCAAAAGAAACCGCAAGCTGTGATGGGTCTCACAGCTGGGGAATAAGTCAGGACAGTGCTAAATCTGCCCAGTCTAGGCATATAACTTATAAATATAATAACTAGATTGTGTTTTTTTATATAGGTTTATTGGGGTTGGAAATTACTACAATATTGAACTGTTATTTTTATAATTCTATTTATTTATTTATTTATTTATTTATTTTGTGTGTGATTCTATTTGTTTTTTGTGTGTTTTGTACGTGGGTCTGTTTGTTTGGTGTGTGTGTATGTGTGTGTGTGTGTGTGTGTGCGCGCGCGCGTGCCATTCTATGCATATGGCTATCAGAGGTCTTCCCAAGGAATCGGCTTTCTCTTTCCAACACATGGGCCCTAGGGATGGACCTCAAATCACCAGGCTCAGCAGCAAGCACCTTTAACCCCTGTGACTTCTTTTTTTTCTGTAAATTTTTTTTTTTTTTTTTTTTTTTTTTTTTTTTTGGTTTTTCGAGACAGGGTTTCTCTGTGTGGTCCTGGCTGTCCTGGAACTCACTCTGTAGACCAGGCTGGCCTCGAACTCAGAAATCCACCTGCCTCTGCCTCCCAAGTGCTGGGATTACAGGCGTGAGCCACCACGCCCGGCTTCCCCTGTGACTTCTTTAAGATGAGGAAGAAGCACACTTCGGTTTTGTTTAGGACATTTGCTGTCCTGGTTGGGCTTGTTTGTTTGGTTGGTTGGTTTTGGTTTTTTGCATCTGTCAACTTGGCACAAACTGAAACATATCTGAAAAAAGAAATGTCAGCTAAGAAATGTTTCCATCAGACTGGCCTGAGGGGCATTTTCTTGATGGATGGTTAATGTGGGAGGGTCCAGACCATAGTGGGTGGAACCACCACCACGGACACGTGGTCCCAGAGTGTCCAGGAAAGGAAATTGAACGAGCCATGGGAGCAAGCCAGGTATGGTCTCCGCTTTAGTCCCTGTCCCCACCAGATTCCTGCCTCAACGTCCTTACAGGATGGACTGTAAACTGAATGATGACATAAACCCTTTCCTTCTCAGACTGTTTTTGGTAAGTGTTCTTTATCACAGCAACTGAAACTCAAAGATGCTTACTTTGTTTTCTGTTATATGCAGCTAAACTTTATCCTAATCGATGCATGTTTTTTAAAGTAAAATGTCTTTCTAGTTCTGCTCTGGCTCTCAACCCTCTCAAGCCTTCATTCTGTGCTCCTAAATTAAAAGCAGCAAGTGTTAGAGAAACTCACTTAGGTCTGTGTGTAGGAGGAGAGCTTTAAGAATGTTCTAATCTGACCCAACCCTCAACACACACACACACACACACACACACACACACACACACACACCCTCTCTGGCTTATGATTAATATTGCCTTAAAATTATAAATATATGGGGCCGGAAAGATGGTTGAAAGCATCTAGGGCTCTTGCAAAGGACTGAGTTCAGTTCCCATCACCCAGATGGTGGGGTACAGGCATCCGTGACTCCAGTGCTAGGGTGTCCGATGCCTTTTTCTGCCCTCCACCAGTACCAGGCACACATGCAGTGTACATACATGCATGCACACAGGCAAAACACTCATACACATAAAACAAACAGTCGTTTAATTTTCTAAGTATTGTTTGTAGTGTATGTTTATGTTCTTCACTGCAACTGTTCGGCTCAGGTTTTGATGATGTCTGCTGTGGTACAGATCTGTAATCCTAGCATTTGGGAAGTTGAAACAGGCAGACAGCTACAAGAACAAGTCTAGCCTGGCGCATACAGCGGGACTCTGCTAACAAACAAGCAAGCAAACAAACACAACGACAACAACCTCATAAACATCTCAAGGCTTACTTTGTTTTGTTTTGTTTGTGTGTATGTGTGCTATCTGCATACAAATGCGGACCTGTGTGCCTGCTGTGGAGGCACTAGGCTGCTGGTCCAGCCTTCTTCTGTAACACCGGTCCAGCCTTCTGTAACACGGCGCCACCGGGGCTCTCTCCGAACCAGCTTGCTGGTTCCGCTGGTCTGGCTAGCTGATGGCTCTGAGGATTCCTGCCTCCACCTTCCATGCTGGGGTTACAGGAGGCCTGGCGTGCCAGCCAGCTTCCATGGGGGCCTGGGGGCCGGAACGCTCTGAGTAACTGTCCTATTTCAAGCTGCTCTTTTTAAAATCATTGCACAAACTAACAAGACATCAATGGATTTTGATTTGATACCAAATGTCTTTACCCTCTCACCCCCTCTAAATGGGAAATCCCAGTATTTGGGGGGACTGGGTACTTTAATCATGGGACTCATTTGGTTAAAGTTCCCAGTGTTTTCCTGTTTGCCACAGATTCTTCGAGATTATCAAAACCTCAGACTCAGGATCCCCTCACTAAATAAAGACCTGTGTGTGCCTTAGTCAGCAAAGGAGTTCCCCCACTGCTCTCCTCCCACGAGTGTTTGTCTAGAAAACAAGGAATGTCACCGTCTTACATTTATATGGATGCTTTAAGCCCAATGTGACTTTAGTCCACAGTCCTCTGTGCAGAGGCCTGGCCCTGAGCTCAGAAGGCAGAGGTCAGCTTCCACAGGGGCACCTTTTACCGAACATTTTGTGGGGGAAATTCAACGATGAATCTGTTTCCTATTTGAAGGCAATTTCTTTCCAAGAATCAAAATAAATCATATCAAACAAATAAAACAAATGAAGAATTTGTAGAAATGAAAGTTGTTGACTATTTTGATGAAGGAATCCATGTCCACTGGCTAAAGTGTGGAGTCTGTTGTTCACTGAGATAACAGACTGAGTGGCCAGCTTGGGGTGCTGTGCTCAGGACGGGCGTGTGGCCGCTCAGGACAGGCGTGTGGCCGCTCAGGACGGGCGTGTGGCCGCTCAGCCACTCGCTGCCCGGGTGCTTCCTGTACCGAGTGGCCGCTGCTTCGTCTCTTCTGAGTCTGAAGGCACTTCTTTCTTTTAAAAAAGCCTCCTTTAGTTAATTACTTTTCTTTCCTCTTTTATAAATGTATAATAATCAAAGCCTAAGAGAGACTACTGTGCCTAAGAGGGCAGATTTTATTACTCTATTTTAAAATGCCTCCTTCATTGGCTGCTCTAGGACAACCTAAATTGTTACATCACCAGGGGGCAGAGAGTGATTCTCCCTGCAAAGATATTTTTAGATCCAGTAGAGAAAGAAATTAAGTCCAAAGGACAATTGGATTCTTAGAAGAAGAGCCGTAAAGATTACTGTTAAAGTAAAGATGCCACCTAGCACATATAAAGAATTAAGTCTAAATAAAAAGCATTAAAGGAAGTGTTCAAATGTTTTCTGTTGTAGTTTTAAAGATCAATGTATGGGCCAGGGATGGCCCCGTGTTGAAAGCACTTGCTGTTCCTGCAGAGGACTGGGCTTCAGTTCCCAGTGTCCACGTGGTGGTCTACAAACTGTGACTCCAGTCCCGTGGGGTCTGATGCCCTCTTTCGGTCTCCAGGGAACCAGGCAGGTACATGACATATATACATACATGCAAGCAAACAACTCTCACACATGGAATAAAAAGAATAAATCTTTTTTTAAGGATTAATGTAACCTTCTAAAAAATATTAAATTTACCACTATGAATGTCCATATTCAGTAGACAGGAAGTCTGGGAAAATAAATCTCCTTTCTCTGCTTTTCGACACAGCCTGTCCGTCTAATTGGCCTGTTGGAGGTGGGTGTTTGTAAGAGCCACCAAGACCCAGGCACTCACCCTAACAACTCTGGCGACAACTTCAGAGTCACTTGCTAAGAGCTGTGGCTGCCTCCCTTAAGGACAAGACCCAGAAACCCTGGGACTTCAGGGGTGTCTCCACGTGTCAGCACACACGGGATCTCAAAGCCCTTACCATTTCTGGGCTCTCCTCTGCGAGCTTTGCCATCTTCTCTGAGATCATCTTCTTCAGGCAGCTGCTCAGGAAAAAGGCCTAAGAGACCCAGAAAGAGAGACAGACGGTTCTCAGGCCAGGCACGGTGGCGCACGCTGTTGGTCCCGTACTTGGGAGTCTGAGACAGGAAGATTTCTGTGAGTTTGAGGCCAGCCTGATCCACACAGTGAGTTCCAGGCCAGCCAAAGTTTCATGAGATACAATCTCAAACAAACAAGCAAACAAACACCAGGACCAAAAACTCTTCTGATGGCTCAGCAGTTAGGAGCACTGGCTGCCCCTAAGGAGGACTCAGGTTTGAATCTCACCACCCCTCGTCAGTCCAAAGGATCCGATGCCCTCTTCTGGCCTCCTTGGGTCCTTCATGCACACACTACACAGATGGACATCCAGATGAAACATCCATACACATAAAAAGTAAAACTAAACAACACCCTCCCTCAACTTAAGAGGTCCTCCTCTTCCTCCCATACCCTCCTCCTCCTCCTCCCATACCCTCCCCTCCGATGCCGCATCTACATGTGGAGGGACTCGAGGGCACTGCCCCTCCCTGACTGATGGCCACAGTTCTCTCTGTGGGGGAGGGGGCTGTGGCTACTTGGATTTGGGAGCAGGTGAAGCTCCTACCGTCCCTCCCAGGTCCCCAGGCCTCCTCTCACGGTCCACCCTATCATAGGTATGTACGGGCCTAATTTATAATAACTAGCCCTGTGCACCTGCACATGGACATAACTTTTACAAAATCAAGATGCAAGTTAAGACAGTAAGATCTGAACTGATGCAGTGGTTTGAATACTTAAATGGTGTTCCACAAGCTATGGGCCGACTCCACAGTCTTCCTAAGCTGTTCATGCAGGTCATGTGCGCTATCAACCCAATCAGGCTTGCCAGATACAAACAAACCAAAACAAGAACCACCGTGAGCTTGTGAAAAAGGTGCGCAGAGAGCTCGCCCTTTGTCCTCCTCTGTATTTGGGGTGCAGTCACATTCTTGACTTCTGTAGGGTAACCATCAACAGGACTCATCCTCAAAGACAGCATGATCTCACGAGAAACCCTTTTTAAAAATGTTCATTGTGACTCTCTGTGGAGGCTTAACCTCACGTGTGGCTGTTTATCTAAGAGACTAAGAAAATTTAACAGCCCGGTATTCTGAGGAGAGAGTGAAGGAAGGGCAGTTTCAAGTCTCCCCCTGCCTTCCCAACTAGACACAAATTGCACAAAACTTCCCATTATCTTTCTAAGGATGCCTCCTGCTGAAGAAGACCTACTTGCTGGCTAGTTTTATGTCAACTTGACACAAGCTGAGTCATCAGGGAGGAGGGAGCCTCAACTCAGAAAATGACTCCATGAGTCCAGGCTGTAGGCAAGCCTGCAGGGCATGTTCTTACTTAGTGATTGCTGGGGGAAGGGCCCACAGCGGGCAGTGCCATCCCTGGGCTGGCTGGTGGTCCTGGGCTCTGTAAGGAAGCAGGCTGGGCAAACCATGGGGAACAAGCCAGTCAGCAGCACCCTCCATGGCCTCTGCATCAGCTCCTGCCACAGGTTCCTGTCCTGTGTGCATTCCTGTCCTGTGTGAGTGCCTGTCCTGTGTGCGTTCCTGTCCTGTGTGAGTGCCTGTCCTGTGTGCGTTCCTGTCCTGTGTGAGTGCCTGTCCTGTGTGAGATCCTGTCCTGTGTGAGATCCTGTCTTGTGTGAGATCCTGTCCTGTGTGAGTTCCTGTCCTGTGTGAGTGCCTGTCCTGTGTGAGATACTGTCCTGTGTGAGATCCTGTCCTGTGTGAGATCCTGTCCTGTGTGAGATCCTGTCCTGTGTGAGATCCTGTCCTGTGTGAGATCCTGTCCTGTGTGAGATCCTGTCCTGTGTGAGATCCTGTCCTGTGTGAGTTCCTGTCCTGTGTGAGATCCTCTCCTGTTTGAGATCCTGTCCTGTGTGAGTGCCTGTCCTGTGTGAGATCCTGTCCTGTGTGAGATCCTCTCCTGTGTGAGATCCTGTCCTGTGTGAGTTCCTGTCCTGTGTGGGTTTCTGTCCTGTGTGAGATCTGTCCTGTGTGAGGTCCTGTCCTGTGTGAGATCCTGTCCTGTGTGAGATCCTGTCCTGTGTGGGATCCTGTCCTGTGTGAGTGCCTGTCCTGTGTGAGATCCTGTCCTGTGTGAGATCCTGTTCTGTGTGAGGTCCTGTCCTGATTCCTTTGATGAAGAAGAAAGTTATCAAAGTGTAAGGCAAATAAACCCTTTTACACCCAAGTTGCTTTTGGGCGTGGTATTTTATCATACCAATAGTAACCCTAGCTAAGACATCTAAGGAACATTTCTTTGACTTGGGATTGGAGTTCTTTTAGCTTTTCAGAGGACACTGATGTGACCGTAGCTGTATCAGAGGGTTGAAAGGGGGCTTTGGTGACCAGAAACCAAAATTCCCTGTGAACTAAGTAGGACTCATGTCGAATATAACATTAAAATAAAGTTTACCTCAGTATATCTATTAGAATTTAGAACACCTACAACTACTTATTAAGTTTAAGATTTATTATTATTATTTATGGTATGACTTTTTGCCTGCATGCTGGTGCCCTCAAAGGCCAGAAGAGGGTGTTGATGACTGTAATGGCAGTTACTGATAACCATGTGAACAACCATCTGGGTTCTGGAAATGGAACCTAGGGCTTTCCCAAGAGCAGTAAATATTAACTGCCAAGTCATTGCTCCAGCTCCACCACCATCATCATCATCATCATCATCATCATCATCATCATCACTACCACCATCACCATCATCACCATCATCACCCACAGCAGCAGTGGTTTTTCAAGACAGGGTTTCTCTATGTAACTCTAGCTATCCTGGAACTTACTCCACCGACCAGGTTAGCCTTGAACTCAGAAATCCACCTGCCTCTGCCTCCCGAGTGTCCCTTTATTATTTTTTAATTAAATTTTTTTCACCTGGAGTTTTGACTCTAACTTGAAATGCCTAAGATGGGGGTTTGCTGGTGATTGTTTCTTTTCCTTTGGGGGTTTCTCTTCAGTTTAGACACTTAGGGTCTGGACGCTCTCTGCCTAGAGACTGGTTTGGTTTGGGGTCTAAGTGTCTGCTCTAACGGTCACGAGTTCTGCTCTCCCCTGGCTAGCTGCTTGATTCCCAGACTCCTCTGAGCTGGGAGGAGACAAAGGCAACCCCTCCTGAGACAAGCTTGCCGATCAGCTAAGAGGCAAATGCTTGTCTGCTTGAGTAAGCAAGGGAGTGTTGGAGGCCAGTCCCCCTCTCTCAGCAGTCCTCCCTCAGCAGTCCTCCCTCAGCAGTCCTCCCTCAGCAGTCCTCTCTCAGCAGTCCTCTCTCAGCAGTCCTCCCTCAGCAGTCCTCTCTCAGCAGTCCTCTCTCAGCAGTCCTCCCTCAGCAGTCCTCTCTCAGCAGTCCTCTCTCAGCAGTCCTCCCTCAGCAGTCCTCTCTCAGCAGTCCTCCCTCAGCAGTCCTCCCTCAGCAGTCCTCTCTCAGCAGTCCTCCCTCAGCAGTCCTCTCTCAGCAGTCCTCTCTCAGCAGTCCTCCCTCAGCAGTCCTCTCTTAGAAGTCCTCTCTCAGCAGTCTTCCTGAGCCGGTAACTTCTCTGTGGCCTAAGCACAGGCTGAGAGCAAACACCCCACCCCACGGCTGGCTTTCCTTTATTTCTGTCTGGGCTCAGGCTGGCTTCAGACAAAAGGAGGTGATACCTGGGAGAAAGTAGACCATTGGAGGTGTGACTTTCAGGGGAGCATTAGGCCCCACCCCTTCCCTCTGTCTACTTCCACGCTGAGGTAGTTTGATCCACCACGCACTTCCCCCGTGATGTATGCCTTGCCAAGGGTCATAGGACCAAGTGAATGCAGTCTCAAGCCATTGGACTTGATTTCCTCTCATCTCAGAGCTGGCTGGTGCATTAACTAAATTCTCTGAATTTGTGACCATGGTGACCAGGAAAATAAAGCAAATATAAAAGCAAAGTATTTCAGTCGAGTGGCAGTGAGGAGCCCCCTCCCCCGGGCTGGGTGAAGGGCTGTGTTGCGGTCCCGTCAGCCCGCAAGTCATGCTGTATCCTGAGAACTCACCTGTTTGGTGTAAATAACAAACCACTGCTGGCGACCATCTTCACTGTACTGAAACCTCAGCTCTAGGTGGGGCCTGTGGGTGTCCCTCAGAGTTCCCTATGGAGGAAAAGACGCCATGAACATGCCTCCGGCTACAGCGCTCGTGACACCAACACGCCAACAATTCCCCAAAGGCTGTCAGTCTGTCCAGGAGCCATGGCAGGACCTCAGCGCAGTACAATATGGGAGATGTCATTAAGGGGCGGGGACAGGTTTAGCGAGGAGAGGAGCATAAAGGAGGACTTCCTGGAAGGAGGGGCGTGAGCTGGAGGAGAAGCTGTCCAGGTGGCTTAGTCTGTGTGTTGGTTTGGGTTTTTGTTTGTTTGGGGGTTTTTTTGTGTTTTGTTTGTTTGTTTGTTTGTTTGTTTTTGTTTTTGTTTTTGGTTTTTTTTGGTTTTTTTTGGTTTTTTTTTTTTTTTTTTTTTTTTTTTTTTTTGGTTTTTCGAGACAGGGTTTCTCTGTGTAGCTCTGGCTGTCCTGGAACTCATTCTGTAGACCAGGCTGGCCTCGAACTCAGAAATCCGCCTGCCTCTGCCTCCCAAGTGCTGGGATTAAAGGCGTGCGCTACCACTGCCCCGCTTTTGTTTGTTTTTTTAAGAGGGGAAGGTGGGGGGTAGCTCCCGGAAGAAGAAAGAGCAAGGTCACCCCTGAGGGATGAGAGAGCTGGTGAGTTAGAGACGCTGCGAGGGACCTAGTGTGTCTGTGTGTCTCCAAGCAAGGCCAGTGAGGAGGAGGCCTCCAGAGTCAGACAGAGGAGGATTCTGAAGGCTGTGGGCTTCGTGTGCCGCGTCTATCCCTGTTTCTCCTGGGAGTGAAGACTCGCGTTCCCTTAGGACAGCCACCCTCTTCCTCTGTAGCTAACTATGTAGAACCCTCAGAGAATGACGTCAGAGGAAAAGGCGTGGTACAGCTTAGGCCGACTGGCAAACACTCTGTGCCTTTGTTGGACTCTGGGATTGAGATACCCCAGGAGGAGGCCCTCGGAGTTCCTGCTGCCTGGACACCCAGTCTCTTTGGCTCCTGACTTGAAGCATCTGCTTCCTTTTTCCCTCGGACATGTGAGTAATCAACACTCTCCTTCCAGAGGCCTCTGCATTACTAAAATTGGACGTGTAGGCTTCTAGTGCTTGCTCACGGAGAGCCTGACTCTTGTGGCTTTATAAACAAAGCTCAGGATGCGGGCCTCATCCTGAGGACAGGGACGCATGCCCCTGCAGAGAGTGGGGGAGGCTAGATGATGGTGGGGTTTGCTTTATATAGGAATATTCGTCTCACAGCATCCGTGCGAAGAACAAACCAGCAGTAGCCGTTTTTAGATGCTCTAACAGACGCTCTGCAGAGAAAGGGAAGAACTGAGCGGGCCCCGCAGTTAGCCTGCCCCAGAAGAGTTTCCGCACATAGCCCAGGGTGGGAGACCCCAAGAGACGACGGAGACCACGCCGAGGTGAGAGGGAAGACAGAGTATGGAGGTGAGCTGAGAGTGTGTGGGCGAACGCTGAGGGAACCTAGAGATGGGAACCGGTAAAGACTCAGGACTAGGTCAGACTTTCACACCGACACTAGTCCTGAGTCTCCAAGATGAAGCACACAGAGGAGGAGAAAGAAGAGGAGGAAGAGGAGAAGAGGAAAGAAGAGGAGAGGAGAAGAGGGGAGGAGGGGAAGTGGAGAGGAAGAGAAGAAGAAGATGAGGAGGAAGAAGATGAAGGAGGAGGAGGAGTCTGAAATAAAGAAACCCATGAGACGCCGCTGCACATCTGTTAAGATGGTACATTCTTCAAGTTAGCTTATGACCGAGTTCCTGCAAGGCTGCGGAGAAAGCAGGGCCTTCAGACACACCTGGAAGAGACATAAACTCGTACAGCTGCTTTAGCAAGTAGACTGCCACATACTTTAAAAGTTAAACTCAGACTTATCATTTGACCCAGTAATTCTGCTCCTAGATACACACCCAAGACAACTGGAAACAGCTGCCAGAGTTAGTACACAGATGTTCACAGCAGCACGGCTTATTGCCACAGAAACAACCCAAATGCCCACCTAGAGATAAAGGGGTCAAGTGTGGATATCCACAGAGTGGAGCATTTGGCCATAGAGACAGGCTGATGCAGTAAGGATGACCTCAGCCCTCACGGTGCTAAGCAACGCTGGGCAAAGGGCCATAGTGTATTACCAGGCACTACTTTTAATAGGAAATTTCTAGAACAGGCAAAGACTATCCACAGAGATAGAAAGTATGCACTTAGTTGCTTCAAGCTGTTAGAGACTGGGTGTGGGATGGACACAGCTAAAAGGTATGAGGCTTGTTTATAAAGTGACAAAAGCATTCTGGAGTTGACGACGGTGGCAGCTGCACAAGTGACAATGTCTAAACGCTGCAAAGGAGTGGAGAGTCGTGCTCTGACAGAACCAGCATCGGTACCAACCACAGTCACAGCTAAAACCGGAAAACAAGGTGTCTACTGGAGAGGGATAGAAAACGCCCGTCCACCACGCCAGCGATGGCCACTCAGAAAGAAACAAATGGTTGATATGTGACTGAGTTTTCAAAGAATTACACTATGTTAGATAAGAGACACCATGGATAGACCCCCACCCCCACCCCCCACCCCCAACAGAAGACAGTCCTCTCAGACATTTGCAACGCTGGCCAAAGTCCATCAAATTTGGAGCCACAAAATACATTTCCACAAGTTTGAAAGTAATACAATTACATAATTTATCTTCTTTGATCCTAAAGGGCCAGAAGGCTGGAGGTGGGGGTTAAGAGTTGGTCCCGCCCACTGAGTGGGGATGTGGAGAAGCAGTCATGAGCATCGGGGAGGGAGAGGTCAAGATGGTTGATGAGACGGCTCGTCACCAGCAATGAAGCATGAAAAGAAGAGCGGAGAGGAAGGGAGAGGGGTTTCTGCATTCGAGGTGTAGCAGCTGGAGGCGTGGAGTCCCATCTGCCAAGACCGCAAGCACAGCAGGAAGATGTGCAGATGAACTTAAGGACAAGGGACAGGTCTGCTGCAGGAGACATGAGGCTACGAAGTCCCTGAAACCCAGAAGGAGGTGGCCCGCAGTGGGAGGAGGGAGACGCTGGGCCGTGGAGAGATCTGGATAGCTGTCTGACTTCAGAGATCATATAAAGATGCTAGAATGAATCCTTGGGAATTACCGGGTTTCAGAAAGCCAATAAGAAGGGGAGGGAAGAGAGAGGGCTTTTAAAAGGAAAAAATAGAGCACAGAGATGGTGGAGTGGGGAAAGGTGCTGCGTTCCACCGCTGGAACCCATGTAAAGGCAGGAGAAAGTGGACTGCATGATGTTGTCCCTGACTTCCACATGTGAGCTGTGGCACACATAACCCCCCAACATCTCTATGGATCTATCTATGGATCTATCTATCTATCTATCTATCTATCTATCTATCTATCCATCCATCCATCTATCCAACCATCCACATCCACCCACCCACCCATCAATCCATTGATCCAACCATCCATCCACAAATCCACCCAACCATCCACCCACCCACCCACCCATCAATCCATCCATCTATCCATCCAACTATCCAGCCATCCATCTATCCATCCATCCATCATCCCCCCATCTACCCATTCATTCACCCATCCATCCAATCATTCACCCACCCACCCAGCAATCCATCCATCCATCCACCCATTTATACATCAAGAAATCTGATGCTAAAGATTTGTAGTATAAAGGAAATAGTTACATAAGCTCAAGCCAGGACTCCTTCAGAAGGGCTCTACTGGGCAGTGTCCCATTTCTTGGTGACACTAAGCACATAGTAGGTGCTGAATACGTGACTATAACTCCCAAGCCACAAGGAAGCCTGTGAGAAGGTGAGAAAACTGGTGTGTGTCTCTTGCTCTGTCAGGGAGTCTGCACTGACCAGAGGCTTGTCCTACCACCATGTTGACATGCCTGCCACCCAAGGTACTGATTCTCCTGCAAGCCTGTCTGCCTAGCCCCAACGGTGACATCCAAAGTGACAGAATTTTCAGATCACAAGAGGAGACTTTCTTTCTTTCTTTCCTTCTTTCTTTCTTTCTTTCTTTCTTTCTTTCTTTCTTTCCTTCCTTCCTTCCTTCCTTCCTTCCTTCCTTCCTTCCTTCCTTCATTTCCTTTCTTTCTTTCGAAACAGGGTTTCTCTGTAGCCCCGGCTGTCCTGGAGCTTGCTCTATAGACTATGCTGGCCTCGAACTCAGATCTGCCCACACTGCCTCCTGAGTGCGTGCGCCCCCACCTGCCACAGCAGGAGACTTTAAATGATAAGACAAAGCAAGGCCCAGGTACTCACAGGGAACGTGACCTGCCAGCACTTGACTCCACTCATCTGGAAAGCGACGTCCTGGGTCTGGCCGTTAGGCAGAGTTATGCAGCAGCTGATCTCATCGTTGCCCACGGAAAGCTGGACCCCACAGTCAGGTTCCGGGTGGTTGCAGGTACAGGGATCCATCTGAATGTACCCATAGTGCTGGACCTCCTTCGACAGCTCCAAAATCTGCTCCAAGGTGGATGGGGCAGAAGGAAGCAAAAGGCCAGTTTTCACAGTTACTGAGCTCACAGTGGTGGGGAGAGGGCTGCTGTGTATGCTGTGTGTGCTGTGTGTGCTGTACTGTGTATGCTGTGTGTGCTGTGCTGTGTGTGCTGTGCTGTGTGTGCTGTGTGTGCTGTACTGTGTGTGCTGTGTGTGCTGTGCTGTGTGTGCTGTGCTGTGTGCTGTGTGTGCTGTGCTGTGTGTGCTGTACTGTGTGTGCTGTGTGTGCTGTACTGTGTGTGCTGTGCTGTGTGTGCTGTGTGTGCTGTGCTGTGTGTGCTGTGGTGTGTGTGCTGTGCTGTGTGTGCTGTGTGTACTGTGTGTGTGTGCTGTGCTGTGTGCTGTGTGTGCTGTGCTGTGTATGTGTGCTATGTGTGCTGTGTATGCTGTGTGTGCTGTGCTGTGTGTGCTGTGTGTGCTGTGCTGTGTGTGCTGTGTGTGCTGTGTGTACTGTGTGTGTGTGCTGTGTGTGCTGTGCTATGTGTGCTGTGTGTGCTGTGCTGTGTGTGCTGTGTGTGCTGTGCTGTGCTGTGTATGTGTGCTATGTGTGCTGTGTATGCTGTGTGTGCTGTGCTGTGTGTGCTGTGTGTGCTGTGCTGTGTGTGCTGTGTGTACTGTGTGTGTGTGCTGTGTGTGCTGTGCTATGTGTGCTGTGTGTGCTGTGCTGTGTGTGCTGTGTGTGCTGTGCTGTGTGTGCTGTGTGTGCTGTGCTGTGCTGTGTATGTGTGCTATGTGTGCTGTGTATGCTGTGTGTGCTGTGCTGTGTGTGCTGTGTGTGCTGTGCTGTGTATGTGTGCTATGTATGCTGTGTGTGCTGTGTGTGCTGTGCTGTGTGTGCTGTGCTGTGTGTGCTGTGCTATGTGTGCTGTGTGTGCTGTGTGTGCTGTGCTGTGTGTGCTGTGTGTGCTGTGTGTACTGTGTGTGCTGTGCTGTGTGTGCTGTGTGTGCTGTGTGTGCTGTACTGTGTGTGCTGTGTGTGCTGTGCTGTGTGTGCTGTGTGTGCTGTACTGTGTGTGCTGTGTGTGCTGTACTGTGTGTGCTGTGTGTGCTGTGCTGTGTGTGCTGTTTGTGCTGTGCTGTGTGTACTGTGTGTGCTGTACTGTGTGTGCTGTGCTGTGTGTGCTGTGCTGTGTATGTGTGCTGTGCTGTGTGTGCTGTATTGTGTGTGCTGTGCTGTGTGTGCTGTGTGTGCTGTGCTGTGTGTGCTGTGCTGTGTGTGCTGTGTGTGCTGTGTGTACTGTGTGTGCTGTGCTGTGTGTGCTGTGTGTGCTGTACTGTGTGTGCTGTGTGTGCTGTGCTGTGTGTGCTGTGTGTGCTATACTGTGTGTGCTGTGTGTGCTGTACTGTGTGTGCTGTGCTGTGTGTGCTGTTTGTGCTGTGCTGTGTGTACTGTGTGTGCTGTACTGTGTGTGCTGTGCTGTGTGTGCTGTGCTGTGTATGTGTGCCGTGTGTGCTGTGCTGTGTGTGCTGTGCTGTGTGTGCTGTACTGTGTGTGCTGTGCTGTGTGTGCTGTGTGTGCTGTGCTGTGCTGTGTGTGCTATACTGTGCTGTGCTGTGCTGTGTGTGCTGTGCTATGTGTGCTGTGTGTGCTGTGCTGTGTGTACTGTGTCTGCTGTGTATGTGTGCTGTGTGTGCTGTGCTGTGTGTGCTGTACTGTGTGTGCTGTGTGTGCTGTGCTGTGTGTGCTGTGTGTGCTGTGCTGTGTGTACTGTGTGTGCTGTGTATGTGTGCTGTGTGTGCTGTGCTGTGTGTGCTGTACTGTGTGTGCTGTGCTGTGTGTGCTGTGCTGTGTGTGCTGTGCTGTGTGTGCTGTACTGTGTGTGCTGTACTGTGTGTGCTGTGTGTGCTGTGTTGTGTGTGCTGTGCTGTGTGTGCTGTGCTGTGTGTGCTGTGCTATGTGTGCTGTGTGTGCTGTGTGTGCTGTGCTGTGTGTGCTGTGCTGTGTGCTGTGCTGTGTGTGCTGTGTGTGCTGTGCTGTGTGTGCTGTGTGTGCTGTGCTATGTGTACTGTGTGTGCTGTGCTATGTGTACTGTGTGTGCTGTGTGTGCTGTGTGTGCTGTGCTGTGTGTGCTGTGCTATGTGTGCTGTGTGTGCTGTGCTGTGCTGTGCTGTATGTGCTGTGTGTGCTGTGCTGTGTGTGCTGTGTGTGCTGTGCTGTGTATGCTGTGTGTGCTGTGCTGTGTGTGCTGTGTATGCTGTGTATGCTGTGTGTGCTGTGTATGCTGTGTGTGCTGTGCTGTGTGTGCTGTGCTGTGTGTGCTGTGTATGCTGTGTGTGCTGTGCTGTGTGTGCTGTGTGTGCTGGTAAAACCCATAGGCTGGGCTCACAGCAACCCCCTGGGTTCTGACACACACAAATGAGGCCCCAGTGTAGACAACAGGCCCTAAGAGGGTCACTGTGCTCTGTTGTGGGAGCTGTCCTGCCCTGTCCCCACCCTGACTTCGGACCCTGTTCCTGTTGAGAGTACTCAGAGGAAGAGTCGAGTTGAGAAAACAAGAGTGGGCGTGACTCTAGCTCACCAGGGTGATTTGCCCTCAGGTATCCTGTGTCCCCATGCAGGTCAGAAGAGGACATCAGGTCTCTGGGGGCGCTATGGATAGAGGTGAACCAACGTGCAGTGCTAAGGAGCAAAGCTGGGCCCTCTGCCAGAGCTGCAGGTTCTCCCCACGGCTGAGCCACCGCTCAGCACAACTCTTGTCTGCAGGCTGGGGACAGTCAGTGTGCACGAGGCCTGAGCGCACTCCCCAGGACCGAAGGGGCACAAGAAAGGAGGAAGGGAAAGGTTTTATGCATTCAGTACCCCCTTAGCTGTTGTGGACTAAAGAAGTGGGGGATTTAATTAAAGGTGAAGCTACACGCGGCTGCTGGTGAGGAAGCGAGTAAGCGAGTTACCCAAATGCTCTTGGCACTTGCCATTCATGACGAACACACAGAAACCAGAGCACAGACAGCTGCAAGGATTATCCACGGGAAAACTCCATTCTCTTGAGAACATTGTATCTGGGGCTGAGAGATGGCTCAGTGGGTAAGAGCACTTGATGCTCTTGCAAGGACAGGAGTTCAGTTTCCAGCAGCCTGGTCAGGCGGCTCCCAGGAAACTCCAGCTCCAAAGAATCTGATGCCCTCTTCAAGCCTCTATGAGCACCCCACCAATTACACACACACACACACACACACACACACACACACACACCCCAAATCATTTACATAAAACAAACCACCTTGAAATGTTAACTCAGCACATATAGCCATGGATAGCGTGTTTACGTATTTTCATTTAGAGATTTAAAAGAAACATATCATCGAGGCTGAGGGTTGGGGCTCAGTGTGAACGCTTGCCCACATGTGTGAGGTCCTAGATATGGTCTCAAGCAATGGCTTTAGGAATCAACTGTCTCTACAATGTCACACCTCTTTCACTGTAGCACAAAAGTGACTACTATAGACACACATAAAGAAGTGCCTCTGTGTGCCAATAAAACTTTATCTGTAATAACAGTGGCTCGAGAGCCACACTGGGCTCACCGCGGGTTGAGAGCCGAATTGCTCTGAGTTAGTTCACTCATCTCCGGTTCAGTCTCCGTGCATGCGTGAACAAGGTGAGGTGGTGACAGCTAGCATGTTTGTTCCAAAATCTGAAGCTCACACAAGAAGAGGAGGTATAACATAATCATAAAGGAGAATACTCTGCAGTTATAATGCGGAGGATCTAAATTAATTAACTTGGCCAAAGATTCTGTGTGTGTGTGTGTGTGTGTGTGTGTGTGTGTGTGTGTTACTAATTATAGAATCAGAGAGGCTGGCATGGCTGCTTCACTTTCAGTGCTTGGTGAGTCGTGAGCAATAGTAGCAGCTGGTTCTAGGATGTGTGTGGAGCTCTCCCTCCGTGAGGAACCCTCTTGGTAATGAGCTTAACTCACCCTCCTTTGGTTCCCTGTCTTCTGCAGTGCCTTTAATTCCTCCCTCTGAGCCTGGGTGGGTTTCATCCATTCTATTTCAATGTCCTGCACTGCCTTAAAACAACATAATTACATAATTATCAACCTTAGCAGAAATAAATTAATCTGTATAAAGGGCTAAAAACCTAGACCAAGTGGATCTACATAATGATCTGACAGATTATAAAGAATGCTTTTTTTGTTGCTTTGTTCTGAGACAGGGTCTCAATAGTGGGCTTTATGTAGGTCAGGCTGGCCTCAAACTCATGATCTTCTGGCCTTAGCCTTCTAAGTGTCTGCTTAACAGAAAGTACCACTACAGCTGGTTTAGGGCCAATCAAATTACTGAGTTGGAAAACAGTGTTCCACAGTTTGGGACAATTAGAATACTTGCAAAGAAAGTCATTCCATCCAGTCAAACAACTTCCTAAGAGATTACAGTATAAAACCATGTTGAAAGGCGGGTAAGGGGGTGGGAGAGAGAGCTTAGCAGCTAAAAGCATTGCTGCCCTTAGAGGCCCAGGGGTCAGCTTCTGTGCTCCCGGGCACCTGCGACGCTGGCACTTCCGTGCACAAATCCCCGCACAGACACGAATATACACACATGATTTTAAGAAATGAATCTTTTTTAAAGTAGAAAATTAAACATGAATATGTTTATCTTGATGGAAGGACCATCTTTTGAAGGGATGATGGGAGACTATGAATGTAGAAATAATTATATGTAATTATACGTAAATGCAGCTTTCTGTACACAAAACACCAGAAACAAAACTAAAAAGCAGATGTCAAAACAGGCAAAGGGTTAACATTTACAGAAAACAGTAAGACAAATGTAAAATCACCAAAAGCAGACCCTCAGATCGATATAGACAATTGGCCAAAAGGACTTCCAAATGCCAAACACATACATATGTACAGCCTCACGGAAAGACAACTGTGCGGTAGATATGTGTCAGGTGACGTCCTTGTGTTTTCAACTCTGAGCCTACAGCTACTCTGTGAGGTAGTGCATTATAAGATACCTGAAATAGGAAGCTGAGTTCATGTATAATCAAATATTAGGTTATTCTAGCTTTCAAAGTTATCTAGGATAATTTCATGCCTTTAATCCCAGCACTTGGGAGGCAGAGGCAGGCGGATTTCTGAGTTCGAGGCCAGCCTAGTCTACAGAGTGAGTTCCAAGACAGCCAGAGCTACACAGAGAAACCCTGTCTCAAAAAACAAAACAAAACAAAGATCTTACGCTGTTTATACATGAAAGAGTGCTAAGCTATAACAGGTGCAGCAACAGACTCCGATTGAATTCCTGGTCTCAGGAATTCCAGGCTGGCATGAGCTGCTGAGTTCCTAATTCCCCAGCCTCCATCTCCCCAGTTCTGAGCTCACAGGCATGCACTATCACACTTGCCTTGTTTATGTACATGTGTATGTATGTATGCACATCCTGTGTGTGCCTAGTGCCCATGGAGACCAAATGAGGATGTCAAGTCCCTGAACTAAAGTTACAGTTGTGAGGCTCCGCGTGGGTGCTGGGAACCGCGTGGTCCTCTGCAGCGAGTGCTTCCGGCCCCCGAGCCTCTCCATCTCGCTCTAACCGTCCTTGCTATATAGTCAAGTGGTTTCATATGCATGCAATGATGCTTGACCATGACCACTGTCTACACCCAAACCTTTCATAGTTCCCGACACACACTCCAAGCTGGAGTCACCATAGTGACGCGTGTCTATTAACTCCAGCACTTAGGAGACTGGGGCAGATGAATCGAGAGTTCAAGGCCAGCCTAGGCTTCACAGTGAGGCCCTAGTCCAAGCAATACAAACAAAACAAAATAACAACAACGTGAAAGAAAAAAAAAAACAAAAACAAAACCTGCATCCTCATTGTAAGGAATAAATGTAAGCAATAGAAAGAAATTACAAATATAACCCAGCTCAGAGTGTGTGAAATGTGATACGGTAAATGCCCTAAGTCAACGCCTCAATTTTGATTGGCTAAAAAGACACCATGGAGACCAAGTCTGAGGGGTGTGTGTGTGTGTGTGTGTGTGTGTGTGTGTGTGTGTAGAAAAGGCTGAGTATCAGATAAAGTACTGCTGAATGCCTGAGCTGAAAGAGACTTAAAATTTAAAAACCCTGGTCTGGCCGGGCGGTGGTGGCACACGCTTGTAATCCCAGCACTCTGGGAGGCAGAGGCAGGTAGATTTCTGAGTTCAAGGCCAGCCTGGTCTACAGAGTGAGTTCCAGGACAGCCAGGGCTATACAGAGAAACCCTGTCTTGAAAAAAAAAACAAATCAAAAAAAAAAAAAAAAAAAAACCTGGTCTGGCAGCTAAGGTTGGCTCATTCCCCAAGAGCCCCACTGGAGACTCTTCACGTTGAGACTGACTCATTCCTGGTGCCAGTCCACTGATTCCAGACACCCCAACTCTGGACGGAGGCTCCAGCACAGTGAGGTATCACGCACCCCCTGCGGACACTGTGAATTCCACAGGTAAAGCAAGAGTCTCAAGTGGACACTTTGAATAAGCGCTGTCTAAAGCGCAAGGTTCAGTGTACACCTTTGAGTAATCGCAGTCCCCGAGGGAACAAAGCTGTGAATTTCCTGGCTGGAGAGGATGCTAATCTCAGGGCAACCCTATCTTTGCTTTTTCTTTGATCTATTTCTCAGGTATTTCTGATATCCGGAGCTATATGCAACCAGGCAAGAATGTTTATTAAAGGTTCATTCTTTAAACTACAGTACTGGCCAAAACACCTCGGTTCTAGGCGCCATCGCTTTGCTTAGTAGTCTACATACTTCCATTGATCTTTTATGGCTATGCTAATGAGAGTGGCACTGACATTGGGAGACTCTGACTTAACACAAAGATTTCAGGTTCCCTCAGAGAGAGCCAGGTGATAATTAGGTTACTCACTGAATCTCATTAAGACCTAAGGGGTCCAGTTTGCAGTCCCTGTTTATGGTTTGCAGTCCCTGTTTACGGATGTCTCCCAGAAATGTTTTCTACCTGGCTGATTTTACATTTCCTCATGGCAAATCGTTATTGCTAATTGTCTTTTGTGCCCGCTGTACTGGATACATCCTTTGATATGTAAAGATCTCATGTTTATAATGCTCTGGCTGAGTGCAACTGGTTGCTCTCAGACACCAAATACACGGAGATTCTACACCCTTTTCTGTGTCCTGGTGTTGTTTGCCACGCCGCCTGGAACCTGTACTTTCCTGCTTAGAAAAAGAATCCTGGCCCCAACCATGAGAGAGTGTGGTCCGCAACAGTGAGGAAACGCTGCAGGCCTGGCCTGTGCTTCCATCATAACCAGGCTACAGCACTTACCAGGTCAGAGGTGAGAGAGCGAGTGTGAGTGAATGTGACCCCTTTTCTCTCTCCATCTGTTCACTGCTGCTTATGAATAAATACTAGTGTAACCGGATCCTCCAAGTCACGGGCACTCTCTTTCTCTCCCTCTCGGCTCCATCCCTAAACCCGACTCGAGGCACTCATTAAACACGGTTGTCCTTCTGCGCCCACCCCAGTCCCCCAGGCCCTGGAAACTTCTCTAGATTGTCTCATGACTCGCCTGTTCCATATACAGATAGTTCCAACCCCACCGTCCATGTATGGACGACCTCACCTGCATGTACAGCAAGTCTCTAGCCGCGCTGCAGTCCATCAGCATGGCGTCCACAGCCGGGTCCAGGTACCTGCCCAAGGACAAGACATGCTGGCATAGGCCTAGGGACACAGGCAGAGGTTCTGGAAAGCAACGGCCTTCCCTCTAGCAGCTGGGTCCCCTTCTCTCCTAAAATACCACTTTCTTTCTTTACTCCTTTTGTGTCCTGTTTTCTCCATGTGGCAAGCTTTTACCTGGTAGGCTCCAGAGTAAAGATCACACATACACACACACACACACACACACACACACACACACACTCACACACACACATACAGAGACACACACACACACACACATACTCACACACACACACATACTCACACACACACATACAGACACACACACACACACATACTCACACACACACACATACAGAGACACACACACACATACTCACACACACACACACATACTCACACACACACATACAGACACACACACACACACACACACACACACACACACACACCTTTAGAAAAATGATGCACATTCCTCTTCCCCACTGGATAACACCCGCCCGTCCACACTCTGCACCCCACACA
Organism: Apodemus agrarius; assembly: GCA_964023405.1. NCBI lineage: Eukaryota > Metazoa > Chordata > Mammalia > Rodentia > Muridae > Apodemus > Apodemus agrarius. Next base: position 67,776,465 of record OZ030022.1, on the reverse strand, counting down.
GGCCCATCCACACTCTGCACCCCGCACCTGTCCGTCCACACTCTGCACCCCGCACCTGCCCGTCCACACTCTGCACCCCGCACCTGCCCGTCCACACTCTGCACCCCGCACCTGCCCGTCCACACTCTGCACCCCGCACCTGCCCGTCCACACTCTGCACCCCGCACCTGCCCGTCCACACTCTGCACCCCGCACCTGCCCGTCCACACTCTGCACCCCGCACCTGCCCGTCCACACTCTGCACCCCACACAGGCCCGTCCACACTCTGCACCCCGCACAGGCCCGTCCACACTCTGCACCCCGCACAGGCCCGTCCACACTCTGCACCCCGCACCTGCCCGTCCACACTCTGCACCCCGCACAGGCCCGTCCACACTCTGCACCCCACACCTGCCCGTCCACACTCTGCACCCCGCACAGGCCCGTCCACACTCTGCACCCCGCACCTGCCCGTCCACACTCTGCACCCCGCACCTGCCCGTCCACACTCTGCACCCCACACCTGCCCGTCCACACTCTGCACCCCGCACCTGCCCGTCCACACTCTGCACCCCACACCTGCCCATCCACACTCTGCACCCCGCACCTGCCCGTCCACACTCTGCACCCCACACCTGCCCATCCACACTCTGCACCCCGCACCTGTCCGTCCACACTCTGCACCCCGCACAGGTCCGTCCACACTCTGCACCCCACACAGGCCCGTCTACACTTTGCACCCTGCACCTGCCCGTCCACACTCTGCACCCCGCACAGGCCCGTCCACACTCTGTACCCCGCACAGGCCCGTCCACACTCTGCACCCCACACCTGCCCGTCCACACTCTGCACCCCACACCTGCCCGTCCACACTCTGTACCCCTCACAGGCCCGTCCACACTCTGCACCCCGCACAGGCCCGTCCACACTCTGCACCCCACACAGGCCCGTCCACACTCTGCACCCCGCACAGGCCCGTCCACACTCTGCACCCCGCACCTGGCCATTGCCCTCGGGCCTGGGCCTGGAGCTGCTCAGGAAGCTTCTCCACCCCAGGCTTCCGATCCATCTCCTGCTTCATGGTCTTCCCGGTGAGACTTTTCCCTTCAGACCTCAGGGGACTGGGTCATTCACCCGCTCATGTCTGAGGCACTGTGTGGCTCCCTTCCCCACTCATTTCCCATGATCCCTTACCTCCCCACACCAACTCTACATCCCGGCCATGTTTCCCTCCCCCTTCTCCTCCTCCCTCTCTCCTGCCAGGTCACTGCCCTCCTCCTCCCTGGGCCCCGCCCAGCCTGTGCTAACACTCCTCCTCTGTGCTTCAATGTACCCCAATTGCTGCTTTGATCAACTCGTTTTGACACCAGATGTGAAGACCCCAGCCCTCAAGCCTAAGGGACGCCCTTCCAGGTTCTGCAGAGTGACCTGTACGTATCAGGGAACCTATGTCTGTCAGATCAGAGCCACCAAGATGGACAGATTCACTGTGTGTAAGCACAGGGGTGCTCTGAGTGACAGAACTGGCCAGAGGAGATGTGGGCGCTGTGCAGTGGAGAAGACAGAGGAGGGCAGGTACTGACGCAGAACAGTGTGACCACACTGAGAACCGGGTCATGCCAGGAAACGATGAAAGCCGGATCTGAAGGTCCAGCTCATTCTGGCGGAGAGAAGCAACGGGACCATTCCGACTAACTTTCCCCTTAGCTAATGTTCACAAACCTCAGAAGCTCCTGTGTGGCCCAGAATAGCATGACAGTTGGGCAGCCCCGAGACACCTTTAGGGCGGGGCTCTGAGCTGCCAGGGCCAACACCCTTTGATCTAGAGGGAACCATATGATCACTAGAGAGATGCACTCGGAGAAGTCCTGGATGAAGACAAATCCTGTCACAGCTTGGATCTGGCCTCCCTGATGGCCGCCTCTAGAGGGGCGGCTAGACACCCCAGGATGTTGTTCCCTTGGGGAATCCCACCCTCAGCCCCGCTCCAGTGTGTCTCTTCCTGCTCATCAGCTAGCCAGGTGCGGGAAGCAGCCTGGCCACACTCTTTTCATCTCCAACCCTCCGGAAAGTGTGAACTTGAAAAGCCTCAGCCCAGGGACTTTCTGTTATTGTTGCTGTTGCTGTTCTTACCAATGGCAGTAGCAAGCATCACCAGATTTTACCGAGTATTCGGGGTTGCTTTAATCTTCACAATAATCCTAGGAGGATTATTCTTCCATTTTACAAGCATGTAAACTGAGGCGTAGGGAACTCACAACTTGGCAAGCTGGAACTTAGCTTGTGTCCTCTGCCTCTAGGGACTGCCACACTCAGACAGTACTGGAAGCAGCGCCAGGAGATTTATTGTCTAAGCCCATAAGTGGATGCAGGGTCCTTTCCTCCTTCTCAAGTACTCAAGCCACATGGTTTTACTGATTTCTCCAGTGTTTCTGAGCAGCCTGAATTATCCCCTTCAAATTCAAAGCCACGAGCTAGACCCAGTGGGGCAGCCTGGGGCTGAGGAGATCACTAGCCCTAGTCTTTTTTTTTTTAAGTTTGTACCCTCAGATTACAGAAAAACCGAGCTGGACAGAACCACCTCGAGCAGCAGTTCAACCCACACAGTAGTAACAGGGGGCTGAGCCTGTGGGCGGGGCTGAGCCTGTGGGCGGGGCTGGAATCACTTACCTGTGACTTTCTGTGTACTTTTGTTCTTGGTAAGACTTCCCTTCCCAGGAAAATAGCATTTTCTGCAGGGACACTTACTTGTGTCCTTTTAATCTAGGAATGTGGGTGGCCCACATTCTAAAGGTACTTATGCCTTAGAAATGTGAGCCACACGCATGAGTTCAGTGCGAACTGCCGGAGTCGGCCCCTGTACCTTCCAGGCAGACCACAGCCCAACAGTCATCAGACCTGCCTGTAATAATCAACGACTCCTTCAGCTGCTGCAGCTAGTCACCCAGCCCAGGGCAAAGCCACAATGGGGAACGTCCTGCCAGTTTTTCTTCCAAACCCCCATTCCCTACACACACACCTGTTTCTCAGGCTGTGGTGACACTGGTTAATTCAGACCCACAGTGGCTTCTGATGCTACAGGTACTTACCACTTTCTGAGTCCGATCTTACAGTTTTCCATTTCAGAACTCTGAAGACTAGTGTAAGGCAGTTCAAAATCGGCCAGCTTCTTCACCACTGGAGAGGGAGAAGGCAGCATGAAGGTCAGGCTATGGGCTGGAGAGACGGCTCAGCGACTAAGAGCACTGACTGCTCTCCCAGAGGTCCAGAGTTCAAATCCCAGCAACTACACGGTGGCTCACAACCATCCATAATGAGATCTGATGCCCTCTTCTGGTGCGTCTGAAGACAGCTACAGTGTACTCATATATAATAATAAATAAATCTTGGGCGGGAGCAAGCGGGGACTGAGCGAGCAGAGTTCACCAGAGCAAGCAAAGGTTCTAAGTTCAATCCCCAGCAACCACATGAAGGCTCACAGCCATCTGTACAGCTACAGTGTGCTCATATGCATAAAATAAATCTTGAAAAGAAAGATCCCGGGCCGTGGTGGTGCACGCCTGTAATCCCAGCATTCTGGGAGGCAGAGGCAGGTGGATTTCTGAGTTCGAGGCCAGCCTGGTCTACAGAGTGAGTTCCAGGATAGCCAGGGCTATACAGAGAAACCCTGTCTAAAAAAAAAAAAAAACAAATCCAAAAAACAAAATCAAAACAAAACAAAAACAAAAAAACAAAAAAAGAAAGAAAAGGAGGACGAGGCCAGCTCTGCTCTGCATGACCCCTCCTGTGCAAAGCTGTTTGGCTGTGCTTTGCCCTTGGGAACTCCACTGTACAGCCTTTTGCTGGTGGTTTTTCTTCCTTTTGAGGGTGCAAGTGAGGGTGGACGGACACACACACACACACACACACACACACACACATCTGCCTTCATCAGCCACCCAGCACAGACTGATAAATAACTTCTTCATAGTAGGATGAACTGAGACTGTAGATGCACACGGATTTATTTAAATTACACTGGGAAGACAAGGCTCCAAAACTTCTTGTACACCCCAGACCAGGAAAGGGTGAACCCCCTCACCTGGAGCCCATCGAGTGATTAATGCCTCCTCTCTCTTGATGGCAACCTGTCATCTGAAGCCCTGTGTGTGCATCAAGAAAGTCCCGGGAACCCCCAGCTAACTGTCGGAAGCCTTGAGCACCCTTGATTCCCCAGGTGGATGGGGTCCACACGCTGCTGCTACCTGGCCATGCCTTCCTGTTCGCCCACTTGGACCTGGACTTCTGCTCTGGAGGGCTCTGCCCTTCCTTCTCTGTGGCCCACTCCACCTTTACTGGAAACCCTGTCTCTCCCGAGGCCGATCTCTACAGCCCCAGCTTCCGCCCTGCCTCCAGTCTGGGTGGCCCACCTTGGCAATGCGGACTCTGGCATTTCTGTCACTGGCTTCTGCAACCTCAATACACTCTCTTGAACTAATATTCATTATGGAAGCCACACAGAGACAAATGCAGAGATGTATTAACTGTATTCTCTGCTGTAGGATGTGACAGTTAATATTAGCAATTAAGATACAGAATAAAAAATATTAGTAATTAAGACCCAAGTAGGCAGGATAATCCAGCAAACTGCTGCACCTTGTGAATTCAGTGTCATTCCATAAATTCTGACACTGTGAAAGGCATAAATGTGTGTTCTGGAGTAGCGGGCTCAGGACGGGCAGTCTTGACTAGTTAATCAGCACGCACAGTTTACAAACAGCTTCCAGATGTAAAGGTAAGGCAATACTATTGGGTGGGGGGGACAGAAGTGCTGTCTTGCATGTGTGTATTTTTAACTTTCTGAAATCCATTCCCCGCCCTCAATATTTTATTTTCATCAAATCCCAGTCCATTGGGTAGGATATTTTACCCTGGGGTTCAGATAAAGAGATAGGTCCAGAGGGACCCGGGAGCCCCTAGAGCCCAGCCTGCCCTGAGCCCTTTGATATCTAACTGCAAACCGCCTCCCACAGCTTGAAAGGCCTTGCGTGTCTAGACTGCGGTGGAAGGAAAGCAAAAGCCACATGGGCTGCCATCTTTCACTGCATGGTTGGAATTCTTAAAAAGAACCTGAGCACTCAGTCACTATCCACGGTACCAGGAGACTAGCACCCCGTCAACCAGGCACTCAGTCCCTATCCACGGTACCAGGAGACCAGCACCCCGTCAACCAGGAGGCTGTGGCATAGCTAGTCACTGGGCCATGGGTGACGATGACGACACAGAGGTCAGGACCACAGTGAACTCCAGTAGACTCCAGAAGTGCAGGCATTGGTCCAACCTTATACTTAGTTTTAACTACACCATGTGTGATAGTTAATCTCTCTGTCTCTCTCTGTCTCTGTTTCTCTCCCTCTCTCCTTCCCTCCTCTCTCTCTCTCTGCATGTGTGTGAGTTTAGGTCGGGGAGGAGTAATCTCATCAATTTGATTACATTAAAAAAGCCTAGGAGATTGTAATAAAGCAACGTGTGTGTGTGTGTGTGTGTGTGTGTGTGTGTGTGTATGTGTGTGTGCATGTGTATGTGTGTATGTGTGTATGCATGTGTGTATGTGTGTGTATGTGTGTGCATGTGTATGTGTGTATGTGTGTATGCATGTGTGTATGTGTGTATGTGTATGTGTGTATGCATGTGTGTGTATGTGTGTATGCATGTGTGTATGTGTATGTGTGTATGCATGTGTGTGTATGTGTGTGTATGTGTGTATGTATATGTGTGTATGTGTGTGTATGTGTGTTTATGTGTGTATGTGTGTATGTGTGTATGTGTGTGTATGTGTGTATGTATATGTGTGTATGTGTGTGTATGTGTGTGTTTATGTGTGTATGTGTGTATGTGTGTATGTGTGTGTATGTGCATGTATATGTGTATGTATGTGTGTATGTGTGTGTTTATGTGTGTATGTGTGTATGTGTGTATGTGTGTATGTGCATGTATATGTATGTGTATGTGTGTATGTGTGTGTTTATGTGTGTATGTGTGTATGTGCGTGTATGTGCATGTATGTGTATGCGTGTGTATGTGTGTGTACGTGTGTGTGTATATGTGTGTGTATGTGTGTGGGGGAGAGAGATAGTATTTACAGATACAATTACATCATAAAGGTTCTAGCCTAGTGCATCGCTTCATTCCTTGATGGAAGAATTGGAGGAAGTGGAGGCCTGCCATGTGTTTTGTTTTGTTTTGCTTTGTTTGTTTTCTCTCCCTAGTCTTCTACTCTACTCCCTATCTGCCATGATGTGAACTGCTCTGCTCTGCCCCCTAGCTGCCATGGTGTGAACTGCTCTGCTCTGCCCCCTAGCTGCCATGGTGTGAACTGCTCTGCTCTGCTCTGCCCCCTAGCTGCCATGGTGTGAACTGCTCTGCTCTGCCCCCTAGCTGCCATGGTGTAAATTGCTCTGCTCTGCCCCCTAACTGCCATGGTGTAAACTGCTCTGCTTTGCCCCCTGTTGGTTTCCCTGTCATGGGAAAAAAATGAAAATTCCTTATGTTGTTTCTATCAGGCATTACATCACCATAACATGAAGTTGGAATGACATGCTACCTCTCTGGGGATACACTGTCTCTGAACAATGACACGGACTTTTATTCTCCAAATAGTTTGTTCATTTGAGACAGGGACTCACTGTATAGCCCTGGCTGTCCTGGAATTCATTACATGGGCCCAGAGGTCCTTGAACTCACGAGACTGTCTGCCTCTGCCCCCAATGCTGGAATTCACAGTGAGCACCGCTACACCTAGCTACATTCTCCAAGTCTTTGATCCAGAGCTGAAGGCAGCTGTAGAGACCACAATCTGAAGGGCGGCAAGGCCCTCCGTTGATACTTTCCAAACCTCAGTGCCAACCCCTTGCTCACACCTGTTCAATTCCTGGGTTCCCCTTTTCTGTCTTACCAGAGAGCTTGCCCTCCGGGAAATGCCGGATGAGGAAAAGGCCGAAGTAGCCCACCAGCTCCGGATGCAGTCCCAGTTTGTGCGCCATCACCTTAACCAGGAACAAGCAAAGGGGGAAAGTTGGGCCAGTAGCCATCCTTGCGGGCCATGGCGGCGGCTGCAAGGGTCTGCTGTACACCAATGGCGAATGCTTTCGCAGGCCAGCAGACATGCAAAGAAATGTTCTGGAGTCTAAAACTGGCTCAATGCTTGTCACAGTCTGGATCTGAAATGGCCGCTGCTGGGTCATGAACTCTCAGTAGCCAGCAGGAAGCACTGAATTTGGAAATTATGGACACCTTTAGCCATGATGCTACTGTAACTCACAGGGCTGGGGCTGGAAGGTTCTAGGCCAGCTTTACTTCTGGCCCACTGGTCTATGAGGACTCGCAGCTGTGCATCCTTCTCACCGCGAGCTTCACCATGGCGGAGGCACCCTCCGGACCAGGAGCAGAAGCAGAGTCATCCTCCCTGAACCTGTCTCTGTGGGCCATTGAGAGAAGTAGCTGATGAAGCACTGGCTTTAGAAATCTTAGAGCTGGAGAGATGGCTCAGTGGTTGGGAGCACCGACTGCTCTTCCAGAGGTCCTGAGTTCAAATCCCAGCAACTACATGGTGGCTCACAACCATCCGTAACAAGATCTGATGCCCTCTTCTGGTGTGTCTGAAGACAGCTACAGTGTAGTTACACAATAATAATAAATAAATTTTTTAAAAAAGAAATCTTAGCAAGACAGAAAGTCAGACTGAATGAAGGCAAAATCAGTGTCAACTGGGACCCACAGAGGCTGACTGTCTGGCCTTGGGTGTGGACATATGTCCTGGACTGTCCTAGAGTTTATTGTCTGATGGAGGACAGCAACATTCTCCACAAACATCTGTTTTCTGGAATCTATCCATGAGGCTTGCCCTCCTGTGTGCACCAAGCCAAAGGCACTCGCAGGACTCAGTGGCACATGCTAGTGTCCCGTTTGACAGACCTGCTTCTCTGTGATGCTTCCTGCTATGGTCAAGAGTGGTTTGCTGTGACTTTGGTCCAGTGTAAACCATTAAATGTAACTTACAGCGACATTGGTTCCATGGAGAACCCCAGCTCCAGGTCCAGGATGGTCCTCTTTCAAATCTCAATATCTATGCTTTTATACTTACTAAAATGTGGACTCAAAAAACAAAAACAAAAACCCACAAATGCACCTCCATTCCCTCTTCCTCAGCAGGGGCCACAGGCCACGGCTCTCCTCAGGCCCTCCTCCACTCTCCTCAGGCCCTCCTCCCCTCTCCTCAGGCCCTCCTCCCCTCTCCTCAGGCCCTCCTCCCCTCTCCTCAGGCCCTCCTCCGCTCTCCTCAGGCCCTCCTCCTCTCTCCTCAGGCCCTCCTCCACTCTCCCCAGGCCCTCCTCCGCTCTCCTCACCTAGCCTACACGTGTGAGGCTTGGCTTGGGAAAAAGGCCTTCCTCACCACCACTCCCCCCCACACACACACAGCACAGCTAGGCAGAGGGACAAGGCCACGGAGGCAGAGCTGCCACATCTGAAGCAGAGAGAATTCTCTAGGGTCTTATCTTTGTCATCATCAAAATGACTCAAACTCAGGTCAGACCCTTGGAGCTCGGCATTAGACCTTCTGGACATGGCTTCTAGGGCTTCGAAGACTATTCTCCTGTGTGTGAGAAGAGTCTTCGAGAAATCTCTTGCCACTCTCTGCCAGGCAAGACCCACCCCTGCCCCTGGGTCTGGCTGTTCCAGACTCTGCCCAGCACTGCCCTCCTTCCCACGCCCACACATGTGCCATCCTGAGACAGCCTTCTGCATGTGGCCAGGGTCCAGCCTGGCAGATGCCAGAGAGGCAGCCACAACCTTAGCAAGGCCCTCAGAGGTCTCAGGACGGATAGAATCAAGGGGGGTCCTGGGGATGGGCTCTGCCTTGGCTTCCTCAGTCAGTTTCCCCTTTGGGGTGATTTATACACAGCACCACTGCAGATGTGTCATCCACAGAGTAAAGTAGTTGCCAAGGAACTGGAAGGTAATCTTGCCACGCCCAAGTCTCTGCCTCAGGACCTGTTTCTAGGAGCTGGAGCTAAACAAGGTTTACCTCCAGGACCCGTTCAGCCGTATCGGATGTCAGGCCTTCCACCCTGATGCTCCTTCCATCAGGCAGGAACACCGCCAGCTCGACGGGCCGGGCGCTGACGTTCAGTGTGCGCTATAAAGAAAAGCACGGGCATCAGTTCCCACACTCCCTGCCTGCCCCACTGTGTGCAGGAAGATGGTACCTCAAGTGAGCCCAGGGCAGAGGTTTAATGGCGGTCCTCCTGTGGGACCGAGCAGGTGAAGAGGGCTCTGGAAAGGAGCCCAGGCAGAGCAATAGTGTGAGGTCTGAATTGCTTCCAAATTAACAATATAGCATCCATTTTGGAAGGAAAAAAAAATCTTTTGACAAAAATCATCCACATCTTGCTGTGTAAACTCTGAATTAACTCACTTTAGATGAGTCTAAGTACACTAGAGCTCCAGCTCTGTAGCATACTTGATGGGTGGGGCTTTTCCCACAGCAACCAACTCCATCCTTACCCCACACCTTTTTAAGACGGGGTCTCACTACATAGCTCTAGCTGTCCTGAAACTTTCTCTGTAGACTAGGCTGGCTTGGAACTCACAGAGAGCTACCTGCCTTGAGAATGCTGGGATTAAAGGCATGCACCATGTTACCTAGCTGAATTTCCCAAAGCCTGAACACCAGATGGGCACCTGGAAATTCAGCTCAGTGCTGGCATGATTTGCCTTGCATTCGTATAAGACACCGTGAGTTAAAGTCTCTGCACAAGACACTGACATCTGGGTGTTGCTGACCATCACCCAGCCCCGGTGGGCCCTCGGCCTAAGAGCTGGGTACGGTGAGGTGTAGACCCACACGCCATGGGAACCAATTACCGCTTTCCTTTCACAAGTGCCATCCCTGAGCCCCGCCAACACATCTTGAGATTTGTTTGTGATTCTCGTACCCGATGAGAGGGAGAGCTAGAGAATGTATACTCTGTCGTGCCCGCTCTGGAAACCTTCAGGACCAGCTCAGACACCACCTTTTTTAGATCACCTTCCCAACTGTGATGGTTTGTACATGCTGGACCCGGGGAGTGGTACTATTAGGAGGTGTGGCCTTGTTGCAGTAGGCGTGTCACTGGGCATAGATTTAAGACCCTCTTCCTAGCTGCCTGGAAGTGAGTATTCTGCTAGCAGCCTTCAGATGAAGAACTCTCAGCTCCTCCTGCACCACGCCCACCTGAATGCTGCCATGATCTTGCCTTGATGATAATGGACTGAACCTCTGAACCTGTAAGCCAGTCCCAATTACATGTTGTCCTTATAAGAGTTGCCTTGGTCATGGTGCCTGTCAAACCCTAACTAAGACCGCATCCATGGACCTTCCTCTTAGGTCTCACAGAACCTCACAGAAACAAGAGTATGCATGGACTTCATTCAGGTAAATTGGCATAAAGCCTCTGGAAACAGCAGGGCCCACCAATGCTGTGCTGGGGCTGTCGGAGAAACATCTGGACAGGTTGCTAACTCTCCAGCATTGCGGCCATGCACCAGAGTGCTTGATCTAAGTTTCTAATCATGGGCCACTGCAGCACCGGGCCCAGGACATTTATTTCTATGCCTAGAGAGTTTTCTGTCACCCCAAGTGAGCAGAGTCCCCGAGCCGGCCTGGGCATCATTTACTGGTGTCTCTGTCCCTAGGGAGGGCTGGTGGACTGCCACCCCTTAACACATATTGGTTTAATGTAGAAGATATGAGAGAAACAAGACACGACGCACAAGAGGACAATCTTCCCAGTTCACACTTAATTTCCTTTTCAAAACTTTAATATAAACCTCTCTTAAAGACAAGACCAAGGGGCTGGGGATTTAGCTCAGTGGCAGACGGTTGCCTAGCAAGTCCTCAGCCCTGAAAGAAGGTGCGCGGTGGGGTGGGGCACCTTTAGGAGTAAGACACCTCTGCCTTGAGGTCCTTCTGGAGTTAAGGTGGAAACACTGGAAGGGAGTCCCAGGCCTGAGCCCAGGACACTCTGAGTGTCTGTTCGGCATAGTGAGATGGACGTGGCCACAGCGCAGGAAACAGAGGACACAGCCACGACGCAGGAAGCAGAGGACACAGTCACGACGCAGGAAGCAGAGGACGCGGCCACGACGCAGGAAGCAGAGGACGCAGCCATGACGCAGGAAACAGAGGACACAGCCATGGCGCAGGAAGCAGAGGACACAGCCACGGCGCAGGAAGCAGAGGACGCAGCCCATTCCACTCCAGCCTACTCAGGTTCAGCCAAGCCAAGAGTTCAGCTTAGGGGCCATCACAAGAGATACGTCGTCACTTTGCAATCACTAAGACCTGCCTTCCAGCAGGACCCAGAAAAGGAAATAAATAGGCCTGACTTCAGCCACAAGGTTGCTGACCCCCTGTGTGAGCACTGAGATTACTGTGAGCACCAAGAGCACCGTGAGCACCGTGGGCACTGTGAGCATCGTGAACACTGTGAGCACTGTGGGCACTGTGGGCACCATGAGCACCATGGGCACTGTGGGCACTATGAGCACCGAGAGCACCGAGAGTACTGTGAGCACCGTGAGCACCGTGGGCACCGTGGGCACCGTGAGCACCGTGAGCACTGTGAGCATCGTGGGCACCGTGAGCACCGTGGGCACCGTGAGCACCGTGGGCACCGTGAGCACCGTGAGCACTGTGCCCCCAGCGAATGCCAGACAGTTTTGGTTTAACCTTTAAAGCAACCCCAAGAGGCAGCGCTCTGCTCCCCATTTTCAGCTGCAGAAACTGATATGTAAAGGGGCTAAACGACCCCAGTGTTGCCCTGTGACCCCAGCTGGTGGGAGGCAGAAGCAAGAAGATTGCAAGTTCAAGGCCGGTCTGTGGCCCAGTGAGCACAGTCTCAAAGACTAGAAAAGAGAGGCGAGTGGGGCCTGGGAGATGGAGGGGGATGGAATGGAGAAAGTGGAGGGAAGGGAGGGTGAGGAGGAGGGGAAGGGAGGAGAGGAGAGTCACTCTGAGTCACAGAAACAAAATCTGACCACCGTGGCCTCCCTCCACCCCCAGCCAGATTCACTCCCACCAGGCAGGGTCTGGGGCTGCGGACTGGAGCAGGCAGAGGCCGTGGGTAAGGGACAGCGTGGCGCGTGCTTTGCTAAACTTCAGCTCCAACTCTTCCTTTCTTGGGACCAGCATGGGGATGCGAGACACCCCGGCTATGAAACAAGGTCTCTGCTCAAACTGTAAACCGAAGTCTGAGACCTACTACACCTCCCCTGTGGGATTCAAACAGGAAGCAGCCTCCAGCCTACTAGAAATGAATCCAATTTACCCAAGTTCTGGACCGCGTGTGCACCTGGGAAACAGACAGACCACAGAGGGATGACAGCTTCAGTAAGGAAGACAAGCTTACCAGCTGCATCAGGGTCACAAACTCAGTGAAGACGTCACTCCTCGTCACCTGGGGATCCGCGGTTACTGAAAGGCACGGAAGGCAGACCAGTGAGCATGGGCCACTCCGCTCACTGCATCTCCCAGGAGCTCTGAGGCCCCGCCCCAGCCAGAGGCCTTCAGGGATGTAAGGGAGCTTCTCAATGCAAGACAACAGGCAGTCTGCCCCGCCCCTCCCCCTCGAGGTGGCCTTGGCCGTGTGAGACCATCAAGTCAACTCAGGCTGTGGCGCTCCAGGAGCCCCCTCTACTCCAGCCAGCCACACTGCTCAGAAGTCACCTTGTTACCCTCTGGGATGATGACGAAACTATCACAAGAAGCAAAAACCTATCGCTGGCTGGGTCTAGACAGTCGGTTTAATGAGACATTTGGTAAGCTGAAAATTTTAAGTCTGCCCAAAGAACCAATTGAATTCCCGTGGTAGGAGCTCCCTGCTGACATCACCCGTACTGGTCTGCCTTACACCGCTAGTTGAGCTGCATTTGTCCGGACTCCATAAAGAGAAATGCACCAAAACACTTCTGGTGGTGTGCCAGAGTTTCGTGCTGCTTCCACAGATTCGGGCTGACTGACAGAGTGATGTCAGCTGAGACAGGCTCACGTGCTAAGGCGAGACCCATGGAGGACACGTGATGTTTGGAGGGAGACTAGAGAGGACTCGGCAGACAGTGTCAGAGGCTGAGCTAGGCTTGCAGAGCTAAACGCTTGTTAATCTTTGGTTTTCACTGATCTTCGCTTCTCTGAGAGGCACAGCCAAGAACTTGTCCTGGCGTTCCTGTTGGCCCTGGGCCCTCCTGCTGACTCCTTGCTGAGGCTGAGGCCGGGCCGTCTCTGCTGGGTCGTGCCACCACTGCTGATTCGTGTTTGCTATCCTGACACTACTGAACTGGCCTGCTGGTGTGTCTGTGACGTGTTTGCAGGTGGATGGAGCTATGGCTGCTGGCCTGTGAACTGAACCGCCACTCCCAGACAATGCAGACAGGAGCTGCTCCAAAGAACCTTTCCAAACAGGTCCTCTCCCCTCTCCCCACATCCTTTCTTTCCCACTCCCTCTGGTGGGTGATGGGCTAGAAGGGAGTTAAAGCATTTAAGAACCATCATTAAAAATAGGGTTTGAAAAATTAAAGTCACAGACATTACTGCCAACGAACAGACATAAAGCCTCCTGTTGGGATGATGTCCCTAAAACTAGATGATGGTGGTGGTCTGACGGCGCTTGTGATGAGGAACTTCTGTTGCAATAAAGCTATAAAACAGACTTCAAGCACGTACCAGTTTGCAGGTAGCGTTCCAACTGGCCCCTCCTCTCTTCGGCCATAGCGGCAGTCATTGCCAGATAGTACTTCGGTGGGAAAGGGGGCAGGCAGTTTCCAAACACCCGTCGCAGCTGAAAGGTGCCAAGACACAGTCACCCTGAGACACTAATGTAGAGATGGTGAGGCACAAAGCCTTGTCTTAGAGCACTTTAATCAGAAACTCAAAGAGCCTTGTCGGTGGCCGAAGCAGGGAAGAGGCTGAGTGCCGTTTGGAAGGATTTCCTTCTGTGCGCGTTCCACAGCTGCCCCTGCAGCAGCCCGGAGTACTAACCTCGGTCTCGCTTCGGTGACGCTGGGGTATATTATATTTTTTTTTATAAGATGGTCACTCAGAACATGCATTTCCTTAAATTTTATAGATGAAAGATCAAAGATTATAGTCAGATTATTATTTTTTATTTTTTGAATTATCTCACTTTGTAGTCCTGGCTGTTTTGGGACTTACCATGTAGATCAGGCTAGCCTCAAATTCATAGAAATCCTCCTTAGATGCCTTCTAAGTCAGATTAAAGCTGTGGCTACCATTTTTTGTTGTTGTTGTTGTTTTGGTTTTTGGTTTGTTTGTTTGTTTGTTTGTTTGTTTTTTCCAGACAAGGTTTCTTTGTATAGCTCTGGCTGTCCTGGAACTCACTCTGTAGACCAGGCTGGCCTCGAACTCAGAAATCTGCCTGCCTCTGCCTCCCAAGTTCTGGGATTAAAGGCATGCGCCACCACCGCCCAGCCTGTGGCTACCATTCTTGGCTCCTTCTATTCTAATTAAGGTGACCACCTAAACTTAAACTATGTCTTCTGTGTCATTTCTATGGGTGGTACTAATTACAGATGTCCTATAAGGCTGACATAAAGTCCACACAGGCCCCTTCCTCCTGCTACCATACAGACCTGAGCACTATGGTGGTCACTTCTGTGGAAGATATAGAAAAATAACGTTCAGGAGCTGAGAGGTGGTACATAAGTTAATGCTCACGAGCTCTTACAGAGGACTCAGATTTATTCCCACCACCCACTTATGCTCACCACTGCCTATAACTCCGGCTACAGAAGGATCCGCCCACTGACCTCTGCAGGCACCTACACTCACTCGGACACACACACACACACACACACACACACACACACAAAACTTAATAATAATTATTATTGTTTTAGTAAAAGAAGCCACTCAGATGTTAGCGCTGCACCTGGGAGGCAGAGGGACTGAGACCTGTTACCAGAGCCCATGGCTTACAGACTGAAACCGGCTGAAACCAGCTGCAAATGAAAGGAGGCCACACACAGACAAGACCTTAAACTTCTGCTTAACTTCAGTCGCCTTGGCCATGATCACTGTGTCTCTGGCAACTCACAGAGTTGCTGCAAGCTCCTCCTGCCTTCCAGCTCCTGGGATGAGAGCAGCCTTCCGGCTGTCTCTGCTTCTCCTAGTGACCTCCTGTCTATTTCTAACACAGCATCTCCAGGAATGCTTCGCGAATGTAAGTGGACTCACTGCCTTGTTCAAAATCCTCGGTGGCATCTCACCACCCAGACAAAAGCGTTCCAAGGATCTAGAACCTGTGTGGGTGCAATCTAATACAAACGATGGTTTTACAGTTACATAACTACGGCTTTTGTGGCAAGAAACTTGTAAGTATATTTATATTTAAGTTACTTAAATGAGATAAACATTTTAGATTAGTTAATAAGTCATGCAAACTACATTCCAAGTGTTTGCTAGTGACCCGTGGCAAGTTGCTGTTGGAAAGCGTGTATACAGCGTCTCTATTGGCACAGATATTTCTACCAGCCGAAAGGTGGTCTGAACATAGAAAGGTTATTAACTGTCTGAATATGAACAAATCCTGGCTTCGTACTGCTTGTTGCTTGGCTGTTGCTCAGTTCCTGGAGAACCCATATTTGATGCCAGCATTTATTTTTGTGATTTAAATTTTAAAAGCATATTCTGCAGAGAATATACAATATTATTGCCTCGTGAGAAGACAATTTGGTAATTTCTTACAGTGTCAAGCATAGTCTTACAATAGAACCCAGCAATCACACTTGAAGCAACGTACTCAACTCCTTTAAAGACTGCATCCACACAAGCCCTGTGCACTCAGCTCTTAAGAGCACGTGCTGCTCTTCCAGTGGACTGAGTTCATTTCCTAGCACCACATCAGACAGGACACAACTTCCTGTAACTCCGGTAGCACGGGTTCTGACAGCCTCTTCTGGCCTCCAAGGGCACCTGCACACACACGCACAAGAAAATAAGTGTTTAAAAAATATGCTTGTAACTGGGTGGTGGGGCATAGGCCTTTAATCCCAGCACTCAGGAGGCAGAGGCAGGTAGATCTCTGAGTTCAAGGCCAGCCTGGTCTACAGAATGAGCGAGTTCCAAGACAGCCAGGGCTACACAGAGAAATCCTGCCTCAAAAAGCAAACAAACAACCCCCCCCCAAAACTGCTTCACCTGGAACCCTGGTAAAAAGATGCCCTTCACAATATGAATGGATAACTAGTGATCTCCTTCCTACAATAGAATAGCGCTCATCCATGAAACGAGTGGTCTAGCCACACAAAGACATAGACGAACCATCAATGCACGTCACTACGTGTAAGAAGCCAGACTGTCAAAGCTACTTTATGAATTCCATTGGGTAAAAATATAAATATAGTAAAAAGGTCCCTTGTCACCAGAGCATTGGGACAGCGGAGCACTGAGTAGGTAAAGTTCACATTTTAGAGCAGAAAAGCTTCTTGTGCCAGCGTACACACACCCATCCGGGCACAGCCTTCACACTCACCCAGGCGCAGCCTTCACACTCACCCAGGCACAGCCTTCACACTCACCCAGGCACAGCCTTTACACTCACCCAGGCACAGCCTTCACACTCACCCAGGCGCGCTAAACTTTATAGCACAAGCCTGACTCGAGGATCAGGTTGGAACACAGCATGTGACAGAAGACTCTCACTGCACCACACCACCACCCTGGAAGCAGTGGGGGGGGGTAGCAATGACGTAAGACAGGACGGAAGTGTGTGAGGTCCATGAGAAGAGTGCACAAAAACCCACTGTGAATACGCACTGTACGGTTGATGAAGCTGTTTCCCGTGGGCGTGTGAGTTCGTTCTCACACTCAAGCCATGAAGTACGTGAGTGGCAGGGTTCGGGTCAGATTTCAGAGGCTGGAGTTTGCTCTAAAATGTATGCTTTACCTACTCAGTACTCCCCTGCCCACGGCTCTGGCGACAAGGCACCTTTTTACGATATTATGCAGGTAAGAGCAGGAGACTAGAACGGCCCGTGTAAACACTTCGCTATGAACTCCTGTTTAGTATAACAAAGATACAAACGGTGCAGGATTGGACTGCAGTGTCCCCCGCTGGCACCCACACATGAGCTGGTGGTATCTTCTGTGAGGTCATTTGGTATAGGGGCTGGCCGGCAGCAGTAGGTCACTGGGAATGGCACTGAGGGTTAGACACAGTGTGGCTCGGCCTATGGCGGCCCACGTGGCAAGTCTCGACTTCCTGCTCTCGTCATCTTGAATGTCCTCACTCTGTGATGGGTTATGCCCCATGAAACTGGGAGCCGTAATAAGCCCTGCGCTGCTTAGGTTGTTTCTGTCCAAACTTTTATCGCAGCAGCAAGAGAAGGAGCTAATGTGAATGGACACTCGTAGAAGCCTCTATAGGAAAGCCTGGGCCACTGGGCTACTGCACATGCTGTCTACCTCCTAGCTCTGCAGGGAGCAGGACTGTAGCAGCAGTGAGCACACCTACACCCAGACCTGCATCTCATTCCCCACTGAAAGCCTCCACAGGTCCACGGAGAAAATCCTCACCCTAAGACAGAGCCCAGACCATCAGAAAGTATGCATGTGTTCAACAACTGAATGTAAAAGAGACATTGAAGACAGATACAGCGCTCCTGTGGCCAAAACTTAGACAACCGGATCAATAAAACGAAGCAACACTGATGGATAATCCAAAGCCTGGATGCCCACCGTTCCTGACTCTAAATCACTGAATAAATGAGTAGGCAAGAACAGGCCTGTCTCTTGTGTAGAAGAATTCCAGATAATGTGTGTGAACACGAAACACAAATCCCCATTCCTTAACTTAAGGATACATTGTGCACAGTGATGTCCTTCCAAAGAGCACTGGGTGGGGAGGGGGGATGGGGGGGGGGCTTTGCTGTGGGAAAACCTGCTCAGCCACGAGATGGGCAACTTCAGCAGTGAGAGCCAGAGCCCGGCACACATCTGAGGCAATGGGGGTAGAATGTGCTTGAGTGATCCCAGGGCACGCTCAAAACACACCCACCACTCCACCAGGGCACGCTCAAAGCCCACGCCCCACCGGGGCACGCTCAAAACCCACCGCTCCACCGGGGAACTCTCAAAACCCACCGCTCCACCTGGGCACGCTCAAAACCCACCGCTCCGCTAAACACACCGCCCCACCGGGGCATGCTCAAAACCCACCGCCCCATCGGGGCACTCTCAAAACCCACCGCCCCACCGGGGCACGCTCAAAACCCACCGCCCCACCGGGGCACTCTCAAAACCCACCGCCCCACCGGGGCATGCTCAAAACCCACCACCCCACCGGGGCACGCTCAAAACCCACCCACCGCTCCACTGGGGCACGCTCAAAACCCACCGCCCCATCGGGGCACGCTCAAAACCCACCGCTCCGCTAAACACACCGCCCCACAGGGGCATGCTCAAAACCCACCACCCCACCAGGGCACGCTCAAAACCCACCGCTCCACCGGGGCACTCTCAAAACCCACCGCCCCACCGGGGCACGCTCAAAACCCACCACTCCACTGGGGCACTCTCAAAGCACACCGCTCACTCTTCATCATATGGAAACAGTCTCCAAATAGAAGGACTTCCACAGATCTAACCAGCACCCCTCTAAGCTATCAGGATCATTAAAAACATGGAGAATCTGAGAGAGCTGCCATCATCAGAGCGCTAAGGAGACATGATCATGAGATGGAACGCTCCTGGGTCATGCACAGAAACTGGATATTAGATATAAGCTAATCAAGTCTGAATAAATTATGAGCGCAGTTTGTAATAGTACATCCTTGCTGACTGGACCAGTGTAACAAGTGTACACACTAGAGATGGTGTTAACATAGAGGACACCAGGCTGGAGAGATGGCTCAGCAGTTAAGAGCACTGGCTATTCATGCAGGGGGCCTGGGTTCAATTCCAATTACCTACACGGTAGCTTATAACTGTCTGTAACTCCATTTTCAGAGAATCTGACATCCTATTCTGAAACCTGAGGGTAGAGCATACACATGGTGCACATACAAACAGGGAAAACACTCACATGTGTTTAAAACATTTAAAAAATAAATGAAATGGTCTGAAGAACAGAATAGAGGAAATTGAATGTGTGGAAACTGTTGTACATTTTTAAAAACTAAGACTTACTACAAAAAAAAATAAGCTTATTTTAAAACAAACAAACAAAAACAAGAAACAAAAAACCCTGTTCTAGATTCCCTTTAGAAAATGAGAGGATCTGGAGGTGACAGGGTCACGTCCTGGGGCAATTATCAGTTGAGAGGCATCATAATAGTTCACATCATGTCCCATTGCCTCTCGCCTACCTCACCCCTGCAGACACAGCTCTCATCCCATCCTGGTATCAAATATTCTCACAGCAATTACGTATCCTTTAAACTCAAGGAAATGTTCCTGTCACGCTGAAGACTCCAAAGGCCCCCAGCGGCATCGCCTGGACCAGGGCTGCTCCACCGACACCGACCGGGACACTGAGGCTGCATCCCTGCTGCTGTCATGCAGTGGAGCAGGAATTCATCTTCTTTGCATGCAGCTGATACCTCATCAAGTGATGCCAAAAATGGAATTATCTTCTTTGCCGCGTGTACATAAATGTCACAGCCATTCCCTGATTGGCTCTGGTCACAGCAGCCTTCAGACAGCAGGACTGCCTGAGTCTAGGGGAGCCCCACCCCGAGGTCAGGAGGTGAGAAAAGTCAGCCTGGTAGAGAATCTGGGCCCTGACCTGGAGCAGAATACCACCCAGCAGGTTTTACGCAAGGACAGGTTCCTCAAGAAACCGTTGGTGCTTCTTGTTGAAGGAAGTCTGGGGCGGGGTGGGGGGATGGGAAATATTCGATGAGCTGAGTAAATTCTGCCAAAAGTCAACCGTCATCTCCATGGTCCAATTTTGCCAGCACGGGCCTCTCACCGGTCTCAGCCAGGCCTGCCGAGTGCAGCCACTGGCATCCCAAGGCTTGGAGAATTAATTCGCCTCAGACTCATCCAAGCCTCCGTGAAGGAGCTCAGAAGGGAAACTCAGTTCCCTGCTTTGTTAACTGTTTGAGGTTTGTTTTGTTTTGTTTTGTTTTGTTTTGTTTTGTTTTGTTTTGTTTTGTTTTGTTTTGTGTTTGTTTTCTAGGTTGGCCTAGAACTCAAAATGTAGCTGAGGATGATTCTGAAATATGCCTGTTTACAAAAACTGGAAATCAAACCCAGGCCTTCAAAGTGCTGGGCAAGCGCTCTACCTACTGAGTGAGCCACATCCTCAGCCTGGCGTGCGAATATGTATGTGAGTGTGTGTGTGTGTGTGTGTGTGTGTGCATGAGTGTGTGTGCACATGTATGTGTATGTATGTATGTATATATATGTATGTATGTGAGTGTGTGCATGTATGTATGTGTGTGTATATATGTATGTATTTGAGTGTTGTGTGTGCATGAGTGTGTGTGTGCACATGTGTGTATGTATGTATGTGTGTATATATGTATGTATGTGAGTGTGTGCATGTATGTATGCATGTGTATGTGTGTATATGTATGTATGTATTGTGTGAGTGTGTGTGCATATATGTGTGTATGTGTGTATGTATGTATGTGTGTGAGTGTATATGTGCATGTGTGTGTATGTGTGTGGGTGTGCTGTGAGTGTGTGATGTATGTGTGTGAGTGTATGTGTGCATGTGTGTGAGTGTGAGTGTGTGTATGTATGTGTGTGAGTGTATGTGTGCATGTGTGTGTGTGTGTGTGAGTGTATGTGTGCATGTGTGTGTGTGTGTGTGTGTGTGTGTGTGTGTGAGTGTGTGTCCTTTCCAAGTCTGGCAAAAGTTACCAAGGGTTTTTCCAGATCCTTCTTTGCCAGTTTTTTTTTCTTCTTTTCTTTTACTTTTCTTCTCTTTCGTTCTGTCTCTTTTGAGACAGGGTTTCTCTGTGTAGCCCTGGCCACCCTGGGACTCTCTGTAGACCAGGCCGGACTCAGAAATCCCCTGGTTTCTCTCTGCCTCCCAAGTGCAGAAATTAAAAGTGTGGGTCACCACAGCCTGCTTCCTTTCTTTTTCTTCTCTCTCTGTCTCTGTTTCTCTCTCTCTCTCTCTCTCTCTCTCTCTCTCTCTGCATCTGTCTCTGTCTCTCTGTCTGTCTCTCTCTCTGTGTCTCTGTCTCTCTCTGTCTCTCTCTCTCTCTGTGTCTCTGTCTCTCTCTGTCTCTCTCTCTCTGATGGAAGTGGAATTGCTCCAAAATATATTTAATTTTTTTTTAATTTCATTTTTTTGATTGTGGAGTGGGGGCACATGTGGGAGGTCAGAGGACAGCTTGCAGGGGTTGGCGATCTTCTACGCGAGTTCCTGGAATTGAACTCAAGTTGACAGGCCTTGCAGCAAGTGCCGCTGAGCCAACTGCTAGCTTCAGATTCTTATTAGTCGGACCAAACACAAGGTGCCATAAAAACGAAAGGCTGCGTATACTCGGGAGGGGGTATAAAGTCCCTGCCCGTTTATTTCGTTACGAGCTAAATGTGAATCGTCTTATAACTGTGCTAACACCGGTTAGCCGGGGGCTGTGGCGCACACCCTTAATCCCAGCACTTGGGCAGCAGAGGCAGGTGGGGCTGTCATAGTGAGGCCCAGGACAGCCAGGGCTACATAGTAAGACTGTCTCAAAAATAAAAAATAAAAAAAAATTAAAGAACGTATTGGACAACTATAGGATTAAGGAGGAGTTCTGTCCAGGTGGCATGTCCTGAGTTCTTGTCAGCCAGAGTGATTCAGAAAAGGCAGAGTCTGGTACAGAGAAGGGTCTCTGTGAGGTGGTGTGTGACCCGCGCCCTCTGACAGGGTCAGCTGCAGTCCTGTCCCCAACAAACCACCCTCAAGGGTGCAGCTGGCCCTCCGATGCTGGACCCTGGTAATGTCTGCTGTGTGAACTCCTTTTGTGCCTTTTGACTGATGCCCCTGCGATCTGCCTGTGATACTTTCCCCAGCTCTGAAGACGCCTGTGAAGGCAGTGCCCGCCCGTGGGGGCCCTGTGAAGGCAGTGCCCGCCCGTGGGGCCCTGTGAAGGCAGTGCCCGCCCGTGGGGGCCCTGTGAAGGCAGTGCCCGCCCGTGGGGCCCTGTGAAGGCAGTGCCCGCCCGTGGGGGCCCTGTGAAGGCAGTGCCCACCCGTGGGGGCCCTGTGAAGGCAGTGCCAACCCGTGGGGCCAGGGAGCACCAGCAAGGGGGAACTCTGAAAGGCTTGCGCTCCTCCTGCCAGGGGCCGGCCTCCCAGCTTCTCCCTCGTCCCGAGCTAATCTACCCACCTCACACCCTTCTCTTTTTGCTGAGACAAGTCTGTGTAGCCCAGGCTGGTCTTGGATTCTCCATCCCCCTGCCTCGGTCTCCCATGGGCTAGGACTACAGGAATGTGCCCCTGCCTGGTTCTTATCTTCCTCTTTGCCTATTTACACCTCCTGCTCCTACCTGCCACTCTCACATCCTCTGCTTGGAAGACAGCCCCTGGACCAGTCCCTTCCCAAGCCCAGAGTCTCCCAGAAATCCCCCTAGATTGCATAAGATGCCTTTGAGTCTTGTGACACTTTCTGACTAGCTGCCACAAGCCAATCTGCATTGAGTGTGGCCCTTTGGTTCATGAGTCTTGGGCTTGCTAACAAAGGAGAGGTGGACCAGGTGAGACGGCATCAGAGCTAGAACCTGTACAAAGGACACACTTTATAACTCCTCTGGTCCCAGCTGACTCTGTCTGGGGTAGATAGGTCTGGGGGCTGTGAGCGCAAGAAGCCAAAGGAAGGAAATGACTCTGCAACTGGCCAGTATGGTCTTGTTCATGTTATAAGGCTGACCTGGCATCGAAGATGTTGGTATAGGAGATTGCTCAGGGATTTAAAGAGTGCCTGTAGCCAGCCCTCCTCGTCCTCTACCAACACACACACACACACACACACACACACACACACTCCAATATCTTTCAGAGTGACACAATCCACGTCCTTGGGCACATTTTCCCCACGGGGCTCACCTGTTCATCCCAGCGGTGCAGCTGGCTGTAGCGTACTTTGCAGAAGAGGAACCCGTCTAGGTACACGGAGTACAACTGAAAGCACAGACACCCGTCCATTAGCCAAGGCAAGGATGAGGATGGGGTGTGTGTGTGCGCAGGGTCACCTAGCCCCTCCTCACCCAGCCGACCCGAGCCCCAGACACACCACGTAGTGGCCCCCCAGCGCATCTGGCCGCTGCTGGGACACCGGAATGCAGAAGTGCATCTTCATGGCTCTGGCGACGACCAGGGACAGCGTGGAGAGCTGGAGAGCGTGGAGAAAGAGACCGGACCTGAGCTCCCGCTCCTGCCTTAGGTCGCAGGTGGGCGGGGTCTGAGCCTGGCCCCGCCCCCTCCACCGAACCTCAGCCGGATTCTCAGGCTGGACTAGAGACCTGGGAGTGCAGGAAGCTCTCAGGCCAGGGTTACCCTGGAGGCCAGAGGCTGGAATTTTAGAGACTTTTGAGGAGGAGCTGAGGTACTGTGCAGTTCAGGAACCTAACAAGGACCTGCAGCTATCAAGGGGTAAACACTCCAACCCCGAGAGGAGGACGACGGGAAAACCAAACTAGGTCACTCGGCAAGGTGTGCGGGGACAGGGGCAAATGGGGATGGGGGGCCATGACACCACACCTCATAGGTTTGCAGTCTCACACCCTACCTGCCACCACCACCACCACCACCACCACCACCACCACCACCCCTCCACCCCACCACCACCCTCACCCCACCACCTCCCCTGTCTACCTCTGCTCTACATCACCCAGCTGCTGACAGTGTCTTTGGGTGTGAGTTTGGTCTCCGTCCCAATAATAGAAAGAAGATCAGAACTCATTTGGCCTAATTTTAAAAAATAATATTAAATGAAACATTTTTGGGTTTTGCAAATAAATTAGTAAAATCAGGAACATGAGGTTTTTCAGTGAATGGCATCCGTGTTTCCAGGTTAATAGCAGAAACAGATCTTCTCACCACCCCACCCCCGCCCCCCTCCCCCCACCCCCGCCCCCCAGCACTGCTGCGAAGCACCAGCATCTCCCTTCCAAGCCCTAGGCTCTCACAGAAGGCCCTCCCTGCTGCAGAGGTCACTGTGTCTGGTCTGCTCCTCTTCCTAGGTTGTGAGGATGCTCCTGGATTACAGATGCTGCACAGCACCCTGGGAAACAGGAGGAGCAGCCCTCCCTGCCTGTGGACACTCATGAAGAGGATTTCGATTCTTCAACAGAAATGAGAGTGGGGCCTGGGGACAAGAAATCCCATCTCCGGCCACACCGGGCACACTGTAATCAGGGCGGCCTGCTGAGCTAATGCTGCCATCCAGCTATGGCGTCTGTGATTTGGGTTAAATACACACAGACTGAGCACAACCAGCTCAGAACCAGCCTCTCTGCATGCTCAGGCAGGGAGTGGTAGCACGAGGTGAAGGCTGGCTCCTCGGTGAGGAACTCAGAAGGCGGCCTGGCCTTCAGCCAAGGGGGGGACGGTGGGTCATACAGTATAGATCTCCTGCGCATGTGGAATCTGGCCTGGGCTGTGGGACCCACAGTGGACCTGCTAGATGTTGTCCAAGGAGGCAGACACAACAGTCTAGGGACAGGAAAATTTACCAGAGCAAGGGACCCGGTGTGGACGTGTGGGCTGAGGTGGCTGAGAAGAGGCGTGCAGATGGGGAGAGGAGCCGTGGAGAACGGAGCAAGGCTTGAGGCTGAGCTGAACCTGGTCTGTAATCCCAGATAAGAAAGCTGAGGCAGGAGCCTTAGCTTCAGTTCCTGGCCAGACTGGAACCCTGTCTCAGAAATAAATAAGAGCACTGAAGTACTGTGTAAGTTGCTGTGGCGGTTTGAATGTGCTTGGCCCAGGGAGTGGCACTATTGGGAGGTGTGGCCTTGTTGGAGGAAGTGTGTCACTGTGGGAGTGGGCTTTAAGACCCTTGTCCTAGCTGCCTGGAAGCCAGTCTTCTCCTGTTTCCCTTCAGGACAAGATGTAGAATCTCAGTTCTTGTGTACCATGCCTGCCTGGCTCCTGCCTTGATAATAATGGACTGAAATTCCGAATCTATAAGCCAGCCCCAGTTAAATGTTGTCCTTTATGAGAGTTGTCATGATCATGGTGTCTCTTCATAGCAGTAAAAGCCTAACTAAGACAGCTGCTGGTTGGAGTTTCATTTTAAAAGTCATTAAATGGAGACAGGAGGATCAAGAGTTAGGGTCATCCTCTGAGGCACCTCACGCCAAAGCCAACCTGGATTACATGTGATCATATCTCAAAACAAAACAAAAACAAAGAAATTGTTCAATAAATTTGGCTTGAGATTAGAGCAGAATTTCCAGCAGTTCCTGTAACAGCCCAAAGCGTGCGTCTACCATATGCTAATCAGTGTCCTGCTGAGGTTCCCACACTTGTACCTCTGCCCTGGCGGCCTGGCTGGCCAGGCACTAGCGGGCAATGACCAACCTGTTTTATCTCATGGAGATTCTGACTCTGAACTCCACAATCTCTCCACCCAGCTCGCTAGGTTCCCACTGGCGGGTCACCGCCACGCCATCCCTGTGCTTCCCACGGCCTTTGTGGGGCACCTCAGGCAAACCCACGCTTGGCTGCCACACCTTTCTCTCTTGAACCCAGGTGAGCTGTTGTGTGAAGGAAAACGCAACACAAACTTAGTTCAGAAACAATGGTAACCCAATCTCTAGGCGCAACAACTAAAACCTAATCTTATAAGCCCTTTTTTTTTTTTTTTTTTTTTGGCTTTTCAAGACAGGGTTTCTCTGTGTAGTCCTGACTGTCCTGGAACTCACTCTGTAGTCCAGGCTGGCCTCGAACTCAGAAATCCGCTGCTTCTGCCTCCCAAGTGCTGGGATTAAGGGCGTGCGCCACCACGCCCGGCTCTTGTAAGCCTTATTAAAACCTGATCCCTCCAGTGGCGGATCATACTAGGAGAAGGTAGCAGCTACATCTTACCTCTCAGCTGTCCCAACTCCAAAAGGAACTCTCTCCTGCTTCCTCTCTTCCTCCATCCAACCCAGAAGTCCTGCCTACTCGCCTAGTGATTAGCTCCAGTGATTAGGGGATTGGTTCACAAGAACAGCACCAGGCCCATCTACAACAGTGTTCTCATTGTGGGCAATCAAAATTCCAAAGATGCTGATGACCTACATCCTTCAGTATCAAATGTTCAGCCAAGATTTAATTCTTTATGAAAAATAAGTTCATTCTTTTTTGTTTTGTTTTGTTTGTTTGTTTGTTGTTTTTTGTTTTGTTTTGTTTTGTTTTTTGTTTTTTGAGACAGGGTTTCTCTGTATAGCCCTGGCTGTCCTGGAACTCACTCTGTAGACCTAGAACTCAGAAATCCACCTGCCTCTGCCTCCCAGAGTGCTGAGATTACAGGTGTGTGCCACCACCGCCCGGCAAGTTCATTCTTCTTAATATACAAATTCAGTTTCATCTTCAATAATGAAAGCTGTATATATATTAAATAATTATTTTAAGCAAATGTCTGTTTTGTGCAACTATTTTATACATCAGTATACTTGGGGGTTTCTAAAATCTTCAGACCAAAGGGGATCATGGAAGGAGAAAATTAAACCCCATATCAGGTGATCTCTAAAATGCCCCTCCCCCACACTTCTATCATTTTGTGCTTATGAAGAAATTCTGATTATAAAAAAATAAGGGTTCTAATCCCCTTGGAAGCACCCTAGCAGTCGCTCCAAACCTTATAAGGTGGCAGGAAAAATGGGGGCACCTGGGGGAAAGCATTATGAATACCTGACCTGCTAAGCTTGAGCCCATTCTAAGCGGTATGTTTTTACTGCCTCATATGTAAAGAGTAAGGGAGTTAAGTAACATACCAAAGATGCAGAAATCATTAGGGTCAGCGCTCAGACTCAAATACAAAACAATGTGTTTGCTTTGTGTGTTGACTTTTGGTGAAAGCCAAGAGCTGCACACTGCCCTGAGGGAGTGAGCTGACTCCCATAGCCCAGCCAGTGTAGACCACTGCAGGGATGACCCTGGCGTGCTAGGTGAGTGACTTGCCGATTCTGATCTGATTTAACCTAATTTGAAGAGAAGAGAGTCTTCAGAATACCATAGGAATGAGGCATGAGCTAGAAACCACTGGAGACAGAAACGAGGTGATGCCCAGTGATGTGTTCTTCCCAGCTCGGAGGCCAGCTACAGGGTGTCAAGGAGGGAAGTCTGGGGAGAAGCACTGTCAACTTTCAGTGTTTCCTTTCTTCTTTTGGGATGCCACAGATCAGCTTTCCCTAGTTTCCTAGCTCAACTGGCGTGGTAGAGCCACTTCCCATCCCCCACCCCTACACATGTCCATGGTGTTTATATTAGCAACAGTCCCAGCAGGGATTTGGGATCTGAATGTTCTAGACAGGAGAATCTGGTCCATTCCTGGTCCTATCAACAGCATTCAGAAAACGTGGCCGTGCCCTATGGACATGCCTGCCAGGGTATCTGTGCAGTCTCTGACCTACTAGACCATAAGACCCGTATTTATATTCCTGTGTTATCAATTTTAAAAACAAAGGAGGCCACTGCTTACACCGAGCTCCTGTGCTAGGGCCAACTAGCAACCAAGATGGGGTCACTCACACTATGTTCCACTGCACTGTGCAATCACTGAGCTGCTGGTCCAAACATCTGAAAAATGAAGAGAAGAGAAGAGAAGAGAAGAGAAGAGAAGAGAAGAGAAGAGAAGAGAAGAGAAGAGAAGAGAAGAGAAGAGAGAGATATCAAAGCAAACAAACTTTCAGACTCCCACTGCTCTAGTCTTCCTAAGCAGAGGAACTGGGAAGTAACTAGTTTGCATGTGCCTACATGCATGTGTGCACACACAAACACACAACAGTATGCATGAGTCCACATACAAACACACACATGCATACTCAAGCACATGTCCATACAAATAGTAACACATGCACACACATGCACACACATGCACACTTATACAAAAACAGGTATGCATTCAGATACATGCAAACAAGTATATACATACACATGAACTTGCCGCAGACCAAACTCAGCTGGGAGTTGTAGTTGCGGGGAACCAGGATTCTTTGGTGAAGCAGGAAGGCACAGATTTGGTGAATGGCAGACACCAAAATGCAGAAATGGTTTAAGGTCTGAGTGTATTTTGCTGCTCTGAGGCAGAAGTTTTTAAGCATGAGAATTTTCCATTTCAAAAGATGTATCCAGTAAAGCAGGCACAAAGAACAATCAGCATAATCATTTGCCACAAGGAAATGTAAAATCAACCAGGTAAAATGTTTCCTGTGTAACAAATTAGAAGCTCAAACATAGATAACATTAGTCTTCCTGATATAGAATCATTTGTAGTTAACAACAAACGTTTAAAGAGACTTCAAAGAACGTTAGGCCAGACCCCCTAGGTCTTAATGAGATTTTGTGAGTAAACTTTACCTGACACCTAGCTTTTGTCTGTAGAAACCTTAGATTCGCTGTGCTCAGTCAAAGCTTTTTATACTACAATGTCAGAGCCACTCTCATTAACATAGCCATAAAAGTTTACATTTTGTTGGGAGATTAATGTAATTATATAAACGATTAAGGCAAAGTGGTGCAGTTCTAAGAAGAGAGGGGTTTTTGGCCAGTAACTTACTTCAAAGAAGAATTCTTTTACATCTATTTGCTTGGTTTTTCTTAGTCCCGGCTACTAGGAAGAGGGGAAGTTTTAGGAAGTAAAGCAGGCTGCCAGTGAGAGTTTTGGCTTCTGAATAGAGGTGTTCCGGAAGGCTCCAAGAGGCATTTCCTCGCCTCAGTCTGCAAAACCTTGTCTCTCAGAATCGATTGGCGCCACACCAGCATGAACTCACACTAGTCCTCACACACATATGAGACATGCATAGATACACACATACTCAAACATACACATGTGCAATTGGACTCTTGCATGTAGGCAAACACAAACATGCCTACATGCACATTCACATACACCCATGAGCATACCCATGTGTGCACATATATACATACATACATGTGAAAGTGCTAAGGAAACACTCTGAAGCACCTCCTTCAGGGCTTACAAGGCATCCTGAACAGAGCACAAAGAACGTTAGGCCAGACCCCCTAGGTCTTAATGAGATTTTGTGAGTAAACTTTACCTGACACCTAGCTTTTGTCTGTAGAAACCTTAGATTCGCTGTGCTCAGTCAAAGCTTTTTATACTACAATGTCAAAATGGAAAAGTGCACAGGAAGGCCACAGTCCACGGAAAAGAACTATGAGTAAACCACAGCCCACAGAGCTTCCTGCTAAAGAATACCCAGTGAGCATGCTCAGGGGAGACTCCAGGGAGCAGACCTGGCTACAGGCTCCTGGACTGAGCATGGAATCCCCCCTTGGAAACACCAACAAAGCACTCTTTTGGTAACCCTGGCCGTATGGACAGAATGGTGCTAGAGGAAACTCTGCCCACTCTCTTAACAGAACCAAGCACAGCCGTGCAGTGTTCTCAATCAGTGGACATCTGGCTGCTGCTGCTGCTGCTGCTGCTGCTGCTGCTGCTGCTGCTGCTCCTCCTCCTCCTCCTCCTCCTCCTCCTCCTCCTCCTCCTCTTCCTCTTCCTCCTCTTCTTCCTGGGCTGTGGACTCTTATTTTTTATGAAAACAAAGTCTGGGGAGGCTTTCTCAGTTGGGTTCTACATAAAGCTAGCAGGGAATTAATTGGACCTGCAATATTAAGGTACTAATATACTCATGGGGAATAAGACATGGTTAATAATTACTATCCCTTTATTGAATAAGCATTTAGAGGACATATTTCATGGCCCTGTCTAGTGCTATGCAGCATGGGTGCTCTGGGGGGAGATTGGCACCCACACTTGGGAGCTGGACACACAGTGGGCCCTCTGCCTGTGGCTCCACCCAGCGCCTCCCATCCTCCTCTTCTCGGGTGTGGACTACCTACCTCAGGACCTTGCTTCAGTGTCTTCTGACTCCTGGACAGTTGATGGGTCCTTTCTCTTTCATTCTCACCTCTCCTGTCTCCTAGCCAGGTTTATTTTCTTTCAAAATGTCTTACCCCTAAAGCTAGAGAAGACGTTTCTCTTCATCTGATATTAAAATCATGGCGACTGGGGCTGAAGCAAAGATGCTTACTTCTTAGTATTTTTTAGTTTGCTGAAATTGTTTGGAGGATTTTATACATAGTAATTCTGTGTGTGTGTGTGTGTGTGTGTGTGTGTGTGTGTGTGTGTGAGAGAGAGAGAGAGAGAGAGAGAGAGAGAGAGAGAGAGAGAGAGAGTTATTATGTAGCTCAGTTTAGCCCAGCAAGTATTGTAGACCAGGCTGGCCTTAAATCCCGGAGCAGGAAGGGAGGAGCAGGAAAAGGCTTTCTATACTAGAGAAAAGTACCAGCAGCCCTGGGATCATCTCCAAAGAGGATGACTGGCACAGAACTTACCTGGAGCTTGCTTTAAATGAGGCAAAGACACTGGGTGAAAACTCCCCTTCACCTCACTCATCAAACTGACCAAACTGTGGACAAGCAGGACATTGGGGAGTTGATTGCTCTGCTTTGCCTAGACAAGGCAGGACTCTCCGTCAAGTTCTTATTCCACAGGAAAGTCTGTTGGATCTTCTGGGCGTAGTGGTCAAAGACTGCCACTGTCCTGAGACCTCTGCCCACAAAGAAATCAAGATTTCCACAGAGGAGCCTAGGAACTTACTGCCCAGGTAGCTGGTAAGTTTCTATCATTTTTAATGGACATGGGAGCGTCTCGGTCTGAACTTCCTGCTTGCTCTGATGAAATCTACTCTTCTCAGCTCTCTGATGCTGAGGACTAGGCTAGTCACCAGCCTCGGCAGTTTAACATCAACGGAGACGTCAACTGCCTTCTTAGTCCCCGGCCTCACTGGAGAGTCACCACCAGGTCTCCAGCAGAAAGGTATTGGTTGCCTTGTTACCAGCCTCTGAAAAGAGATAAGTGGAGAAAGCTAGTTTCAAAGTAACTTTTTACTATTTCACTATTTAAAGGAGTAGCGAGTTAGTCCCATGCTGCTTGCATTCTAAAGCTAAACACTAGCTCTCAAGATGCTGTTGCCCTCAAGTACAGACAGATCCTCCTCATGTACACCTAGTGATGCTATAGAAACCTTGCTCCCTGATGCAACTGGTCAATAGAGGGCTAGACCCTGTGACTGGGCAGTGGGAGGAGAAAGGTGTGAGGGACTCGAGGATCGATGGGGGGTTGCAGGTAGAGGGAGGAGGAGAAGAGGGGAGACCAAGCTGGAGGAAGCCACCGTGAGAGGAGATGGGCCATAAGCGTGTGGCCAGGAGAAGGAGCGAGAGTCAAGGGACTGATAGCTGGGGATAATTTAGAAGAGCTCCAAGCCTGTCTAATCTTATGACTTGTAAATAAAATGCCAGGGTTGAGTGTCTTTTATACACAAAATGAATTACAAATTCATTTTGTATAAAGGAACTTGCATTACAATGACTGCTTTCTTACAGAAATCAACTATGTGTGTCTCATGGTAAATGCCTGGATATAAAAACGTGTAAAGTTTATGTAAGGTCTGAGGATATGAAAGCTTAAGTAGGTTGTAACCATTTAAAACGTGTTTTAGCATATGTAAATGCAAAGGGCTGAGAAACTGTTTTAAGGTCTATAGACTGTAAAGGTCTAATGAAATGGTTTAAAGGATATTTTAAAATGGAAAACATTTCTAACTTTCCCCCTCTCTATGCTATTGTGGGTTTTTTGAGATTTATTAATTTATTTCATGATATGAGTACACTGTCACTGTCTTCAGACACATGAGAAGAGGGCATCAGATCCCATTACAGAGCTACCATGTGGTTGCTGGGAACTCAGGACCTCCAGAAGAGCAGTCAGTGCTCTTAACTGCTGAGCCATCTCTCCAGCCCTATGCGATTGTTATATGAAGACTTCTGGTTTGAATATGCTTGGTATATGGGAAGTGGCACTATTTGGAGGTGTGGCCTTGTTGGGGGAGTTATGGGAGTGGGCCCTGAGGTCTCTGAGTGCTCAAGCTCTACCCAGTGTGGAAGAGAGTCTCCTGCTGCCTTTGGAACAAGATGTGGAACTCTCAGCTCCTCTGCACCATGTCTGCCTGGACCCTGTCATGCTTCCACCTTGATGACAATGGAATGAACCTCTGAACCAGTAAGTCATTCCCAATTAAATGTTTTACTTTATAAGAGTTGCCTTGGTCATGGTGTCTTAGCAATGAAACTCTAAGACAACTTCAAAAGTTCAGAATTTGAACATTAACTAATGGGGTTCTAATAATCTATTTATCTGCTCTGGTAAGCACTGGCTGCTATCATCAAAGTCACACCACTCAAGATCTTAAATTTCCCTTGCTTGTTTTCTAAGTGTAGACTTAAAGTTGCTTCCCAGTGTGCTAAAAACATCTCTGTCCAATCTATATGCCTAGCCCTCTGCAAAGAGTGTTCATGCTTTTAACTCCGAATCATTTTGGGGTCTCCAAGCTTCAACTGTGACTCAAAAGCATGAGTCCACTGCTCTTTCTACAATGCAGATTTCAGTACTGATTACAAACAGTGGTAATGTTAACAGATCTAAAACTTTTATTTCTTTTTGTTAACTTAAAAAAAATCCTTAGCTGGTTGGTGGTGGCGCACACCTTTAATCCCAGCATTTGGGAGGCAGAGGCAGGTGGATTTCTGAGTTCGAGGCCAGCCTGGTCTACAGAGTGAGTTCCAGGACAGCCAGGGCTACACAGAGAAACCCTGTCTCTGAAAAGAAAGAAAGAAAGAAAGAAAGAAAGAAAGAAAGAAAGAGAGAGAGAGAGAGAGAGAGAGAAAGAAAGAAAGAAAGAAAGAGAGAGAGAGAGAAAGAGAGAGAAAGAGAGAAAGAGAAAGAAAGAAAGAAAGAAAGAAAGAAAGAAAGAAAGAAAGAAAGGAAGGAAGGAAGGAAGGAAGGAAGGAAGGAAGGAAGAAAGAAAAAGAACCTTGTATGCTTCATGGAATCAACTTGGATCCATCCTTCAGGGTCAAATGGACTCCAAATAAGAACTGTCAATCAACAGCAAGTCCCACCACCCACCTATTCCTGAGGGTAGGATTCCCACAACCACCCCCTGCTCTCACTGGTCTTGGGACTCCTCTCCCCCAACCACCAGAACCATAGATCTAAACATTTCAAAATGTACACCTTAAAAAAAAAAAATCCTCTGAACGTCTTCACTTTACCTTCTGTCTCTGATGCATATCTGTTCCATCAGATTTCCAGTCAGAAACTGCAAAGTGACCCAATGCGGCCTGAGCTTCCCTAGCCCCAGGGTCCTGCAGAGCCTGAACAGTAGAGTCCAGCTTTCTTGGGTCCTCAAAGATGCCAATGGCCCCAGACAACAGGAAGCAGTCTGAAGAGGACAGCGGCCCCAGCCAACAGGAGGCAGTCTGAAGAGGACAGCGGCCTCTGCCACCACCGTTCCCATTTCCCTACCATTTAAAATAAACAGAAGGGCAGGAGGTTAGAGCCAGGTGCTCCATCACCACGCCTTCAGAAGTCGTCATCACTACCGTCCTAGTCCCCATCCCATATGCACATGCTCCATAGTCCTTATAAAGTCTGGGCGCCATGGCCTGCTGTCTGTCTGTCTGCCTGTCTCTCCTCTCTGCTCAGGGGTGTCCTTTCACACCCCTCTCCCCTTTAATGAATCTCTTGCATTAGGTCTGGTGTGAGTTTTGCATCATTCCTCAGCCCCTCGGCTGCTACAAGACCCTTACACTTGTCTCTTGCAGAAGACCAAGTTTCAGTTCTCAGCACCCACTCGGCCGTTCACAACTGTAACTCCAGTTCCAGGGGTGCACTCTGTCTCACTTCTGATATCTGTGAGAGATAATGGGGTACATACATACATATATAGAGATGCAAGCAAAACACCACGAAACATGAATATAAAATCAATAGATCTGAAAAGGAACATCCCACCCACTGTTGACCCTCCTGCATCTGCCTCATGAGGATTGAGATTACCATGTTTCCCCACACTTGGCTGAATGAATTAATTGTTAATTCTCCTTCAATGTGCTGGTGCTATACATGCTAGGGCCAGCTCATTCCTCAGAAAGGCTTTATTTATAGAGTAGTGCTATGGTAGGTTCAAGGAAACTGTGTCAGGACAGATACCATCACTCTTCCTTTACACCCACGCGGGTGTGCTCCCCACTGTCCAGCACAGCGGAGTCCTCCCCACTGTCCAGCACAGCGGAGTCCTCCCCACTGTCCGCCACAGCGGAGTCCTCCCCACTATCTGCCACAGCGGAGTCCTCCCCACTGTCCAGCACAGCTGAGTCCTCCCCACTGTCCGCCACAGCGGAGTCCTCCCCACTGTCCACCACAGCGAAGTCCTCCTCACTGTCTGCCACAGCGGAGTCATCCCCACTGTCCACCACAGGGATGTCCTCCCCACTGTCCACCACAGTGGAGTCCTCCTCACTGTCCACCATAGGGACTCCTCCCCACTGTCCACCACAGGGATGTCCTCCCCACTGTCCAACACAGGGACGTCATCCCCACAGTTCACCACAGTGAAGTCCTCCCCACTGTCCACCACAGGGATGTCCTCCCCATTGCCCACCTCAGGAGAGTCTTCCCCACAGTTTACCACAGGGATGTCCTCCCCACTGTCCACCACAGGGATGTCCGCCCCACTGTCCACCACAGGGATGTCCTCCCCACAGTTCACCACAGCAGAGTCCTCCCCACTGTCCACTACAGGGACGTCATCCCCACTGTCCACCACAGGGATGTCCTCCCCACGGTTCACCACAGCAGAGTCCTCCCCATGGTTCACCACAGCAGAGTCCTCCCCACGGTTCACCACAGCAGAGTCCTCCCCACGGTTCACCACAGCAGAGTCCTCCCCACGGTTCACCAAAACGGAGTCCTCCCCACTGTCCACGGCAGGGATAGCCTCCCCACTTTCTACCATAGAGATGTTCACCTTACTGTCCACCACAGGAACCTCCTCCCCACTGTCCACCACAGGGACATCCTCCCCACTGTCCACCACAGCAGAGTCCTCCCCACTTTTCACCACAGGGATGTCCACCTTACTGTCCACCACAGGGTCTTTCACTATTGCCAGTGTGGTGACTTGGCTATGCCTGGCCCAGGGACTGTCACTATTAGAGGAAACGTAGTCTTGTTGGGGGAGGTGTGTCATTCCGTAGGTTGGCTTTGAGGCGCCTATGTTCAGGTTCCACTCTGTATAGACTGACAATCTTCCCCTGACTACCTTTGGATCAAGATGTAGAACACTCAGCTCCTTCTAGAGCACCACATCTGCCTGGACTCCGCCACGCTTCCCACCATGATAATAATGGCCTTAATCTCTAAAAGCCCCAATTAAATGTGTTTCTTTATAAGAGTTGGCTTTGCAATGGTGTCTCTTCACAGCAATAAAATCCTAAGACAAGCAGCAAACGTCCTGTCATTAGCGTGCAACGTTCACAGGTCAGACAGGAGTGATTCTGTTGTGCATTTGACTTGCTCATTCTGCAGGTGAGATGGGGACAGAGAGGGTTAAGTGATGTCCTTGGTACCACTCAGTGCTGTACTCAGTAGCTGGAGTGTGGACTGACCCACACAGTGCCACACTGTCACTATCTTTGGGCTTACACACTTGTCTGCACTTTGTCCGCACCAGAGTATAAGAGACGCTCCAAGAGACAGAGATCTCTATGACCCACTGTGGCACCCAGAGCCTGTGGAGCCACTGCCACCAAGTTGGTCCTCCCCATGCTGGCAGGTACAGCCCTGGTCCTGGGTACCCCAAGGCTTTAAAGAGAGTTC
The DNA here is from genome assembly GCA_964023405.1 of Apodemus agrarius. Taxonomy (NCBI): domain Eukaryota; kingdom Metazoa; phylum Chordata; class Mammalia; order Rodentia; family Muridae; genus Apodemus; species Apodemus agrarius. Next base: position 67,740,561 of record OZ030022.1, on the reverse strand, counting down.
GGAGTTCAGTTAAAAGGATGTGGGAAGGTTTTGCTGGTCCCAACACTCAGCAAGATTCCCTATTTCCAGCGACCCTGACTGCACCTGAAATCCTTTCAAACTCTGGAACCTGAATAGTAAAAGAGGAAAATTCTCCATTGTAGAAAGGTGTTGGCAGTACCACTATCCTGAGTCACAGGAGGTGCACTACATTTCACTTTAGAACCAAGAAAAATGAACATCTGCCAGGAGCCATCCTCACTTAGATATCAAAACCCCCTCCTTTCAGCCATTTCTAGCCTGCCTTTTTCTGGCCTGCTCTTAAAGAAATATCCTAGCTTAAAGATTAATCAAATAGTTAGATAATCAGTATATGCAGAACTCACTTGAGTGGGCTGGATCAAATGGAGCTCACCTGTGGTTAGGTTACCATGACCCCTTTATTGTGCCCAGATTCCTGCAGCAATAGATAGCTTTTCCCAGAGATTCTGAGAAACTGTTTGAGAAGTGATGCCAGCCCCCTGAGATCTTCCTCCTTCACCCCTCCCCACACCTTGCTTGCTGTCCATCTATCATGTCTCTTGTCTCTTGCCTTCTCCTAGGTGGTCCGGGGACCCTGTTGACTGTCCTGCGGGTCGGGACACTCTGGTGCCCAACAGTGAGGCCACAGTGGAGTCACTAAGGAGAAGGGTGCCGCAGGACCCAGGGAAGAGCTCTTCACGAGCAGCTCCAGGAGCGGATAGGTTGAGGCACGGTTGACCCACTGGCACTCAGCCAGGGAATAATTTCCACAGCGACAATGTCTCGGAAGGTGAGACATGGGACAAGCATTTATCCAGCCTGTTTTAAGGCTCAAGGAATCTCTCAAGACTCGAGGGGCTAGGGTGAAGAAAAAAGTCTGACAAATTTGTCCCTGGTTCCCAGAGGAAGGAACTATAGATAAGAAAACATGGGTTAGAGTAGGTGATTGCAACTTTTGGTCTGGAAAAAATTCTGGTTACTGCCTTTAACTACTGGTCTCTGATTAATGACATTATTCAGAATTCCTCCTGCTTCCAGGATCTAGTTTCTGAAGAACGCACTCTGAGAAAGCATTCATCCAGGGCACCATCTCTGCATTCTCTTACCCCTCCCGCCTCTGTGGTGATTGAAATGGAGGAGGGACATTTAAAATGGTCTCTATGTCTGCTCTTTCCCCTAATTTCTCAAAAAGACCATGTAGCAGGAAAGTCTGTCTTTCTCTACAAACTCTGAGATCTAGTCATAATTCAGGTGCTGACACTCTGTCTCCCAGGGAGGAAGCCAGCTTGAGGGAGAAAGCCGCCCGCCTGGGCACCCTCTTTCCCCCCACACCACTGTATGCCACATTCTCTAAACCTCTTTCTCTTCTTATGAACCCAACAGAGGTTAACAAAGCAGAGCGCTGGGGAGCTACTATCAGTGGCTGCCACTGTGCCTCCCCTCCCTTCTCTGGCAGAATTCCCAGAAAGAAAAGAAAAAAAAAAGACAAAGAGTTAAATCTTAAACAAGAGAGAGAAAAAGCAGGTTTCAGAAAAGCAGTTTTTCCACATGCAGGATATGGTATCAAAAGAAAAAAAAATGGTTAGAGGCTATTTCAAAACTCTTCTGCGGAGGAGAGGAAAACGGGAGATGTCCTGCTTCCCCCTGGATCCCACTGGAGATAGCCTTAGTTCTGGTTGGGATATTTGGATCTGTTTGGGACATCAAGTTCCCTCTCTGTCTATTGTCTGTCTTTGGTGCACCAAAACCTGTCCATATGTGTGTCAATTTATGTTTAATCTATGTTTGTCTTGGAATGATAGTTGGATGATTGTTCGATGTTTTATGTTTAAAAAAAAAAAAAAAAAAAAAAAAAAAGGTTATCCGCTGGCAGTCCTGCCAGTCACAGTTTACACAGCAGAGGCTGATTTAAGGGGCCTCACATTCTTTTTTTTTTTTCTATATTCTTTGTTTACATTCTAAACACTTTCCCCTTTCCCAGTTCTCCCCTCACCATATGTCCCATAAGTCCTCTTCCCTCCACCCATTCCCCAATCATCCCCCCACCCCCATTTCTCTGTTCTGGTACTCTCCTACAATACTGGATCAAGTCTTTTCGGGACCAGGGCCCTCTCCTTCCTTCTTGGGTATCTTTTGATTTGCTAATTGTGCCTTGAGTATTCAGAACTTCTGGGCTAATTAATATCCACTTATTAGTGATTGCATTTCATGTGTATTCTTTTGTGATTAGGTTAGCTCACTTAGGATGATATTTTTCAGTTCCAACCATTTGCCTAAAAATTTCATGAATTCATTGTTTTTAATTGCTGAGTAGTATTCCATTGTATAAATATACCACATTTTCTGTATCCATTCCTCCATTGAGGGACATCTGGGTTCTTTCCAGCTTTTGGCTATTATAAATAAGGCTGCTATGAACATAGTGGAGCATGTGTCTTTGTTGAATGCAGGGGAATCCTCTGGGTATATGCCCAGGAGTGGTATAACAGGGTCCTCTGGAAGTGTCATGCCCAGTTTTCTGAGGAACCACCAGACTGATTTCCAAAGAGGTTGTACCATCTTGCAAACCCACCAACAGTGGAGTAGTGTTCCTCTTTCTCCACATCCTTGCCAACACCTGCTGTCTCCTGAGTTTTTAATCTTAGCCACTCTGACTGGTGTGAGGTGGAATCTCAGGGTTGCTTTGATTTGCATTTCCCTGATGACTAATGATGTTGAACATTTCTTAAGGTGCTTCTCAGCCATCTGAATTTCTTCAAGTGAAAATTCTTTGTTTAGCTCTGTACCCCATTTTTAATAGGGTTTTTTTCATTCTCTGGGAGTCTAACTTCTTGAGTTCTTTGTATATATTGGATTTTAGCCCTCTGTCAGATGTAGGGTTAGTGAAGATCTTTTCCCAATTTGTTGGTTGCTGTTTTGATCTTTGATAAAGGAGCTACAACCATCCAGTGGGGGGAAAAATAGTCTCTTCAACAAACGGTGCTGGTTCAACTGGAGGTCAGCATGCAGAAGAATGTGAATTGATCCACTCTTATCTCCTCGTACTAAGCCCAACTCCAAGTGGATCAAGGACCTCCACATAAAACCAGACACACTGAAACTAATAGAAAAGAAACTGGGGAAGACTCTTGAGGACATGGGCACAGGGGAAAAGTTCCTGAACAGAACACCAATAGCTTATGCTCTGAGATCAAGAATTGACAAATGGGACCTTATAAAATTATGAAGTTTCTGTAAGGCAAAGATGCCTCACATTCTTAACTAGGAGTCTAACACAGCTGGAGAAAAAGCTGCTTCTTAAAGGGCCAGCAGTTCTGGGACAAGTGGACTAATGGATATTTCTCCTAAGAAAATTTTCTACAATGGTAAAGATTGGGTTCAAAGTGCTTTTTTACCTTGAAAAAAATTGTTTGGTTTAAATTTATGACATTCATATAATCACTTCATCTTTATTTCTAATTGTTCTTAAAGGTATAAATGTTTTACATATCTTGACTATAGAGTATGGGCTCATAAGTTATTGCACATGATTTAAAAGGTATATTTATGGGAACAAAAGGTGATTTTAAAACTGATAATTCAAGGTTAGAACGATCTTAAGCAACACGTGGCATGACACAACCCAAGGAAAACAGGCCTCTAGGATATTTCTAAATTGGCATAATGTTTTATGTGGTTCTTATCCTAGAAATTAGACTTATAAAAAATAAGATTTAAAATAATGTCTCTTCAATAAGTTACACTGTCATACATTCAAACTTAAGAGCTGATAGACAAACTTTGCAATGTAAAAGTAAAGTGTTTGCCATTGATTTTAAGGAGAAAAGATTGTTTAAAACTGGGTTTTGCTTTCAAAAATTGTAGTTATGTTTTAATATTACAGGTTCCTTTTGTTATTTGACCTTCATACAATGGGGTCTGGTTACAGGCTACTCCTTGCAAGACCAGTGGGTGTAGGTCTGGCATTAGAGATAATAGACTCAGATCAGAAGATTTACATTTGAGTTCATACAAAGCTCAGAGCTGCCTCAGCAGAGGCTTGAAAGATTCTGCTTTCGTCTTGCAGGCCTCACCTAGAGAGTTTCTGGCCAAAAGAACATTTTTTAACAGATTCATATAGATGTGGTTCAAAATGCAGTCCAAACTTAGATCTATAAAAGATTAATAAGGCTATATAGAAATTATGGCCGGGCGTGGTGGCGCATGCCTTTAATCCCAGCACCTGGGAGGCAGAAGCAGGTGGATTTCTGAGTTTGAGGCCAGCCTCAAACATTAAAATTTGGCCTGCCTACTACATGCAAAATTTTATAAATTTAAAGTGTTGTTTTTTGCTTTGTAGATCCTGATAATTATAAAATCATTTACTTTTTTTTTTTTGGTTTTTCGAGACAGGGTTTCTCTGTGTAGTCCTGGCTGTCCTGGAACTCACTCTGTAGACCAGGCTGGCATCAAACTCAGAAATCCGCCTGCCTCTGCCTCCCAAGTGCTGGGATTACAGGCGTGCGCCACCAGCGCCCAGCTCCTAATAAAGTTTTAACATCCTCCAATAAAGATTTGGTGTGATAATAAAGTGTTACAAGATAAAATCATAAAAATATTTTTAAAGGAAATGTTTTAAGAGCCTGATGAAACATTTGTTCCTTATTTCAAACAGAAATTAAATTAATTATTATTAATTACATGGCAAGCCTTTTTTGACAAAATTAATAATTGTTATCCAATAGGTAAATTATCAAAATTTGCTTCCATACATGTTTTTATATTTCTATAGATTTATACATGCATCCTATAAAAATGTATCTACTGTGGGAGTAAAGTTCATATAATCAGATCACATGTTTATTCTTTTGAGTTTCCCCTTGCTTCAGCACAGATAATTAAATTGGGTGCTGTAGCTGCAATTTTTAAAATGTTAAAAATCAAACTTTTAATTTATATATTAATAATATATATAAATACATATAGCTCATGGCTTACAATTGCTTGAAATTGTTTCTTTTTTAATGCTACTAATTCTTAATTTTACAATTATTTATACAAATGCAATTCAAGTTAAAAAATTAAAAAATATACATATGACTAATGACAGCTTTTCAAGCTTTCTAGTTACAGCTGTTTTAACAGAAGAAACAGCAATAACAACAAAAATTAGTCATTACATTTGTTATTTTTCTATACTAAATGTTCCATCAGATTAAGAAAAATATTATAACTGACTATTACACTCAGTCATTAGAGATGTTTTATTAACAATTTTTTATTAGGCATATTACTGAGATTCCTTATAATCCTCAAGGACAAGATGTTGTGAAACAGGCCCATAGAACTTTACAACAATATTTTTATAAATAAAAGAGGGGAAAACACATCTCTGTATATCACAAAAAGTTTAAAATTTCAATGCCAGGGAGCTCTCTGAGTGTGGAGAAGAGGGCATGTTTGTGTTTTTTCTGCAGGATGCTGAAGGAACATGCTAGCTGCCAGAGTGTGCTAATGCTGAGACAAAGGATGATGCTGATTATAATCATCAAAAATGGCCGCGGTACTCAACACCTCTGGATGCCTCCTACTAATGCTGACACCACAGACATCTACAGACTCAACATCCCTCTTTGCATGGCAATTTTATTTAGCTGAAAATTGGACAAATTATAAACAGATTAAAGGGGAAATATTGGCTACTGCTGATTGCTCCCTGTTCAGGGTGTTAAAAGGCCATATATTTAAATTTTACAGATTTCAAGTGTCGATCAGGTAGAATGTGGCCTGCCATTTGTTTTCTTTAAGATATCCACAGGATTTACTTTGGTTGTTTGGGACCCTTGGGAGAGCCTCTGGACTACTCCTCGTGGGATTACACCCAAGTAAAACAAAATGTTACACCCCCAGCTAGTTTTCAAACAGATGATGAATCCTGCAAGGCTTCTAATCCCTCTATAAAGGGGTGGTGCACACCTTTACAAATTATGTTTACCACCTATGCAAAATCTCCCAATTTATATTGGCAAAAAGATTATGAATGGGGTCTTTGCCTCTATGTCCTTGGCTTTGATGCAGGTGTTATTTTCTCTATTAAACTCCTTAAAGACCCTTTACATCATGCCCAGCCAGTCCCAATGGGACCTAATCCTGTGTTGGTACCTCGGCCTGTTCCTCCTAAAGGAATTGACCAGGGCACCACCCGTGCTCCTTCTCTTAAAGGCATCTCCCTACCTTCTGTATTTACCCTACGGCCACCGGCTAGGCCGTCAGCCACTATTCTGCCTGCAAAGTCAGCTCCCACTAAGAATCTTGTATTTTCTTTAGTTAACCAGACTTTTCTTACCTTAAATGAAACTTCCCCTGAACTTGTTGAAGATTGCTGGTTGTGCTACCATTCCCAACCACCCTTTTATGAAGGAATTGCCATTCTCGGCGATCCCCTCCATGCTGATGATCCGAGGAACTGCTGCTGGCAGAAGGGGGCTTGGCCAGGTCTTTCATTAACCCAAATATCTGGCCTGGGACTCTGTGTGATCTCTAGTGGAACAAATGTCCCCTCAGCTTATGCTCACTTGTGTAATGAAACCTATTTCCCCCCTCCTGGAAATTATTTTATTCTCCCCCCGGATGGAACCTGGTAGGTGTGCCTTGATGGCCTTACACCTCGCCTCTCCGCCTTGGTTTTTCAATATTTGAAAGAATGAAGAGAGCCCTGAGTGTTGCATCCTTATTAAGATGGTTCCTAGTTTAGTTTACTATCACTCTGAAGAATTTTTTCACCTGTGGGATCAATCCACATCCCCTGGAGACTCCACCTCTTTGAGCCACTCCTGCAGAGAACCTATCTCTGCTGTCACTATCTCTGTCCTACTTGGCCTCGGAGCTGTGGAAGTGGGGACAGGTATTTCTTCCCTGTTCTTTCTAACTCTAGGTACACAGAGCTACACGCCACCATCAAACAAGATGTCCAATGCCCTCAGCAGGGGATAATTGATCTCTCCGACTCCGTTGACTCCCTAGCTGAGGTTGTCCTCCAAAATAGGCGGGGACTTGATCTCCTGTTCCTCCAACAGGGTGAACTCTGTGCAGCTTTAAAGGGAGAATGTTGTTTCTGTGCTAGCAAAACAGGAGTTGTAAGAGATAGCATGAAAAAAGTCAGAGAAGGACTTGAAAAACGTAAGAAAGAAAGAGAACAGAAAGAAAGTTGGTATGGAAAATTGGTTTTCCACCTCTCCATGGCTCACTACCCTTTTACCCAGTATCCGAGGACCCTTTGTAGGTCTATTATTGTTATGTTCTTTTGGACCATGGACTTTTAAACGCCTCACTGCCCTAACTAAAAAACAGGTGGATGACTTGGCAGCCAAGCCCCTTCGGGTACATTACCATCCTTTGGCTATGGAGGATCGAGAGATGGCTACCCAGCCCCCCAGGGCAGTCACAGAACAGCCCAAATGGCACACTCAAGTGCCCCGGCAGAGAGAGCATTCTTGTCACAGCCATTCCAGATGGGACTCCAGAAGGAGCCCACAAACACAAGGCACCAGTAATAATAACATTGCTGAGCACTTAGCCAACAACGGGCACCTTCTCCTGTTCCACCTAAGACGGGAGTCTCTGGAGGCTGGCAGAGACATCCAAACGGGAAAGGGATGATGGATGACTGGGTCAATTCCTAAGACAGGCGCTGCCCCATTCTCTTGGCGCCTCATCTGCTTTTTATCAATGGCTGTCTGACCTCTGCTCTCTATTATACAGAGAAGGAAGAGACACCAGGAGCCATCCCTCACTTAGATCTCAAAACCCCCTCCTTTCAGCCATTTCTACTCTGCCTTTTTCCAGCCTGCTTTTAAAGAAATATCCTAGCTTAAAGATTAATCAAATAGTTAGATAATCAGTATATGCAGGGCTCACTTGAGTGGGCTGGATCAAATGGAGCTCACCTGTGGTTAGGTTACCATGACCCCTTTTTGTGACAAGATTCCTGCAGCAATAGATAGCTTTTGCCAGAGATTCTGAGGAACTGTTTCTGAGAAGTGATGCCAGCCCCCTGAGATCTTCCTCTTCACCCCTCCCCACACCTTGCCTGCTTCCCTTTATATTGCCTTGTGTAAAAAATAAAATCTGACAGCTTGATCAGAATACTGTCTGGCTGTCCTCTATCACGTCTCTTGTCTCTCGCCTTCTCCTAGGTGGTCAGGGGACCCTGCTGACTGTCCTGCAGGTCAGGACAAACATCCACATTGTGCTTCTAGAATCTCATAGAAGGTCCTACGGCTTTAGTGGAGGAGAATATTGGGAAGATTTAGAAACACATTGCATGAACCTGTTTTTAGCTGGGGATGTTGTACAGCACACTGACCATCCCCAAGCCTTTGCTCTCTCAGTTACAGATGTTGTCTTAGGGTTTGACTGCTATGAGCAGACACCATTACCAAGACAAGTCTTATAAGGACAACATTTCATTGGAACTGTCTTACAGGTTCAGAAGTTAGTCCATTATCATCAAGGTGGGAGCATGGCAGCATCCAGGCAGGCATGGTGCAGGAGAAGCAGAGAGTTCTATATCTTCATCTGAAGGCTGCTGGGAGAAGGCTGGCTCCTACATGGTTAGGAGGAGGATCTCATTACCCACCCCACAGTGACACACTTCCTCCAACAAGGCCACACTTCCTAATAGTGTCACTTCCTGGGCCAAGCATATTCAAACCACCACATTGCACTCTCTGGGCCCATAGGCTTGTTCAAACATATGGGGGCCATACCTATACATAGCATAATAAAAAATACATTTAGTCCAACTTCCAAAGCTCCCATAATCTATTCATGCAATCTCTTAACTGTAATTCCCTAAAAATTAAAATTAAAAGCAGCTCACATACTTCCAACATCACAGGATAAACACTACCATTCCAAAATGTCATAGTGAAGAAATCCTGGACCAAAGCAAGACGGGAAACCAGCTGGGCAACCTCCAAACTCTGCATCTCCATGTCTGATGCCCGACTCCTTTCACTTTCATTGACTACAACACAATTCTCTTGGGTGGATCCCATTCCCTGTGAGCAGCTTTCCTCAACAGGTATCCCATGGCTTTGGCATGTCAAACATCTTGGGGTCTCCAAGGCAACTTCAGCATTACAGCTTCTTGTTCCAATGTCTGGGGCCCACACATGGTCTTCTGGGCTCCTTCCGAAGGCTTGCTTCCCTTCTCCAGCTCTGCCCTCTGTAGGGCTCTGGTTGACTCGGCTCCACGGGTGCTGCTGTTCTTGGTGATCATTGTGCTGGCATCTCCAATACACTGGGGTCTTCTGCTGCAACTAGGCTTCACCAATAGCCTCTCATAGGCTCTCTTCATGGTTCAAAGCCTCACCTCCTTTGCATGACCCCTTCAGTCCTGGGCTGTCAACTTCAACTGAGACAGCACCTTCACCAAAGGCCTTCCCTGGCCTCTCACAGGGCCAAGCCTCAGCTGCTGTTCATGACTCCTTCATGACTTCAAAACCAGGACTACCTGGGTGACTTTTACACATTACCAAGCACAGCTGCAGCACAAAGTACACCCTTGGCTATCTCTGGAACACAGCTTCTTTGTGCTCTCAGAAAACACCTCCTAGCTGGGCGGTGGTGGCGCACGCCTTTAATCCCAGCACTTGGGAGGCAGAGGCAGGTGGATTTCTGAGTTCCAGGCCAGCCTGGTCTACAGAGTGAATTCCAGGGCTATACAGAGAAACCCTGTCTCGAAAAAACCAAAAAAAGGAAGAAAGAAAGAAAGAAAGAGAGAAAGAAAGAAAGAGAGAGAGAGAGAGAGAGAGAGAGAGAGAGAGAGAGAGGGAGGGAGGGAGGGAGGGAGGGAGGGAGGGAGGGAGGGAGGAAGGAAGGAAGGAAGGAAGGAAGGAAGGAAGGAAGAAAACACTTCCTAGATTTCACCTCAGTGATTCAGTGATGCTGGTCTCAATCACCACTAATTTCTTAGCTCCAGCTAACCAGCATCAATTGTCCCAGTAGTCCCTTCTATTTTTTAATACTTTTTTTTTTTTTTTTTGGTTTTTCGAGACAGGGTTTCTCTGTATAGTTCCAGCTGTCCTGGAACTCACTCTGTAGACCAGGCTGGCCTCCAACTCAGAAATCCGCCTGCCTCTGCCTCCCAAGTGCTGGGATTACAGGCGTGCGCCACCACTGCCCAGCTCTATTTTTGACTTTAAAGCCAGAGTGTCGTGGCCAAAACTGCCAAGTTCTGCTGCTTGCTGGAGCTGGGACATTGTTTTATTATATTATCTTGCTTTATAATATTATCACCAGCTTTCTGTTTTCCAACTCCTTCACTGCCTAAACTTGGTTATCCTGGAACTTGCTCTGTAGATTGACCTTGGACTCAGAGATCTGCAGATATCATGACCAAGGCAACATTTATAAGGACAACATTTAATTGGTGCTGGCTTAGAGGTTCAGAGGTTCAGTCCAGTATCATCATGGCAGGAAGCATGGCAGTGCCCAGGCAGGCATAGTACAGGAGAAAGTGAGAGTTCTACATCTTCATCTGAAGGCTGCTAGGAGAAGCCTGGTTCCCACGTGGTTAGGAGGAGGGTCTCATTGGCCACCCCCACAGTAACACACTTCCCCTAACAAGGCCACACCTACTCTAACATGTCCTAAGAGTATCACTCCCTGGGCCAAGCATATTCAAGCCACCACAGACTTTAAAAATGAAATCTGGCCAGGCAGTGGTGGTGCACGCCTGTAATCCCAGCACTTGGGAGGCAGAGGCAGGTGGATTTCTGAGTTCGAGGCCAGCCTGGTCTACAGAGTGAGTTCCAGGACAGCCGAAGCTACACAGAGAAACCCTGTCTCGAAAAAAAAAAATGAAATCTGGTTGTACAATAGGACAGTTGCAGAAGCACATGCTGGTAAAGTCCGCATGGCCTTTCTCACTCTGTAACTCCTGTGTGTGCTTTCACTACCACACAGGAAGTGCCTTTGGGCTTCTTTGGCCCTGTGAGTCACCACTGTTGACCTTTGTGGCCATAAAAAATAAATTTAGGGCAATGTGCTACTGTGACAGGTATCCGAGGGCTGAGGTGACTATTAGAGACCAAAGAGCAAACTCATGGATTGAACACAAAGTACAACCGTAACCGCCCACCCCTTCTTCCTGGAGGAGCGATGCGTGACTGCACTTTGACCACAGCATCTTTGAATATTAAAACAAAACAAAACAAAATAAAAAACCTTGAAGGTCCAGCCCTCTCCTCACATTAGCAGGCTCAGGGCCATTGGCTCTGCCCCAACAAGGCTCTTCACTAATCTGGGAAGAAGGGACAGTCAGTTACTGTTGTACTTTGGGTTCAATCCAAGAGTTTGTTTTTCAATCTCTTAGTGCCTTGTCAGCCCTCCCTTGGCTACCTGTCACAGTAGCCCAGATTTCACACTGCTCTAAATTGAATTATCCCTTAATGGAGTCAAGAGTTGAGAAGCAGTTAAGTCCAGTTAACCAGTAGTGCAGCAAGCTAGGTAGAAATTATAAAACCCTGTGTCTCCAAATCCTGATATATAGCCAACAGCTAAAAGTAATTTGACCTTGGAGATTAGACCTGCAAACCACCCCAACCTTCTAGAAGAGCAAGAAATGAAGCCTTTTCCTTTGACATCAACTTGTTCTTCCTTGTCTAAATACATGTGAAAGCAAGGAAGGAGGGGTGGAGGGAGGAGGGAGTCACTCTCCCAGAATCCTCATGTCTTTAATTTTATTTATTGTTATATGTGCTTGTTTATTTGTGTGCACCATGTACATTCTGGTTTCTTAGAAGTCTTGAAAAGAGCATCAGATCCCCTGGAAACAAAGTTACTCAAGGTTGTGAGCCACCACATGGGCACTGCAATTTAACCTGGGCCCTCTGAAAGGGCAGTCTGTGCTCTTAACTACCGGGCCATCGCTCCAGGCCCTCACCCCCACCCCTGGCCCAGAATCTTTAAAATTTGTGCCCCAATAAGACTATCCAATTGGTCCAGAATCAACCCAAGCAATAATAGCTATCTTTCACACACCCATGCCCCCAATACCTATGTGCCCAGATAGTGATACCACTTACCCTCTAAGGATGTGAATTTACCCAGAAACTTCTGGTCTCAGAGCCCAGAGCTATGCCCATTGTGTTAATATGTAGTGTCAAACTTAGAATTAGTCTACAGAATATTTATCAATTGATATCCGTGACATGTATGACATACAACATGGCAAGTCTAGCTTGTGACATGTGAGATCTGTGGTTCCAGGGCCAGGCATGTAAAGGAGAAATCAGGATGTAGCATAGCTTTTTAAAGAAAGTGTAGCATGTGCACAGATGGCAAGCCGCTGTGTAACTGAATCCATTAGCCAGTTTGTAGCTGTTTAAGTGTTGGGGAGGGGTTTTTCCTTAGTCTAGCATTAGATGTTGGGGACTGGTTCAAATAATTTGTCTTAATTTGGCTTCCAAAATCATGTGGGAATCTGCATGTCCAGATGCTAAGGGTCCCTGTCCCCAATTGGTTTTTGATTAATCAATAAAGAGACAACAGCCAATGGTTGGACAGGGTGAAAGAAAGTCTTTTAGGATTCCCAGTCAAGAAATGCAGAAGAGGGAAGGAACAGAATCGCCATGATGCAGAAGCAGAGAGATCAGATTCCGCAACACAGGTGCAAAAGGAAAGCAGCCCCATGGGAGGGCTGCCCGGAAGGAAACAGGGCAGCAAAGATAAAATACAGATTTAGAAAGTGTTAACCGAAGAGGGGTGTGTTAGCCGCAGGGAGGTTTGGAGGTACCCAACCATTTAGCTAGTCAAGATGTGTCAACATTAAGCGTGTGTGTGTGTGTGTGTGTGTGTGTGTGTGTGTGTGAGAGAGAGAGAGAGAGAGAGAGAGAGAGAGAGAGAGAGAGAGAGAGTGTGTGTTTCATTTGAGAATCCAGAGAACTCGGGTGGGTGGCTAGAAGCACCATCACCTGCTGGGAGCTCAGAGAGGATTAACAATTCGCTGTTCCATTAGAGGAGCTTAAATCAAACACATTCGATTATAAACACAGCTTAGTGCTGGCAGGACTTGACTAGGTTGTGAATGTTATGATGCTTCCTGTGGGGACAGCGGGGACAGCGGGGAGCGGGGACAGCGGGACTCTGCTGCCTCCCCCTCCCTGGGTCTAACCCTTCAGCACAGCCTGTTGGCACTCCCTTCGTGTGTCCCATTCTGCTCTGCCCACAACGTCCTGACCTGCATCAGCTCGCTCTGGACCGGCCCTTTGCTCTCGGCCTCGGCTTCCCCTCAAGCGGGCCGTGCTCGGCTCCGCTCCGAGTCTCAGGCCGGAAACTGCCTCTTGCTTTTCTGATCTCCTCTCTTTCTACTTTCTCTGGCGCCCACCTCTGACCTGGAACCTTTGCTCCTGCTGTTTCCTACCAGAATGTTCTTTCCTTTGATGGCCACATGACCCATTCCTTACCTAATGTCTTTTAAAATAGGGTCCCATGTAGCCGAAGCTACCCTCGAGTGCACTGTGTAGCCAAGGATGTCCTTGAACTTCCAATCCTCCTACCTCTACCTCCTAAACGCTGGGATTACAGGTATATGTCACTGTTCCAGTCTATATGGTGCTGGGATTCGAACCCAAGGCTTCGAGAACACTAGAAAGCTTTCTACCAACTGAGCTGCAGCCGCACCCCTCCCCCATCCTTCACCTTCTCTAGGTCTCAAGCAAATGTCACTCTCTCAGCAATGTCTAATCATGCCCTCCTCCTGCCCTGGCTCCTACCCCTCACCTACTTCATTTTGTTTCCTCATACAAGATTATGGAATAAACAGTGGGTTAAACTGTTTCCCCAATACTGGGCCAAAACCGCCTCCAAACGAACCAATAGATATCACACCAGCATGCCACTAAGAAATGACCCTCTGGGTGGCTGGAGAGATGGCTCAGTGGGTAAGAGCACCTTCTGCTCTTCAGAAGGTCATGAGTTCAAATCCCGACAACCACATGGTGGCTCATAACCATCCATAAAGAGATCTGACACCCTCTTCTGGTGTCTGAAGACAGCTACAGTGTACTTACATATAACAAATAAATAAATCTTAAAAAAAAAAAAAAAAAAGAAACCAAGGATGATTATATTATTAAAAAAAAATGACCCTCTGTTCAGAATGGCCTCGTGTTGAGATTTTTATATTTCTAACATTGATTATTCCTGTATTGAGAAACAAAGAATATTCCCAAATAAGTCACAAAAACATTGTGACCATAGCCTTCTGGGCCTCTCTCTCCACCAAGCTGGCTAACTCCTGTTTTCTTCTTCTTGTACTGGGGATTGAACCCAGAACTTTGTTCAAGTCCAGCAAACATTTGATCACTGGGATATAAGCCCTGCCCCTAAAGGTTTGTTTGCTTTTTAAAATAAAATACTTTATTTTACAGTTTTTGTATGCGTGTTGGGGTAATCTTTTGTGCACTGTGTGAAGGTGTGTCTCTGTCCTTCCTTGCCTGCTTAAGGCAGTCTCTGGTTGGCTTTAATAAAGACCTCATGGCCTATAGCTGGACAGGAAAGAGAAGGCAGAACTTCCAGACAGAGATGCATACGGATTGTGGAAAGAATCGGGCACTAGGGAGGAAGGAACCAGAGAGGTAACAGGCCCCGTGGCAGAACATAGATTACAATAAGAAGGTAATTAAGTCACACAAGCTAGTTGGGAACAGCCTCACTATAAGGCCTAAGCATTCATAAATAAATATAAATCTGTGTCATTATTGGAAGCTGGCAAGACAAAGCAGTCCAGCAGTGTGTGTGTGTGTGTGTGTGTGTGTGTGTGTGTGTGTGTGTTGTGCCTGCCTCTAAGTCTGTCCCATTTGTGTGCCTGGTAGCCACATGTGAAGATGGCATGTGATTTTCCTGGAACTAGAGTTACAGGCTGTTTGAGCTGCTCTGTGGGAGCCCAAATCTGACCCCAGGTCCTCTGTAAGAGGTGCCGGTGCTCTTAACCACTGAGCCGTCAGCTTGTGGTGTCGGTGTTTGGAGAAAGAGCCCCCCTAGGTTACTCAGAGTGGCCTTGCGCTTTCTGTGCAGTTTAACCTTAAACTTTAAGCAATTTGTATTTATTCTTACTGGAACGTGTGTCCAGGGAGGTGTCCAGATGTCATGGGTGGGCGTGTGGCGGTCAGGGGACAGATGTCTGGAGCCATTTCTCTCCTTCAGGCCTGTGGAGACAGGGAACCTCTTGTTCTGTGTTGATGCCCACCCCAGGCGAACTGGCCCCAACCTTCCAGCGATTCCCTTGTCTCTGCGTCCCATCTTGCTGCAGGAGAACTAGAATTACAGATGCCAAAATATTTGGCTTTTTGGCATGGGTTCCGGGGCTCAAACTCAGGTCATCGAGCTGAGCATCGAGTGTTTTTATCTGCCGAGCATCTCACGGGCCCTAATGGTGAGCCTCTGCACCACCCCTTAGCCGTCTAAGCAGTTGGGAGTACAGACCTGCACAACCAAGTCACAGTCACAGTCACAATGGCGGTCACTGATAGATCCATTTTCAGGTAGAAAGCTGTAGCATAATCATCATCCTACCAGGGGCGCCAGACCACAGAGTCAAACACCCAGGGGGTCCTGACCATCTGACTTAGATACTCAGTGCTCATACCCAGTCTTCCAAAAGACTTCACCGACTGCTCCTCCCCTGTGAGGGTGATGGGACCATCTGAGCTTGCATCTGCATTAGCAGGTGGGTGAGTGGACCGACCCCACCCTGGACACAGCAGTATCCTACCTCTTGGCTTTGACTAATTCTCTACCCTAGAGAGGTTGCTATAGATTACTGACAAAAAGAGTCAGTTAGGAAGACATGGAGAATCTGGCTGGCAGGCCTCTTATCTCCAGGTGAGTGCACACATGCTTGCAGTTGTGAAGGTGTGCCTAGTGGTTTCTAAGTCCCCCATAGCTCTAGGCCCTGCGTTTAAAAGCTGTAGCACAGACACTCGGCTTCAGACTGCAGAGTTCTATGAAATGTGAATGGCTCTGTCTTCTTTGAAGAAGTTTTCAAAAGTAAGGGCAGCTTTTCTTTTTGTCTGGGGTACACATCTATGGGAGCCAGAGGTTAGATTTCATGAATCAGTTCTCTCCTCCCACCATGTGGGGCCCCGAGGCTTGAACTTATGTCCTCAGGCTTGCGAGCAAATGCCTCACTCCCCGATACATCTCACAGCCCAGGGATGGCTTGTAGAAGTTTGATATGGTGTAGATACAGTTCCAGGAAGAGGGAGTGAAGCCAGGCAACCTCCCAACCCTCTCTGAGGAATGCCTGCTCCCTGCAGGGGCAGCGCCACCCTTGGCATGCCAGCGGCGTTCACAGGAGCTGCAGGTGGCTTTCCAGGTCAACCTGATTGCCACCAGCAGCTTCTGTCCTCCAGAAGGGACAACCAGAAAGTGTCCCCACATTGACAAATGTTTATTAGAGGGGGAAAAAAAAAGACAGCCCTTGGTTGAAAGCCACTCATTCAGGAGAGCCTTTAAGGTAAAATCTCACTGCACTGGGGCAAACGCTCAGTCTGTCTGCTCTGCAGACCTGGGGCTCTGGACTCTGATCCCTGCAGCCCACATGAAAGCAGGGCATGGAGACACATTCCTGTCACCCTGGCACTGTGGGTGCAGAGAGAGGCAGTCTCTAAAGCTCACCGCAGCCAGCCAGCAGAAGCAGCGGGCGTCAGGTTCTCTGAGACTGTCTCAAAAAATAAAGATGATCAGGGAAAGATACTGGGCAGCAACCTTTGGTTTATACACACACATGCACACCTGCACATACACACACTTGCACGCCCATTGGCACATATCCACACTAACAATTACATATACCACACATACATGTGCACACACACAGGCACACACAGGCACACACAGATAAATAACTCTTGTCCCTGCGGGAACATGCGTATCAAGGGTTGTTGAGCTCACTCAGTGCAGCAGGGCTTGTACAAGTGTGGTGACGAGAGTTCAATCCCTGGAACCCACAGAAAGGTGGAAGGGAAGAACATCTCTGCAGAGCGGTTCCCTGACCTCCACACCCACATAAAAGAATAAATAAAACAAAACAAATGCGAAGAATAAATGACTATTCTCAAAAGAATAGTCCTGGCAACATCCTTCATAATGAGTCAGGACACAGAAAAACCCATCGAACAGTGACCCAATAAACAGGACACGGAAGACCACGTGGCGACATGGAATTCTCCTGATTAAAACACTGCGGTAAGCACTGCTCCATATTCCACAAGGGTAAAGCCTGAAAACAGGGCGGCCGGCCAGAGGCAAAGGCACTACAGTCATCACTTTATTTATATAGATCTCCAGAGTAGGTGACTCTGTAGACTAAGAAGTAAAAACCGTGTTGCCGGTAGTAGGGTTTTGGGAAGTGAGGTCGCAGGCACAGAGGGTTTTGAGGGGTGCTAAGATGTTCTGAAATTGGTTGGCGTGGTGGTTACATTACCATGGGTATGTTTAGCAAACTCGTTGAGCCATACACATTATGCTTTTAAAAGATTTGTGTGTGTGTTCTTATTTATTTATTTATTTATTTATTTATTTATTTATTCATTTGGTTTTTTTCGAGACAGGGTTTCTCTATGTAGCCCTGGCTGTCCTGGAACTCACTCTGAAGACCAGGCTGGCCTAGAACTCAGAAATCTGCCTGCCTCTGCCTCCCAAGTGCTGGGATTACAGGCGTGCGCCACCACGCCCGCCTTTTTTTTTTTTTTTAATTTATTTATTTTATGTAAGTACACTGTAGCTGTCTTCAGACGCACCAGAAGAGGGCATCAGATCTCTTTACAGATGGTTATGAGCCACCATGTGGGTGCTGGGATTTGAACTCATGACCTTTGGAAGAGCAGTCGGTGCTCTTACCCACTGAGCTATCTCTCCAGCCCTTATTTATTTATTTATTTATTTATTTATTTGTTATATGTAAGTACACTGTAGCTGTCTTCAGGCACACCAGAAGAGGGCATCAGATTGTGAGCCCAGAAGGGGCATCAGCTCCCATTACAGATGCTTGTGAGCCACCATGTGGTTGCTGGGATTTGAACTCAGGACCTCTGGAAGAGCGGAGCCATCTCTCCAGCCCCTGAACCTTACACTTGAAATGGGTAAGTTACAACATATGTAAATGACAGTCCAATAAAACTGTCACCAGAGGGAGAAAAACCGCGAGCCATCAGACCGGCAGCTACCCACCATGTCCTGTCCTACTCCAGGCCTTCTGGCCGGCCCTCCAAGGGGCTCGCCCTGCCCTGAGTAGTGGGCAGATGTCAACGTTCCTGGGAGTTGCTGATGGCGCTGGACTGTGCAGTCCTTGACTCTCCAGCTCAGACTGGATGGCTGGTCCTCACTTTCAGGTCAGGAGAGGGCCAGCCTGGGCTCCCTCTGCAGCAAACAGTCGCTCCACACTGGTCTCTGTGCCGCAGTTGCCTCCTGAGAGGCAGCGACATCTTAGATTATAGCTTGGCACACGGCGCCCCCCTGTGGACGGCTGCCGAAGTCTCAGCGCTGCCGCTGCCGTCAGGATTGCAGCAAGCGAGCTCCTGAGGGAGCTCCTTCCTCCCCATGGGCCCTGGCCAGCACACAGACTCTGACGCCCTCTGCCCAGGCAGTTGTCCTTTGTGTACCATGTCTTTGCTATTTGCCCAAACACTTCCAAGGGAACGATACAGCCAGGGGAGCCACCAGAGCTTAGGTCGTCCACGGTCGAGTGGGCGTAAAAGGTACTTATCACAGCTACCGCGGTGTCCTGGTCTCCACGTTCCGTCTTTGCTGATCAATTAAACTGATGTTTTTCTTTCAATGTTGGGGATTGAACCCAGAGCCTAGGCAAATGCTGTACCACTGAGAATATCTCTAGGCTATGCATGCACGTGTGTGTGTGTGTGTGTGTGTGTGTGTGTGTATGTATGTGTGTGTATCCATGTATATGTGGTGTATGTGTGCATGTGTATCCATGTATATGTGGTGTATGTGTGTGTATGTGTATCCGTGTATTATATGATGTATGTGTGTGTATTCATGTATATGAGGTGTGTGTGTATGTGTATCCATGTATATGTGGTGTGTGTGTGTGTGTGTGTGTGTGTGTGTGTAGGACCAAGTTCGACATCAGGTACATTCTTCTACGGAGAAGAGGGTCTTTTACTGGGTCTGGAGCTCACTGAATGCTAGAATAGTTATCCAGGAAGTCCCCAGGGCTCCCTCCATTTCAGCTCTCCCAGGGAGGGAATTACACACACACAGCACACTCACACTTTCACATTAGTACTGGGATCCAAACTCAGGTCCTCATGTATGTACAGTGAACACGTTACATCTGAGATCAATATATGTACATATTTTCTGTCTGTCTCTCTCTCTCATATACATATATCTTTCTCTTTAAATTTTACTTCTTTTGACACAGGGCTCAATAGGCTGTTCAAGCAGGTCTTTGACTTGTGACCCTTGTGCCTGTCCCCTGAGTAGCAGGCCTGTCCCACCAGGCCCGTTCTGATTGGACCGTTCTTGACAAAAGGCTCGCCATAGTCGCTCCGCCTTCAAGTGGTGCAGCTGCCCTTTCACGTGGGTTTTCTAGAAATCAGAACATAAATTCTAAAACGAATTTCTGATGTTGGTTGTTCAAGTACAGCTTCCAAGGAGGTGAGATGGTATGACTTTAGGCAAAAGCTCTCCCAGGCAGCCCTCAGCTGTGCCTCATAGGGCATATAACAACATTTAGTTCAGCTGTTGACTGCCTTCCCCTGGACGGCTTCCGGACCTTACTGCACGAATCTTCCCGAGAACCCACAGGAGTCGGTGTCACTGCTTTGCAGTGGAGAACACTGAGAGGGGCCGAGAGGAGGGGCAGTGAGCCAGGGTTCACGCCCAGATCTCGGCACCTGTCCTCTCGAAGCCTCGACCCCTGCCTAGCCTTTCTGACTTCAGCACCAGTTCTGAGCACTCCCTGTCCTACTTAGGTAGCCTTTGGCCTCTAAGGAAAGCAACAAGACCTCGTTTATCACAAACGCAAGTGCCAAGCAAGATGCCAAGATACGAAATGCCCTAAGTGAGGTGCCAGGGTCACGGCTGAGCGCACACAGGTGCACAGGCACGATTGGGACCCTCGGCCCAGGCTCCAAGACGGCCTAGAGTGTCACATCTCGGCCTCAGTTAAACGGAATGAAAACGGTAGTGAGATTGGTGCCAACAGCGTCAGCCAAGCTGGCAAGAGGCAGAGGCGTTCAAGTGGGCCAGTATGGAGCGTGTCATTTCTATTTTGAAAAAACACAAAGACACAAACATGCACAGGCTCTTGGCATCCTTCAAGCATTTCACCCTGATATAGAGTCCTGGGTCTGAAGAAGAATTCTTCGTGTATCTTAGATATTTCTAGAAGCCTTTGGCAAACATGTTAGCGTTCTAAAGTTCAATGCTGAGTGAAAGAGGAAATGAACACGGCGAGAACCGGTCTTTCAAGATCCCCGAGGCACGCAGGCAGCCAGCTGTGTTTAAAACAGAAAAAGCGGCCAAATTACCCGGATGTTTGTCTGAGACAACACGATGTTGTGTTCTGTGTGGCCAATTCCTGCAGCCTTACCAGGGGCCGTGCCGGCTGCGGGCATGTACCTCAGGGCGCATGCGAGGGAGGGCGAACGCCTTAAACAACAGGGCGGTTTGTTTGCCTCGAGGACTTTTGGGTCGGGTTGGTTTGTTTTTCTGGTCTAAAAATAAAAATAAGAATCCAAATAGTCAAGAAGCAAAGGCAATGTCAGGCAAGGGAAAGATGCATCCACAAAACCACGGCGGGTCAGGAGAGCCTTGAGCACGGCCACGTGAGGGGGTGGGGGCGGGGGGGGGGCACAGCAGGAAGCAGCTGCTGTGCTCTTTGCTAAGCTGGTGAACCATCAGGCTTAGAGTGTTAAGCTGGTGACACTTAGAGTTGGTTGTCACACTTCCTGCAGAACAGGTCCCTGGCCCAAGCCCAGCACAGATCTGGCCGTCAGCTCCTGGGGGAGAGTCTGCCCCTGCTCGAGGGCCTGCTCTACTGAGGAGTTGGTGTTCAACGGGACTGTCAAGTTTGGGATAATAGTTAATTTCCATTACGTCTTGGTGACAACATGGGAGGTCACAGAACTTCCTGCCACCCCACAGCATAGCAGGAGGTGGCAGGGGCGCCTGATTGGGGATTTTCTCTTTGACTCTCCTTG
The DNA here is from genome assembly GCA_964023405.1 of Apodemus agrarius. Taxonomy (NCBI): domain Eukaryota; kingdom Metazoa; phylum Chordata; class Mammalia; order Rodentia; family Muridae; genus Apodemus; species Apodemus agrarius. The sequence goes on along the minus strand of OZ030022.1, from coordinate 67,719,346 downwards.
CCCAGAGCTGGCTGCTGCTACCAGCAATTTGCCAGTGGGCTGAGAAGATACATGGGCTGCCAGCACATAAAGCCAGGGCACAGAGATACGTGTAAAGCATCAGTAGCTGTCACCAGTGTTGTCCATAGAGACATACCACAGGGCAATGGGCCCCACTAAGACATCAGATTGCCACCAAGTACTCAGGCCTGCTATCCCAGAATTTGACAGAGATAGGAAGATCACTAGGAGTTCAAAGCCAGCCTAGACTATTTAGTGAGTTCTAGGCTAGCCTGGGCTACAGTGTCACGCTTCTCAGACCCCTCCACTATCAGAGCAGACCTAGACTCCCTGCCCTCCCTGCAGTAGCATGAGAGACTGGAAGAACTGTTCTGAGACCCGAGGCAGGGGGCTAACGCTCAGCTCCCATCTTCCTCTTCAGTGCCTGCACTCTGCACAGGCTGGGGCTCCCCCATACCTGCGTGGGTGCTGAGGGAGCAGGGCTTCCCAGGCCTTGAAGAGCCCGCGACTCGCCTGGACACAGGTCAGAACTGCAGACTGGTCCAGCCGGCTCTGGACACACTCCTCTCTGGCGAGGCTAGTGCAGGCCCCGTGGCTCAAGCATATGGAGTAGTCAGGCCTGAGACTAAATTACACTATGCACCGAAAAAAAAATTCTTGGAATTTTTTAATAGAAGTAACAGACGATAACTCGTTGAGAAAAAAAAATATATAAAGTAAACCAGGGAGGCATGAATCTCGCAGACACCCCGATGGATACAATGGTGATGTGAGCCAGGTGTCTGCCTTGCTTCAAATTACTTCCTTAGAAGCATCCATTGAAGTGGGGGCGACTCCACAGAATGACTTCTCCTGAATGCTCAGAAGTGTCAAGGGGAGACTGGAGAACGCTTGCAAATTAAATGAGACAGAAAGTCACAGTAATGAATACCTGTCAGTTCTGAACTAAGTCTCTCACCATATAGGACATTACCAGGACAGCCAGGGACATTAAGGGGTCTGAGGGCAGAGAGGTTGCAGTCACGTGGGAGACTGCTTTTCCTCAGTATTCAGGGTGTGGCAATAGGCTGGCAACTCACTCTCAAATGGTCTAAAAACTAAATTCTTTATACCATATTTCCAAATTTCTTTTATACCTTTTGTGATAGTTTCAACTAAAAAACTTAAACCTTAAACGTGTCACCACTCGGCACTAGAGCCCAACATTTTCCCATTCTGTCACAGGGGGTTTGAGGATGTGACCATGTTGTTTGGATCTGACGGTGTCAATACTCTCCTTTAAAAAGTCAGAGGGCTGGAGAGACGGCTCGGAGGTTAAGAGCACACACTGATTTTGTATCCAAGTTCAGTTCTCAGCATCCCTACTGGGCCGCAGCTCACAGCAAGTGTGGCTCTAGACTCAGGGGATCTGACGCCCCCTGCTGGACCCCACAGGCGCTGCACTGGAACACACACACGCCCCACTGGAGGGAGAACCTGGAGGTGGTGGAGTGAAGAGCTGGCTCGGCTGTTAAGATCTCGGAGTAGCTTGCAAGTCGCACCCCCAGCACCTACAGGCTGGCTCACGACCACCCGTGACTCCAGTTCCAAGGGATCTGTACCACACGCACGTGTGATGCGCATACTATATGCAGGCAAAACACTCACACACATATTTTTAATTTTTTTAAACCAGTAAAAATGTAATGTTAAAATTAGTCTTCAGGATACCAGACATGTTTGGATTTTAATTTCTAACTCCATGCTCTCAGGCTCCAACTCCAGTTACAAGAGACGTCCTACTCAGGCTGAGCTGACTCTTCAGAGCTTGTACCGGTTGGAGAGGGACAACTCAGAGACTTCATAGCTGTGACTGGGCTAGCCCCACGGCTGTGTGCTTGCGCCAACCTCCGTTTACACACTCGTGTGGCGTGCAACTCTTCTCCCTTGCTGAGTCCTGACAGAATACACCAGGAGTCGTGTACAAAAATCAATGCACTGAATTTTATTCAAGTGCAAGTCTTTTGCTCATTAAAAGACACCATTTAGAGCACAGCTTCTTAACACTGTCCTCTCATGACCTTTTCCGCCTGAGGTCCTGGGCAAATATGAAACAACGGCAAAGCTAACATTTACGGAGAAATAGATTGTGGTGAATCACAAATGGATTCTAAAACAACTCTGTGTTACACATAAGTTCGCATATTTATTTAAAATGAGATATATATGCTTGTTTATCTTTTAATTGGATCTTGGATCCTAGAGTGTCTTCAGTGTTTACAGAGCTGAACGTGTTGTTTCGTGATCGTTAGCGCTGAGAAGCCCCTTCACATAAGCATGTACTGCAAGGTAGCAGGACGTGCAGAAAGTGCTGCAATTCTAACTTCAGCCCAAAATTCACTTGACAATTTTCCGTCTTTGTTTTTCTACTGAAGCTCAAGTAGACAACTCTAATGGCAATTTGTTGTTGTTGTTGTTGTTGTTGTTGTTGTTTTGTTGTTGTTTCGTTGGGTTTTTGTTTGTTTGTTTTTTGGGTTTTTGTTTTGTTTTGTTTTGTTTTGAGACAGGGTTTCTCTGTGTAATCTTGGCTGTCCTGGATCTTGACCTTTGACTGGGCTGGCCTTGAACTCACAGAGCTCCCCCTGCCTCTGCCTTCCGAGTGCTGGGATTAAAGGCATGTGCCACCACCACCCAGCTTAAAATGGCAGTTTTAAAACTAATCATAAACCCTGCATGGTGGTGCATGCCTTTAACACCAGCACTCAGGACAGAGAGGCAAGCACAACATTAACCTCAAGGTGAGCCTGATCTACATAGTAAGTTCCAGGACAGCCAGATCTACATAATAAGAACACATCTCAAAGGGCTGAAAATAAACAAGTAAATAAATACTAAGCATTCAGACACAATATAATCTAACCGTACTTACTTGATACTTAAAAGCTTTGGAGTGGCAGGAGGAAAATATCCAAGGCCCATGTTTCCCATAATTGAATCATGTTTCTATACAAGCAGAAAATGTTGTGTGTACAGTAAAATGCTGCTATTCAGAACACACGGGAGTCTCAAACCTGAGCTGAGCTGTTTCCAGGAGACTGTGGGCAGGGCGGGGCAGCATGCAGAGTCTGACTGTGCATGCTGTGAGCTCAGAATCAAGGCTACACTGAAGCCACCACGCGCAGTTTGGGTGCACAATGCCAGAAAGACCTCAGGCTCGCTGTGCATTGGACCTTTGAATTACTTTCTGTTTGCTGAACTTTAAAAACCTTTCGCTTTTGTCACATTTTCATGGTGTCCACGATCAGTTACCCCACATGGGGTCATGACCCACAGGTCAAGAGGTCATGGTTTAGAGAATGGATACATGAAACAGAAGAAAACACAGCACTCGGGTGACCTAGGGCTTGGATCCAGGACACACCGACACACATCTCAACAATAAACAACACAAATTTTAAAAGCTGGAGCCTGCTGTGACAGCATACATCTCGGCTGCTCGAATGACAAGAGGACTCTTTCTTGAAGTAACTTTGTTTTTTGAGACAGGGTTTCTCTGTGTGGCTCTCGCTGTCCTGGAACTTGCTCTGTATACTTTGTTGGCCTCAAACTCAGAAATCTGCCAGCCTCTGCCCCTCCCGTGCTGGGATGAAAGGCGTGCGCCATCGTCATAGACCCTTAAAGTACAAAGTTTAAAAGAGCTGTAGATGTAGATGTAACTCGCTGGTGGGACACTCACTTCACATGGCCAAGGCCCTGGGTTCAAGCGCAGTATTTGGGGTAGGAGGAATTTGGGAGGAAGAGAGAAGGGGAGGAGAGAAAAAAGTCGGGGAGGGGGGGCAGGATCGGGTGTGCAAGGAGGCAGGGGAGATGCACAGAGGGTCAGGAAATTGAACAGAGGTATGAAGAAATGGGGGGTGGGGAACTGGGGGTAGCCAACAGAAAGTCCCCGTGCCAGGAAAGCAAGAGGCTCCCAGGACCCAACAGGGATGACATTGGCTGAAATACTCAACAAAGGGGAGGGAGAGCCTGTCGAGACCGTATCCAGAGGTCAGGCACTCCCTGCCTCCCCTCACCCAGATGAGGGACCCACTTATCTCCAAAAGTTTAACCCAGAATTGCTCCTGTCTAAAGGGAATACAGGGACAAAGAGTGGAGCAGAGACTGAAGGAAAGGCCATCCAATGACTGCCCCATCTCGGGATCTACCTCATATACTGTCACCAAACCCAGACAGTATTGCTGATGCCAAGAAGTGCTTGCTGACAGGAGCCTGATATAGCTGTCTCCTGAGAGGCTCTGCCAGAGCCTGACAAATACAGATGCGGATGCTCGCAGCCAAACATCAGACTGAGCATGGGGTCCCCAATGGAAAAGTTAGGGGAGGGACTGAAGGAGCTGAAGGGGATTGCAACCCCAAAGGAAGAACAACAATATCAACCAAACGGATCCCCCAGAGCTCCCAGGGACTAAATCACCAACCAAAGAGCTCACATGGAGGGATCCATGGCTCCAACTGCATATGCATATGTAGCAGAGGATGGTCTTATCTGGCATCAGTGGGAGGGGAGGCCCTTGGTCCTGTAAAGGCTCGATGCCCCAGTGTTGGGGAATGCTAAGGCAATGAGGTGGGAGTGGGGGAGCACCCTCATAGAAGCAGGGGGAGGGGGATGGGCTAGGCAGTTAGCAGAGGGGAAACAGGGAAAGGGGCTAACATTTGAAATGTAAATAAGATGTTCACTTTAAAGGAAAACAAGGTAAGTCTTAGACAAACACACTTCACAGAACAAGATACTTACACAACAACTGAGGAAATCCGGGTCTGATTAAATATTTTCATATTAGAGAATCCGTGGCTAGCTAGGCATGGGGCACTGGCCTGTCATCCCAACTCTTGGGAGGCTGAAATGAGAGGATTTGCACAAGTTCAAGGCCAGCCTGGGCTACATGGTGAGACTCCATCTCACAAAACTAGCAACAAACCAAAAGAAATAGAATCATTCCACACACACACACACACACACACACACACACACACTTTAGTTTCAGAGTTTCTCTATGTAGTTCTAGTTTTTGGAACTCACTCTGCAGACCAGGCTGGCCTTGAACTCACAGGCCCGACTGCCTCTCCCTCTGAAGAGATGGGATTGAAGTGATTGTATTTTGTTAGAGACACAGTGTCTGAAGCTGCTTTCCCGTCAGCTCTGCACGTGTAGGCTGTAGGTGCAGGCTCGAGAGGCCGTGGGTGCGGCTGAGGAGTCATGACCGAGCACGTGAAAGCACTACGGAGCTTACCGAGCTTTTATGTATTTGCAAATATCAAGAAAGGAAGAAGCAATGAAAACAAAAGCTGAGACAAGAGTGGGGCAGCTGCAGAAAGGACTCAGCAGTTAGAACACTGCTGCTTTTCCAGAGGACCAGGGTTCGAGTCCCAGCACCCACAGGTGACTCAGAACTCCGTCACTCCAGTTCCAAAGGATCCGATTCCTGTAAGCCTCCTGCACTGCCCGCATGTGGTGTGCAGAAATGCATGCAGGCAACACACACACATACAGTCTCTCTCTCTCTCTCTCTCTCTCTCTCTCTCTCTCTCACACACACACACACACACACACACACACACACTCGCACACACACTCACACAGGGGAGGGGGGTTGGGGGAGAGGAGGGGCTGCCGGCTCCTGTAGACTTCTGAAGGCGCCGTGGATTCTGGACGTGTGTGGACGGCGCCCTTGGTCCTGAGCACAAGCCGTCCGGGAGATCCCAGGAGAAACCCTAAGGACATGGGGGTGTTAAAAAAAAAAAATCAAGACTTAAAAGTCAAAGGGAGGGTGATTACTGAGGAGGAAAGAGGTGGGGGGGGGACACTAGAGGGTAGGAGGCGTGACTGATAAGATGCACATGTATGAAAATGTCATGATAAAGCCCATAATTATGGATAATTAACATATTTTAATTGAAGTGCTAAAAAGAAAAATATGGATTTAGATTCTCTCTCTCTCTCTCTCTCTCTCTCTCTCTCTCTCTCTGGTTTTTTTGGATTTGGTTTTTTCGAGACAGGGTTTCCTGGAACTCACACTGTAGACCAGGCTGGCCTTGAACTCAGAAATCTGCCTGCCTCTGCCTCCCAGAGTACTGGGTGGGTGGGGCACCACCACCGCCTCGCTCTGGATTTAGATTAATTGGGTTATGATACTTTTCAAAATAAAATGTATGTCAAGACTCATATGTTAATAACAACATCCTGCATTGGGTAGAGGCGACGGCGGCGTGCGTGGCGGCAACCTGATGCTGGGGCCAGAGAGCAAGGCAGAAGTCCAAGGCCAGCCTCTACCCCAGACTCTACCCCAGACTCTACCCAGCCTCTGCCCCAGCCTCTACCAGCCTCTGCCCAGCCTCTACCCCAGCCTCTACCCCAGCCTCTGCCAGCCTCTGCCCAGCCTCTGCCCCAGCCTCTACCCCAGCCTCTGCCAGCCTCTACCCCAGACTCTACCCAGCCTCTGCCCCAGCCTCTGCCAGCCTCTGCCCAGCCTCTACCCCAGCCTCTACCCCAGCCTCTGCCAGCCTCTACCCCAGACTCTACCCAGCCTCTGCCAGCCTCTGCCCAGCCTCTACCCCAGCCTCTACCCCAGCCTCTGCCAGCCTCTGCCCAGCCTCTGCCCCAGCCTCTACCCCAGCCTCTGCCAGCCTCTACCCCAGACTCTACCCAGCCTCTGCCCCAGCCTCTGCCAGCCTCTGCCCAGCCTCTACCCCAGCCTCTGCCAGCCTCTACCCCAGACTCTACCCAGCCTCTGCCCCAGCCTCTGCCAGCCTCTGCCCAGCCTCTAGCCTCTACCCCAGCCTCTGCCCCAGCCTCTGCCCAGCCTCTACCCCAGCCTCTACCCCAGCCTCTGCCCCAGCCTCTGCCCAGCCTCTGCCCCAGCCTCTACCCCAGCCTCTGCCCCAGCCTCTGCCCAGCCTCTACCCCAGCCTCTACCCCAGCCTCTGCCCAGCCTCTGCCCCAGCCTCTACCCCAGCCTCTGCCCCAGCCTCTGCCCCAGCCTCTACCCAGCCTCTACCCCAGCCTCTGCCCAGCCTCTGCCCAGCCTCTACCCCAGCCTCTACCCCAGCCTCTGCCCCAGCCTCTGCCCCAGCCTCTACCCCAGCCTCTACCCCAGCCTCTGCCCCAGCCTCTACCCCAGCCTCTACCCCAGCCTCTGCCCCAGCCTCTACCCCAGCCTCTGCCCCAGCCTCTACCCCAGCCTCTGCCCCAGCCTCTGCCCCAGCCTCCGCCCCAGCCTCTACCCCAGCCTCTGCCCCAGCCTCTACCCCAGCCTCTTCCCCAGCCTCTGCCCCAGCCTCTACCCCAGCCTCTACCCCAGCCTCTGCCCAGCCTCTACCCCAGCCTCTGCCCCAGCCTCTACCCCAGCCTCTGCCCCAGCCTCTGCCCCAGCCTCTACCCCAGCCTCTGCCCAGCCTCTACCCCAGCCTCTGCCCCAGCCTCTGCCCTAGCCTCTACCCCAGCCTCTGCCCCAGCCTCTACCCCAGCCTCTGCCCTAGCCTCTACCCCAGCCTCTGCCCCAGCCTCTGCCCCAGCCTTTGCCCCAGCCTCGACCCCAGCCTCTGCCCCAGCCTCTGCCCCAGCCTCTACCCCAGCCTCTGCCCCAGCCTCTGCCCCAGCCTCTACCCCAGCCTCTACCCCAGCCTCTGCCCCAGCCTCTGCCCCAGCCTCTTCTCCAGCCTCTGCCCTAGCCTCTGCCCCACAGCCAATGTGAGGTCAGCTTAGGCTACATGAGACCTACAAAACAAACAAAAGATGTTATTTAAAATGGACAGACCAAGCCAGGTGTATTAGTGTAGGACTGTACTCCAAGCTCCAGAAAGTCGGGGTAGATAGACTGTAGGTAGACTTTAGGTAGACTGAGAGCTCAAGACGGAGGATACAGATGAGTCCAAGTCTTGGACTATACAGCCAACAAACAGTCAAAAACATGAAAATTGGCAGACAAGAGGGAAAAATTTCAACAGGAAAAGCAGCAGAGGGGCTGGGCATATGGCTCAGTGGTTAAAGAGCACTTGCTGCTCTTCCAGAGGACCAGGGTTCGAGTCCCAGCACCCACAGGTGACTCAGAACTCTGTCATTCCAGTTCCAAAGGATCCGATTCCTGTAAGCCTCCTGCACTGCCCGCATGGTGCCGCATGTGACAGGCAACACACACACATAGTCTCTCTCTCTCTCTCTCTCTCTCTCTCTCTCTCTCTCACACACACACACACACACACACACAAACATACACACACACACACATACACACACACACACACACACACACACTCAGCTGCTCACAACTGTCCATAGCTCTGGTTCCAGGGGATCCGACACCCTCACATGGACACACATGCAGGCCAAATACCAACGCACATAAAATTGCCACAGTCCAAACTCAGCCGGGAGTTGTAGTTGGGGGAAAACCAGGGTTCTTTGGTAAAGCAGGAAGGCACGGATTCGGCAGTTTGACAAACAGACACCAAATGCAGAAGTGAGTGTATTTGGCTGCTTTCAAGCAGGAGATTTTAAGCATGAGGCAATTCCATATCAAAAGACGTATCCAGTAAAGCAGGCACACGGAACAATTGGCATTACCATTTGGCACAAGGAAATGTAAAATCAATCAGGTAAAACGTTTCCCGTGTAACAGATATAGAGGGTCTTCCTGATATAGAATCATTTGTAGTTAACAACAAATTTTTAAAGAGACTTCAAAGCATGTTTGGCCAGACCCCTAGGTCTAAATGAGATTCTGTGAGTAAACTTTCCTGACACCCAGCTTTCCTCTGTAGAAACCTGAGATTTGCTGTGCTCAGTCAAAGCTTTTCATACCACAGTGTCAGGGCCACTCTCGTTTGCATTCTGTTGGGAGGTAAATGTAATTATGCAAATGACTGAGGCAAAGGTTGCAGTTCTAAGAAAAGAGGTCTTTGGCCGGTGTTTTTACTTCAAAGAAGGATTCTTTTACATCTATTTGCTTGGTTTTTCCTAGTCCCAGGCTGTAAGGATGATCTTGTGAGAGAAGGAAAGGGGGAAACAGAGCAAATTGCCAAGTGAGGTTTTTGGCTTCTGAACAGAGGTGTTCCAGAGGGCTCTAAGAGACATTCCTCGCCTCAGTCTGTAAAACTTTGTCTCACCGAATCTACTGGAGCTACTGCGGCATAAAATAAAAATAAATAAAACATTTTTTTTAAAAAAAGAGAAAAATAACATAAAGAATAAAAATATGAGGGCTGGAGAGATGGCTCAGCAGTAAGAACACTGTCTGCTCTTCCAGAGGTCCTGAGTTCAATTCCCACAACCTCATGGTGGCTCACGGCCATCTGCTGCCCTCTTCCGCCCGCAGCTGTATGCGCAGATAGAACAATCACATAAAAAAAAAAAATCATGGGCGTGGTGGCTCACACCTGTAATCCCAGCACTTGGGAAGCAGAGGCAGGCAGATTTCTGAGTTCGAGGCCAGCCTGGTCTACAGAGTGAGTTCCAGGACAGCCAGGACTACACAGAGAAACCCAGGGAGTAGCACTATTAGGAGGTGTGGTCTTGTGTAGTAGGTGTGTCACTGTAGAGGTGGGCTTGGAGACCATCCTCCTAGCTTCCTGGAAGACAGTAGTCTTCTGTTTGCCTTTGGAACAGGAGGTAGGAGGCGCTCTCAGCTCCTCCAGAGCCACGCCTGCCTGGACGCTGCCGTGCTTCCCACCATGATAATGGACTGAACCTCTGAACCAGTAAGCCAGACCCAATTAAATGTCCTTCATAACAGTTGCCGCTGCTGCCGCCGGGCAGTGGTGCCGCATGCCTTTAATCCCAGCATTCAGGAGGCAGAGATGGAGGCAGAGGCAGAGGCAGAGGCAGAGGCAGGTGGATCTCTGAGTTCGAGGCCAGCTTGGTCTACAGAGTGAGTTCCATGACATTCAGGGCTACACAGAGAAACCTTGTCTCAAGAAAAAAAAGAGAGTTGTTATGATGTCTCTTCACGACACTGGAAACCCCCAAATACCAACCTTCCAAATCCTGCAACCCTTTAATACAGTTCCTCAGGTCATGGTGACCCCCAACTGAAAAGTTTTTTTGTTTTTTTGTTTTGTTGTTGTTGTTGTTGCTGCTGCTTCATAACTGTAATTTTGCTATTGTTGTGAAATGTAATGTAACTATCTGATATGCAGAATATCTAATGAGAAAGGGTCATTTGACCTCCAGAGGGGTCACAACCCATAGGTTGAAAATCACTGCTGGGCTTTCAACAGTTCTCTACAGCTAAGCAAAGCGCAAGTCTGCAATGAACAGCACTGGCTACTTGAAGCATTTGCTGCAGGTGCAGGTGCATGCCTCTGCCTGGCTCCCTGCTGGCTGGGTCTGCCTATGTCTGCCTTCTGCACGAGGCTAAAGTCTCCCTCATCAAGAATGTGAGCTCACTTTTTAGTACAGCTTCTCCATATTGCCATGACCCTAACTATTCAACGATTAGTTTGCTATGTGATAACTGTAATTTTGCTGCTGCTACAAATCATAATGTAAATAAATATCTGTAACTCCAGAGAAAGGGTGACTCCACCCCGAGGGGCCACTCTGCACAGGTTGAGAGGGACCCTTGCTATAATCCAAGCCCTTGGGAAGCTGAGGCAACGAGTTCTGAGGCTGGCCTGGGCTACACAGTGAGTTCAAGGTCAGCCTAGGCTATACTGTGAGACCCTGAGAAGTCTTCATCACTAAGGGGGTGGGAGGCAGGTCCAATGGTTTGGAAGGAAGGGTGCTTGCCACCAAAGCCACCTGCATGCTCAGTCCATGAAAGTTGATAAATAGATGTGTATACTCATCCTGACTCCACCTACAGACAGACACACATATCCCACATGCACAAACAATGTTTAAAATATGTATAAGGTAGATAGAATGTCTGGTTCTAGGGCTAGGATTAACTTAAGTATAAATGAAAGTCTTGAAGTTAAACTCTCAAGTGGGGAATCATAGGACACAAGGGCGCCTACAGAACAGGTCTAAGAAAATGAGAACATCCAAGATAAAGTCATAATAGATTGTAAGCTGAGTTTAAAAGTAGAAATAGGGGCTGGAGAGATGGCTCAGTGGTTTAGAGCACTGACTGCTCTTCCGAAGGTCCTGAGTTCAAATCCCAGCAACCACATGGTAGCTCACAACCATCCGTAGTGGGATCTGATGCCCTCTTCTGGTGTGTCTGAGGACAGCTACAGTGTACTCACATATAATAAATACATAATTTTGGGAGGCAGAGGCAGGCGGATCTCTGAGTTCGAGGCCAGCCTGGTCTACAGAGCTAGTTCCAGGACAGCCAGGGCTACACAGAAAAACCCTGTCTCGGGGGAAAAAAAAAAAAAGTAGAAATAGGGTTTCCCCTGGTAATCAAGCAGCAGCTGTGGAGATAACCGCCCTTCAGCAGTCCATGTGAAGAGCTTCAGGAAATCACACCCAGCCAAGAGGCGAGTGCCAGGCTTTTGTTAGGTGGGAGGAGCTTGGGAGGATGGGGAGGAGTTTGATAATTTTGTACGGTTTTTTGTTTTTTTGAGATTCTCTACAAACTGCTGGTTAGGGGAGTTAATTAGTAAATGATTGCTGAGGTGGGGGGGGGGTGAGGGTGCAGCCACTGTGTAGACCGAGAGCCCTTTGCCTGAAGCTAATGCTAAGGACATTACACCGATCCCAAGTTGAAGAACTTCTATAAAATAATCTCAATTACACACAAGCAAGCAACAACAAACAAAAACCTGAGAACCAGTAAGAGAGACGACGTAAGTAGTCCTGGATTGGCTGAGAAGAAGGTGCGGGGACACGGAGTGACTGACAAGCTGGGTGTTAGCCTGCATGTCCCCAAACTGTGCTGCCTGCATAAGATAACCAAGAACTCTCCTCCAAAGGAGACAGATATGAGTGGGTAAAGGGGAGCAGTATAGATCAGACTGAGTTAGTGCTATCTATAATCCCAGCTGTTCATGAGACCGAGGCTAACCTGCCCAACTCATCCAGACTGTTGACAGACAGACAGACAGCATGGTGGACCTAGGTTCAATCTTAGCTCCATAAAGAGAAAAGAAGATAGACGGAACTGTAGGAGCAGCAAAGGGTTCAGCCTGTCTGTGAACACCCCCAGCACTAGTCCTCCAGCGTGCTCTACAGCTAAGCAAAGTGCATGTCTGCAATGAACAGCACTGGCTACTTGAAGCATTTGCTGCAGGTGCAGGTGCACGCCTCTGCCTGGCTCCCTGCTGGCTGGGTCTGCCTATGTCTGCCTTCTGCACGAGGCTCAAGTCTCCCTCATCTCGAATGTCAGCACTCAGGCCAGACCCAGTGACAGCCCTGCTGTCACTATAAGCCTCTTCTTGAAATGGCAAATCTCCTTCCTAACCTTTGACTGGAGATGAAAAGCAGAGTTACTGGGGTTAGTGAAGGGATATGACTGACATATATGCATCAATATGAAACTTTCAAGGAACCAAAAATATTATTTAAAAAACCAACAACTAAAATTTAGGGCTGAAGATGGCTCAGCAGTTAAGAGCCCTGGCTGTTTTTCCAGAGCAGCTTGGTTTGATCCCAGCACCCAGAGGGTAGTGTATGATCATCTGTAACTCCAGTTTCAAGGACTCTGATACTTCCGGCCTCCAGAGAGGTATCAAGGAAGAAGTGATGCACATATGCACGTAGGTAAAGCATTCACAAAAAGCTAGCCGGTAGCCGGGCGGTGGTGGCGCACACCTGTAATCCCAGCACTCTGGGAGGCAGAGGCAGGCGGATTTCTGAGTTCGAGGCCAGCCTGGTCTACAGAGTAAGTTCTAGGACAGCCAGGGCTATACAGAGAAACCCCGTCTTGTGGAAAAAAACAAAAACAAAAACAAAAAGCAAGCCGGGCGTGGTGGCGCACGCCTGTAATCCCAGCACTTGGGAGGCAGAGGCAGGCGGATTTCTGAGTTCGAGGCCAGCCTGGTCTACAGAGTGAGTTCCAGGACAGCCAGGGCTACACAGAGAAACCCTGTCTCAAAAAAACCAAAAAAAAAAAAAAAAACCAAAAAACCAAAAAAACAAAAAGCAAATCCAAAAGGCAAAAAAAAAAAAAAAAAGAAAAAAGAAAGTTAATTCCCGAAGGAAAAATTTAAGTGTAGGTTTAAATTTACAAATAGGACACACTTTACGATATTGACCCTTGATAAATCCATTAAGAGCCTACATTTTAAGTCTGATTTTTCAGACATCCTGAAATGACTTTTCTTTGGAAATCAATATAGAAACACTAATTGTCCTACAGCGATTTGTTCCACTGTCCCAGGAGGACTGGGCCTTGTTCCAGAGCAACCGTCAAGTACAGCAATGACCACTGTAGCCTAACACCCCTACAGAGCAACTGTCAAGTTACAGCAATGACCACTGTAGCCTAACACCCCTACAGAGCAACCGTCAGGTCACAGCAATGACCACTGTAGCCTAACACCCCTACAGAGCAACCGTCAAGTCACAGCAATGACCACTGTAGCCTAACACCCCTACAGAGCAACCGTCAGGTCACAGCAATGACCACTGTAGCCTAACACCCCTACAGAGCAACCGTCAGGTCACAGCAATGACCACTGTAGCCTAACACCCCTACAGAGCAACCGTCAGGTCACAGCAATGACCACTGTAGCCTAACACCCCTACTGACTCCTGCCTAGCAAGCTTGTTATCTTTACAGCCAAGAGCCGAAACTGCAAGTTTACCATACAAGGCAAAGGATAAACTCTCACACACTCACATTTAGTCTCAATGTAGCCAATAGTACTGCTCTGTGATGGAAACAGGCATCATACTAGCCCATCGAAGCCAAGCAAAGGATTTATAAGCTCATTTAAAGTTTAAGAACTACCATGCATACACGAACGAATGTATAGGAGAGCTAGTTTCCTTTTGGGGTGTGTGAGATAATAAACTGAGGGGAGGCACACGGGACAGCTGAAGACTAGAAATAGTGTCTTTCTTTTTACAGGTGATACGTTGGTTATAAACACTGGCCAAAAACCAGATACCCATGTGTGGACATACATGTAATCCTACTACTCTGGAAGTTTAAACAAGCGGGCTCCTGAGTCAGAGGCCAGCGTAGTCTAAGGCCAGGGCTACACTGAGACCGTCTCACACATACATACATATGAACGCTGTTTTTATACTCAACAGTACACATATTAGGAAATTATGTAAAATTAAATCTAGGTGGTAAAAACTCTGAAAATAAAACTAAGGAATGGGTGATGGTCCTAAGTTGATACACATCCACGATCTCACTGCAGTTTGTGTGCTGTGGGTGCGTGTGCTCTGGCTGTGGTGACGTGGTGACTGATGCCACCTTCCCAGAAGTCCACAGGTGTGTGTCTAGGGACAGCTGGGAATCCTGTCCCAACAAATTATAAGTGTTCATTATTTCAGTTTCCACTTGTGGCCAATTTCTTCATGGGCAACAATTGGCATTTTCTCACATATTCTGAGAAACCTCTTCAGAAGTTTGTAATCCTAATTGCTACAGAAGCTCACAGGATCAGCATCGTAATTTCACAGGTTAAAAAAAAAAAAAAAATGGGTCAAAGGAATGAGATATTTTCCAATTGGGCCAAAGAAAAGTAGGAAATAGACACAGAATTCCGCTAGGCCTGAATGGAGGGAGTCTCGTGGACTCTTCCGAAGGACTTGGTCATCTCTTGACTACCCCAAAATGTTCATCAAAAGGGGGATTTGGAACTTTTTTTTTTTTTTTTTTTTTTTTGGGGGTTTTTTCGAGACAGGGTTTCTCTGTGTAGTTCCGGCTGTCCTGGAACTCACTCTGTAGACCAGGCTAGCCTCGAACTCAGAAATCCGCCTGCCTCTGCCTCCCAAGTGCTGGGATTACAGGTGTGCGCCACCACCGCCAGGCTGATTTGGAACTTTTAAACATGCATGAGATTTGCCTCCTAGTCCCCTTCTCCAGGGCCAAGAAAGGCAGGCTACGCTCCCGGGATGCTGGTGTGATGCTTCCTGTGGCTTCAGGGAAGCCACACCCCAGCTCCACTACCAGTTACATTGGGCATTTCCTAAAGCCTCCATACCTAATAGACACAGAACCAGCCCCAATGGACACCGTTAAGATTAAAGGAGCAGAGTGCGGTGGTGCACTTTCAATCCCAGCACTCCAGAGGCAGAGGCAGGCAGATCTCTGTGAGGCCAGCCTGGTCTACACAGTGCTAGGATAGCCGAGGAGAACCCATCTCAAAAACTAAGTCAGTTCTGTGAAACCACGGGGCAGCTGTGGTGTATACCTACTGTGCACCTGAACATGCATTCCCTCCATAAACTCTGTTTTGGTACCAGTTACAATCGTTGACCCAAACAGTCACTCAAGTTGACTGATGCTGTTGTAGCTCACGCCCTCACTGGGAAGGCAGAGGTTGGCAGCCTGATCTACACAGTCCAGGACAGCCAAGGTTGTTACACAGAAACCCTGTCTCAAAAAACAAAACAGAAAAGTTGACTCAAGATCTTTCAGCTGTCCCCTCCCCCCGCCTCCCGCCCCTCTCTCTACAGCCAACTGCTGTCACGGTACTGCAGACTTCTGACCTCACTCATTTCATGATTGTGGTTGGTCCTAATTAGATTTTGGTGTATCATAAAGAACCACCATAATTTATTTACTCGTACAAAATTGTATCTATTAAAATTAGCTCAAAACTCCAAAGGATGCATGCTTTGCACGTTATCTAATACTTTCACATCTCCTACAGGTGAGAGACAATTCTTTGTGGGCTGGTAAAGAACTCTTAGAATACCTACAGCTGATCTGAAATCAGCACACACACACAAACCCGTGTGCCATACACGTGTTACTTAGAATTCCATTAGCAACCACACATTCATCTATTAATGCATGTTTTATCAATGGGTATTTGTGTGTGTGTATAATCTCTTTGAAAATACAAATCCCTGGACTACAGAAGGAATGCTAATTTGAGGCTAATACTCCATGCTACCTAAGTTTTCCCACAGTATTGTAACTAAGTAGCTTGCATGTTTTCCTACCCTGGTAGAAGATAAAAACTTGCCCAAATGTGAAATACACAACCTACAGTAGGTAACACATCAACAACAGAGCACTCGGAACCAAGCAGTCACAGCCACATCTGAACTGGATCCGAGGGACTGGAGGACAAGGCAGCCCTGGGAGGCTGCTTAAATGCAGACACATTTAGTCACAGCAGAGTAAACACAAAGGGGGAGTCCGATTCAGTGCGTGTTGGCATCATGCAAGGCCTGGTTTGACTGCACTTACTGTGCAGGCTCCTTTCCTAGCCCACCTTTAGAGGCCTGCATCACAACAGCACAGCCTGCAGAACGGGCCGGTGCACTGACAACCTTACACCTGTCATTTTACTCCGCTTCCATCAGAGCTGGAACACGCTCATTAACCTGTTCTAAATTAAGGCTCACCGTAAGTGCATAGTCTGGGCCCTCACTTTAGTATCTCGCAGGTTAATCTGAGCTGGAGGAAAGGAGTAAAAGCAGGTTGCATCCTGGGAGCAGAACACATTGCCCTCACTTTACTCATGCAAAAATGGAGAAGTGTTTCTGGTTGGCCCTTACACAGCACTGCAGCAGCACAGCACCATGGCAGCCACAGGAGATGCCGTCACTGCTATCCTGCTCAAATTCTATCATGAAGTTATGCAAGTTTAAAATGTCATAATAAAAAAAAATAGAAAAAGTGGTAGCTTCTGGATATACTGTCAACACCCTTGGTAGTTATTTCTAAGTCACCATCAATTCAGAATGAGCAAAAACTGTCCCAAGGAAGTATGTGACAACTGGTTAAGACATCTTCATTGTTAAACGACTTGTCCTGGGGACTGGACAAGGGGCTTGGTAGCTAAGAACACTTACTGCTCCTGCAGAGGCCACCCGTTACTCACGGTGACTCACAACTGTCAGCTCATCTGAGACCCTCTTTAGGTTCCCTGGGCATCAGGCAGATGGTATACACACGGACTAATGCACATAAAATGAAAGCAAACAAACGTGCCTGGACTGTAACTGGTGCTCAAAACATGGAGGGTAGAGAGTCGGCTCAGCGGTTAAGAAAGAGCATGGACTGCTCTTCCAGCGGTCCCAAGTTCAACTCCCACCAACCATATGGTGGCTCACAACCATCTGTAATGGGGTCTGAAACCCTCTTCTAGTGTATCTAAAGACAGCTATAGTGTACTCATATACATTAAATTCTTCTTTAAAAATTACACTTATGGCCCTAAACAAATCCTGCCCACCATTTCCTGTTCTATGAGATTAATTTCAACCACCCAACAAAAGAAGCCAGTCTAGGCATATCCCATCTCCCTGAAATTTTTAACTTCACACAAAAATTTAGCAAACCAGGATTCCCAGTCTAGTCAGGCAGGTTTCAAAAGCCAGTGATTCCAGGCAGAAGCCATGAGATGAGGTGCCACACATTTTATATGCATGTATTTGAGCCCAATTTTAGCACGGTCCTAAAATGATACGCAGGTAGTGAACCTAGGCCTGGCTTATGCGATAGTATAAGCCCATAACTCAGCATTTGATTCAGGTAAGCTGCCACATTTGAAGCCAACCTGATAGATGGCAATAGGTCAGCTAAATCTCCACGACTGGCAGACTTTTAATCCTACCATTCGGGAGGTAGTGGCAATCTCAATTCTAGGCTAGCCAGGGCTACATACTTAGACTATACCTCAAAAAATCAATCTGTATTTTAGACATACAAGCTGCATGGGCACATGCTTAGGAAGCCATGTACTAACCAATCCCTGCCAGGACCCAGCCTGCCCATCTTCCTAGTGGTCTGGGCAGCAAGGCATGACAGACAGTACTGACCTACCTACTCCAAGACCTCCAGACCGACAGGGCTAAGAGTAGCAGTGGGGTAGTCACGGGGCCTTCGGGAACCTGTGATTTCTCCTGATACACTGGGTAGCTACTGCGACTGTCACATCTTATCAAAAAAAAGGTCTTAATTTTGTAGCATAGAAACCATACTAGTGATGTTGGTCTGTTAAAATACAAGGTAACTATACACAGAAGAGCTCGATAATTAATGTGGGTAACTAAAATAAAGAACACACTAGAAAACTATGTCAAAAATGATGAGACATACACAAAGAACCTGCTGCTACACCCACCAATTAACAAGAGAACCAAAGTAAATAAAAACATAACCACCTACTGTTTAAGGAATTTTTATTAAAGCAAGAATTTTATAATCCAAATTACGTTTCCTTGCTCAGTCATCAGTTCTGCTCCTTAAAACAGAACTGACGTCCCAAGCTATTCCACAGTAAAGAATTACAAAATTAAAGAAAGGAATGCTTTAAATTTTTGTACTTTGCTGAAAATTCTTTTCCCAGGGTCTATAAAACATTAATTTGTTTTTATATTTTACTATTTTTTTTTTATTTTTTGTTGTTTTAAATCAAGTAATCTAGGACTAGCACTGTTTGCTAGACCTGGCATTTGCTCGGTACATAAGGTTCAAAGTTTCCTTTCCTTTTTTTATTTATTTTATATTTTGCAATGTTTTTTTTCATAATATTTAAATTTTTCGATGTTTAAGATATTTTTCTTCGGTGAAGCACGAGTTTCTGTTCGTGGTCCCTGATCAATCTGTAAATGTTAAAAAAAAAGACATAATTAAAGCCCTTGCCTGAATTCATGAGTCAGTCGGCTGTCTATCTGTATTGGCACGCAGCCACTGCCTTAAATGTTCACAGCTATTACATCAGATACAACATGGCCCACAGAAAACAGGGTTCTAGTCTTTTTTTTTACTGTTGACCTTACTATACATACTCATCCAAGCACTAAGTTTCCTAAGAGGCCCAAGAAACCACGAAAAGCCATCACCAAATTTAAAAAAAGTCTTAATTATGAAAGCCAACATCCATTACAGGACATTGTATACAAATTACCATGCAAAATCTGTTTCCAAGTATTGACTTAAAGCTGCTGGTCAGTCTCAGAAAAGCTTCTGCTATGGGTATACCCCTCTGGAAAGCTGCACTAATGTCCTCGTTATGTCTGTGGGGAGGGACTCACTTAGACAGTCGGAACACCAGTGGCACTGTTCACTGCTTTCTGCGCAGCCTCTTTCGCTTGGTGGGCTTGTAGTACAGCTACAGCTTCATCAACCTGGAACAGCGAACAGAACGGCTCAGGGGAAAGCGCAGCCACACCAGTGATTCCCAAACACCTTGAAATGACTGTGGGACGAGCGCAGCAGCGGTCATGAATCGGCTGCAGGAGCTGAGCAAACTGGATCTGAGCAAGCTTTGCAATCTACTAGCAGTGTGAGCTTTGAGCAAATTATCCAGAATAGAGAAAAGTGTTCCAGGTTACCGCAGGTTTGTAGTCAGCATTTATAAACTAAATGTATACTCCTTTCTATCAGGCTCCATTTACATGTTCTGTAGACTAAATCTCCTGTCAGGAATCCAGGCTGAAAGCACAAAGTACCTTTGAGCGGAGAGACTCTGGAGACTCAAGCATGTGAAGTAACTCTGAGTTATCAATCTCCAACAGCATGCCAGTGATTTTGCCAGCAAGAGAAGGGTGCATGGCTTGAATAAGAGGAAACAGCCGTTCACCTAGGAACAAACGATTCTCTATGAAAGCAGTAATGGCCACTCTCAACCCGGGCTTAGGAACCTTATTTAATACGTAGTCTGTGCTTGCTACTATACCCCTATGAATAGCACAACCCTTCACAAGGAAATCACTTCTGGTTTCTCAAGTGTTTAGTATTTCATTTCCTTTTCCAAGGCTAGAGTGGCGTGTCAATGGCAAACAATGGCCCACCACTTGCGGGCCACCAGTTTCCTAGTATTCCTTCACATACCACCCTAAGCCACCTCATTTTAGGTGCAAAGTGTCTAAGTGATCCTTGTTATTTCTATCACTCTGACTGACAGGCCAAGACAAGTCACTCACCCAACATTTGCTTCTGCTCTTGCGGGGGCGCAGATGCCAACATGGAAGCAGTTAAAGGTTCTTGACCTTGCACGTGAACAGCAGGCTACATAGAAAAAAAAAGAAAACCTTCTTTAATACCTAAGTATTAAACCAACATAAACCAACCAGCCCTCAGTGGACAGTCATAGAAAGGTCAGAGTAATACCTAAATTTGACCAAGAGAAGCTGAAAGAAATACCAACCAAAGGTCATCAAATACAGATAATTACACCTGATACACACCTGCATTTGAGATTTTTTTTTTGGTTTTTGAGACAGGGTTTCTCTGTGTAGCCCTGACTGTCCTGGATCCTGTAGACCAGGCTGGCCTGCCTCTGCATCCCAAGTGCTGGGATTAAAGGCTGCGCCACCACTACCTAGCTGTGCCTGAGATTCATAATTCATTTTCATCTTTATACTTTTTAGTTCCAGGACTTGGAAAAAGATGTAAGTCCAATACCAATAAATTTCCCTTAACATGTTCCTCACAACCATCCTAAACAAACGAGATCACATGGGGAGATTGCCAGCTGCCTGTCAACTCCTTCACATATAACCAATAAGACAGTCCAGATATGGGGGTGCAGAGGTGGCTCAGTGGTTAAGAGCACCAACTGCTCTTCCGAAGATCCTGAGTTCAAATCCCAACAACCACATGGTGGCTCACAACCATCCATAATGGGATCTGATGCACTCTTCTGGAGCGTCTAAAGACAGCTACAGTGTACTTAGATATAATAAATAAAATCTTAAAAAAAAAAAATGGTCCAGACAGTTTATGCTCATAGCTTGTGCAGTTACCGTCAGACCTGTGATTGCAGCTAAGCATTAGGACCCTTACAAACGAATGATTCAACTATACCTGCTGCATGGTAACTTGTGGCTGTGCATTAAGATGTTGCTGGGGATTGCGGACTCCCGCAGCGTATTTATACTGGGGAACGGTGCGGACAGCAGGAGTGGCTGCAGCAGCTGCAGCTGCAGGACGTGGACCCATTGTCTGTGTTGATGTATTAGCTAAAGAGAAAAAAATACCTTTAGTCGTCTATCCCACTTTAAACTGGGGATCAATTTTTACAGAGAGGTTTCAGACTCACCAACACGCTGTGCTGACATGACTCGTGGGACCTGGGAGGAAGCTGGTCTCATCGTACTGAACGGTGGTCTAGGGGCGGCTGGGCGGATAGCACCGGGCATATTCTGGAATGCTGCATTCAAAGGAAAGAACCAGTATGAATGGGGAACCTCACTGAGCAAGTCAAAGCTTTCCAGGGGTAAAAAGCTTTCCAGGTGGTATGAAAAGCTATAAGGGACCCTTGCAGAAAGTAAGTTTTCAATTTAATATATCTGACAACACACACACAAACCAGGATTAAAGAGAAACTCCAAGCGCTCTTGCTATGCCATGGGCCAGGACCGAAATGCCACAACAGTAAAGCTCCCTAGAATGAGTTAGAGCTAGCACAGCCAACGAAGACCTGAAGCACACCCACTGATAATGGCCTTGGTTTTCTGTTTTGAAATTGAGAGCTGGACATGACAGTCCATACCCATCTTAAACCCATCTTAGCACTTCAGGTGCTAAGATCAGGTAGGAGGCTTGCTAGGTCAGGACCAGCCTAAGCTACACATCTCCTAAACAAAAAAGCCAAATCTACCAAGCATAAATTATCAGGAGCAATTTACCACCGCAACAGGACAAATGTGCTTCATCTGATAGCACTGGGGAATTGAACCCACTGCCTAGCACACGGGAAGTTAATTGTTACATCACTGAGCCACACACCCCACCTTCAATTCCCAGACACAACTAAAGGAGGCTTACGATGAGGTCTGGCACCCTGAGCAGTCCAGCGAGGACTTGGTCTTAGTTGAGCAATTTGGCTAGGAGGATAGTATGCAGCACGGTTCTGAGTCTGTGTAAAGAAGTAAGTCCGTCAGCTTTAGGGTAATCCCGCCACAAAACACACCTACCACTGCTGCATGTTCTCAAAACAGCGAGTCTCCCACCCTGCTACTTGTTTTCCCAACTCTCTCCGCTGTACCGGGAGCTGATGAACTCGACTCTAAGCACAGGACTGCAGCTTCACTCACCTGGGGGATAGCTGCCATGAAGTAACCTGAAGGAGGCGCTGGCTGGTAGGGGTTGATCACGGGGTTGGGCACAGCTCGCACACTTGCCATCCTCTGCATATACTGGTTAGTGAGGTGAGCCTGGCGTTCTTCTTTGCGCTGAGCTAAAGCTACATACAGTGGCTTCGTGGCCACAATTCTACCATTCATCTCTGTAACTGCTTTAGTGGCTTCTTCAGGGGATGAGAAACATACAAAACCAAACCCTTTGCTGCGCCCACCCTCCATCATTACCTATAAAGAAAAAAAAGAAAGTTAGGGAAGTGGTAGAGTAACCAAGAACTGTCACTTACAGCCAGTCACCGAGCCAAGTCATCTTGTTAATGCTAGAACCATCCTGTATTAACTGAATTAAGTTCCTTACAATACAACAAAATCCAAGGTGCAGACATGCAATATCAGACATACTATCTGTGATAACACTGAAAAGAGCTACACAACTCAAAGTCCAACATGAAACATTCCTCCTTAAATCAAGACACCCACACAGGCACACCAGTAAATGATTTAAACTGCATTCAAACGACAAGACTACCTCTTACTCTACTGACAACCAGGAGGTGCCCAGAACTGTCTCCATCTGAGCACACATCCGCAGTTGCAGTCCAGTGCAGGAAACGCTTAGAGACCATTTTGTGACCAGTACAAAGGAACTTTTGCCATCCTAGTCATCCCTTTGTACTGCTGGGCAAACCAGGTTTTATTTTAGTAAATAAATAAAAGCTAAACTCATGTCCTATAGTTGCCAGCCCTCTGACCCCCTGAAAGTTACATTTTACATCCCTCCCATAACCACAAAAAAGTCAATTTAAACAACTTTCAGGCACAACACTGAAATAAAAGACCTTAAAAAATACTAGACATACAAATCCTAGAAGAGTGCACGCCGAAACACAAGGCAAGCATGCCTTCAGTTCTTACATGCATTCACCCAATATACCTGTAAACATTTTGCTTCTAACAAAAGTCTAAGTCAATGGGCATGTCTGGGAAAAAGGAATAAAGGCCAGCAAAAGTGCAGCCGACAAATCATGGACACTGGACAAAACCAGCTTAGGGTCTTTTCCCTTCCCCCCGGCTGGCCTCCAACTCAGAAATTGGCCTGCCTCTGCCTCTGCCTCCCAAGTGCTGAAATTAAAGGCGTGCGCCACCACCGCCCAGCCACAGCTTAGGTTCTTAAGACTACCTCCTGGAATTTAGGTAAGAATCCTATTGCTTTGCAGTCTTGGGGGGAGGCTGACTCCCCAGAATGAACTATGTGAATCAACAGGCTCTGTGAACTGCTGCAGCAGTTAGTGACAGAGCAGATCCACTTAAAGAGTAATTCGCACAATCTCAAACCGCTCAAGTCCAAGCACAGCACACACTCTTACTTTTGCACTGGTGATTGTACCAAATGGAGAAAACTCCTTCCGGAGACGCTCATCATCAATCCCGTCATCTAGATTTTTCACATAAAGGTTCACACCCTGAAAAGAAGAAAACCGTGAAGAGGCAGGCAGGAAGACTGGCACATAAGCACATCTATTACTTTAGCCCACATTTCCCTCTTCCCTCTCAAACGCAGCTCCCTAGAAGTAGCTGAACTGACCACGAGTGAGTATCCCTCCTCATCCCTCTCGTCTGCTTGTCTGAGTAAGAGCGAACCTGGTATCTGGTGATCCGATCTTGCTTCATCTGCTCAAATTTGCGCTTAAGTTCCGTCTGCCGTTCCACCTTTTTCTGAGCTCGACCAACATAAATCTGTTTTCCATTGAGCTCCTTTCCATTCATCTCATCCACAGCCTATTAGAAACCAAAAAAACAAAAAAACAAAAAACACATCAGTTACTTGTAAAAGTACATTATCTCATTAACAAGGAAAATTTATCCAATTACTAACATTAACAGACCCATCCTCAACTCTAAGACATAAAATGCAAATAACTGATTACAATATGTAAAGCTCCCATAAATATTGGCATATAAATGTATACACATAAATTTCAAACCAGAGCAACAGTTTTGCACATGCCTTTGGTAGAATAAAGAACGATTTAATCTCTTACTTTCTGCGCATCTTCATGCCTTTCAAAGCTTACAAATCCAAATCCTTTGGATTTTCCACTTTCATCCGTCATTACTTTCACACTTAAGGCAGGCCCTAAAAAAGTTTTTGAATAATTCAAAAGTAGTCCACTTAATGTACACATTTCATGTCTTAACATCTAACACAGAAGTCCCAGCCCACCCCCCCAGCTCTAGGGTTGTATTGGTCTCCCATGTGCACTTCTAAGAACGCTTAGATTCTTAAGATGCTGTACAAGCTTATGAAGAATCTTAGTTCAGTAGTTGTCCCTTTACATCATTAACTTGAGTTTCCTTGTTCAAAATAATCTTTAAAAGCCTTCTTTGATCTGCTTTTCAACAGTAAGTATAGGGAATAAATGGCAAGATCTGTTGGCAAGAACTAACACAAGCTTCCCTTTCCCCTTTTGTGGAAGAGATCATAAGCAGGCGACACCTCAGGCAGAAAGAATTAGGAGTGGTTGTCTGAACGAGGATGGCCCACATACATTTCAATACTTGGTCCCCAGTTGATTGGTGGGCCTTGAGGTTTCAAAAGACCCATACCATTCCAATGAACCGCTTCGTGATTGTCTTAAGAAAGCTCTAGCTGCTGCTCCACTGCCACACCTGTGGGCCACCATGTCCCGTGCCATAAAGGTCATGGGTACAGCCCAATAAACTCAGACAGTGGTCTATAGCCATTTGTACAAGAGGAGATGTAAGGTTAAAAAAAAAAAATCAAATCTTAGCCATTGGGAGGCAGCTGGTAGATCTCTCAAAGTCCAACCCTGTACATACACACAGTAAGTCCAAGGACCAGAGACCCACGCCCCTGCCACAAAAAAACAAAACAAAACAAAAAAAAAACCTTTCCTTAAAAACTTCCAGATGCAAGACAAATGACACAAGAGATTCTTGAATGAGGTGCAAAAACTTGTCATCTTACATGATTAATACTTATGCATAACCAAAACTCCTCTTGCTTTTGAGGATTCAACCACGCGTGGTGGTGCTTGCTTTGTGCCTTTAATTCCAGGACCAGAGGCATCTCTTGGGAGCTGCGTGCCAGCCAAAGCGTAAGTGAGACCATCTTTGTCAAAGACAGCCTTATGGTATTAGATATAATACAGCAGTAAATAAAAAGACCACTCCAAGGTTCAACAAAAGGAAGCAAATCACCTACAAACTCTGATTTCCTCATCTTTTACTCTAGTCCTGAGATCTCAGAGATCATCCACCTACCTCTTACACTAACATCTATATTAAAAGTATCTTAATGTGGCAAAACCTTTTAATCTCTTCAGCCACCCACACCTTGGGTTACTCACGGTATAGCATTCCACTTGCATATTACTATTGTGCAGTGAACTATCACCCAATTCAAATCAAGTGTTAAAACTTACTAGCCAAGTACTAGTCATTAACTTTAGACAAGCACTACGTGTAGAGAATTAATTTGGACACATTACCAAACTTGCCAAAGAGTTCCTTAAGGCGCTCATCATCCATGTCTTCTCCAAAGTTCTTGATGTAAACATTGGTGAACTCCTTTGCCCTTGCTCCAAGTTCTGCTTCTCGTTCCTTCCGAGATTTAAATCGTCCAACAAACCTAGTAAAATGTCAGTTCTTTAATATCAGGTTCTGTTTCATAAAGCTCAGATGAAGGCTGATGGTTTACAAAATCTAATCACAAAATAAAAATGTCTTCACTGAATACATTTTCAAATACAACAACGTATCCCTAATTACAAAGGAGTTTTCTCTCAATTACACATTTGATATACTTAGCCCAGGGTTAAAAGGTTCACCCGTCAAAACAAGTGACAGTTCTGTGCCCAAGCCCTGCATACATGCTTTCCTTCCTGTTTCAGAATGGGTCCACCATTGTACCATCCCCTTCAACAGAAATTCTCAATTCTCTCTAATACAAGAACTTGATCTAATAGCAGTATTATCAACATCATTATCTCTAAAACTCAATTCTTCCACAGTGTTAAAAACTGCAGGACATACAATAAACACCAAAGAGGAATATGAGCTTCTATAACCCCACAAAAATAAACTTCAAGGCTTGTTTTCTCTGTTCAACAGCACCAAAAAACATGAAGAGGTTTGGTTTGTTTGTTTTTTTTAATCCTCAAAATCATGGGCTTTTCCATGCAGTTTGACAAAGAACCTCAATAGGAGATGATTTCATTGTAGACCAAACTGTCTGCTCATCTAAGCAATGCTTTGACAACTTACTATGTCTTAGGAGAGTCACCAAAACCACGGTTCGAAGGAAGAGAAATTGTTTATATGTACAATTAAATTGCTTTCCAGTATGGGGTCCCATTATAAATAAACTTAAGCTAGCAACAAATCGGTCTGTACTTGGGTCTTGCCAGTATGGTATAGACATTCTTTTAATTTTTACCAAAAAACTGCTATCAAGTTTTCCATTGTGATTACAAGTTGTGGCCATAGTCTTGGGTTTCACAGTATTTGTAGGCTTTATTAGCTAAGCACCTCTACCTGAAAAATCAAATATGCAAAAATCTTACTTGTCTAGTTTTAAATTTGCAGGATTATAAAGAACGCTTTGGAGTTCATATTTCTACCAAATGTACTTCACTTCATAAATGAAGATTCTAACAGGGATGGGAGGTGGTGCATGTCTTTAATCCCAACACTTGGAAGGCAGAGGCAGTTGGATCGGAGTTGAAGCCAGAGTTTGCCTAGAGCCAGAACTAGAGAAACCCTGGTGTGTAGTTTTTCTTTTCTGTTTCTGAAGCCATATCAATGTATCTTCAACCCATGACCTTTCTGCCCGAGAGTCTCTAAAGAGCAGAAATTGCAGGCATGAAAATGAATGGCACCATCTGGATGATCATGCCACCACTAGTTTACACATCAAGAACTCTCAGATCACTTAATACATGACCTTATGTACTTAGTATGTGGGCTCAACTCTCCCAGATTAAGAGAAATCAAACTGCAAATTGGGCAGTGGTGGTAACACGCCATAATTCCAGCACTTAGGGAGTCAGGCAGACTTTCGAAGCCAGCCCAGGACAGCCAACGTTACACCAAGAAACCCTGCCTCAAACAAATAATACAAAAAAACCCTAGAGATCTCTACTCACAGCAGCCTTGTAATTGCAATGTCATTTGCCAAAGTTTTTAACTCTTGTTAAACAAGTTTATTTCAGATAAGAGAACAATACTTCAGGAAAAATTAATGAAAACCACCAGTGAGCTCTGAATTCAGACTATTGAGTGTCTTCTTATAACATCTATCCATCATTTCTAGTTTCCTTTAACATGAAACAGACTGATAAATTAGTTCCTTAGTAAGACTGTATTGATGCAACAATACACTCATTTGACCAAGTTTTCTATCTCTTTACATGGCCCACTTTGGATTTCTATAATGAGCAACTGACATGACAGTACTATATGTATACACACACAGTTTGATGGGTTTTTTGAGACATTCTCATGTAGCCTAGTTAGGTTGGCCTTGAATTCATAGATCCTCTGCCTCTCTCTCTCAGGTGATGAAATTACAGGCATATACTAATCCAGTTACTTTTTTTTTTTTGAGACAGTTTCAGTATGTAGTCCTGGATGTTCTAACCTATGCAGACAAGGTGGGCCTCAAAGATCTTCTGCCTGCTTCCACTTCTACCTCTCAAGCGCTGGGATTAAAGGCATACTACCCAGTCCAGCTCCAGGTAGCTGTATTTTAAGAGCACATTTTTACTAGTTTTTAAACTGATGGATAACTACTAAAACAGACTGAAGATGCCCACTAGAAGACATAGCTATACTCACACTTTCCGATCATTTAGAAGCATCCCATTCATTTTTTCAATAGCTCTTTCAGCTGCTTCCTGGGTTTCAAAATGTACGAATCCATAGCCCTTGGAGCCATTTTCATCACAAACCACCTAGGGTGAAACAGAACACTCACTTTTTATTATTGCTATTGCTTTTCTACTTTGTAGAAATGTTAGACACCTAATCCTGGGAACTTCAGTGACAGCACAAATGTCACTTCCAATCTACAAGTAGCACACCACCACATATACTAGCCTCTCACATCTCAGCTTACCTTACAGGAAAGGATGTTACCAAACGCAGAAAACGTATCATACAGTGCTTTGTTATCGATGGATTTGTCCAAATTTTTAATGAATATGTTGCCTACTCCACTTTTGCGAAGTGATGGATCACGCTGAGACCACATGATGCGTACTGGCTTGCCCTTTATAACATCAAAATTCATGGTGTCCAAAGCACGTTCCGCTAGGAGAAATACATTTTCAAAGTAAATATTATTTCTAACACCTCATTAGCCACTTTGTATAAAATTCCCAGTGACGGGGTGAAAGGGTAGCCATGCGGCCTCAGCTCTCCTTCCTCTTTAAAGTCTGTACCTCACTACACTGACCTTAATCACTGCAATGAACAATCTATTCCAGTTATTTTTGGATAGTTATGCTTCACACCAAAAAACCTACCCTACAATTTCGAGCGCCCCCCCAGAAAAGATTATGTATACTTGTAAAAAAAAATGCCAAATTTGAAAGATTTTTTTTGATACAGGGTCTCTATGGAGTCCAACCACCTCTGCCATGTACCCATTACATGTCTTAAATGGAATTATCCAAGTAAAGAGACCAGACCTTGGGGGGGCGGGGAGAGTCCACTCCAATCAATACCTGAAGCAAATTTCAAATCTCACTAATAATTGTAGTTATTGACAGAATAAGTTTTTCAGCCACCTTTCAGCTT
The DNA here is from genome assembly GCA_964023405.1 of Apodemus agrarius. NCBI lineage: Eukaryota > Metazoa > Chordata > Mammalia > Rodentia > Muridae > Apodemus > Apodemus agrarius. The sequence continues at coordinate 67,690,377 of OZ030022.1, read as the reverse complement.
TTCCTCTCTTTTCCTTCCTCCTCTTCTTTTTTTGAGATAAGGTCTCACTGTGTAACTTTGGCTTTCCTGGAACTCATGTAGCCTAGGCTAGCCAAGAACACATGTGCTGGGATTAAGTGCAGAAACCACCACACCCAGCCACTTGAAATTTCTAGTTCCTAGAATATAGTGATAACCAGCAGCCAGCTCATTATCGACTGGCCACACCTCCAAAGCACCCCTCATGCTGACTTTGCTTGAGCTTGGTTTTTAATGAGTCACATCTTCCTACTACACTGAATACGAGTTGCTGGTAGAACCTCAGTCCATTACTGCAGCATGTAAGAAAATATTGCAAAAAGGAAAAAGCTGGTTTAAAAAAAATTGGGAAGATGGAATATTGAACATATAGCCACAAAATAAATGGAAGACCGGAGAGGCAAGATTCTGAGCAGTTGGAATATTGGTCCAGACATAAATGTATAAAGTTAACTATAACCATGGCAATTTGAAGTTCAACTTTTCAAATCCCAGAACTTTTAAAAACTGGGCTTTTCTGGAATTAAAAGAAAAAGAAAACCATTAAGCCTCAAGTCTTCATTTCCTAGAAGTTCTTCTGGTTACCAAGTTACCTTCCTTTACCTTACACCCTGTCACCATCACCTCCTGCCGAGTTGAGCTGTAAGGAAGTGACACTAACCGTGCCCCTTAGAGAGCAAAAGGGCAGACCACCTCTACTACCTTCTGGCTCCCATCACTCAAGATGCTGCGTACCCCAAACCTCACCTTTAATCTAGTGAAGATCTGATCACTCTGTAACTCCAGTCTTCCTTATTAAAATAAAACCCAGATAGAGAGCTGACTTCTAAAAGTCAGGGTTAGGGTCATCTAGATTTAAAAACCTAACATAGACCTTATCTGATTCTTAGATTTGTTTCAGTGAATTGTCAAACTTAAGAATATAAACTCAATGTGGTCACTTCTCAATTATTGCCCGAGATTGCCACTTTACAAAAGAAAATCAAAGAAGCTTTCATTAGTTGGATGCTACTAATTCAGCATAATCCAAACCAAGTTACCCTAATATTTACAACCAAATCTAGTCAACACGTTTAAAATTCATAACCACAGGTGCTATTTTAGAAAACTTACGCATGTATACATTAAATAACCACTCCTACTGAAGATATAACTAATTTGTCTGAAAATGAGCCAAGGTGTCTGCTGCCCTAGAGCCTTGCACATCCCCCCTCCACTGCGTGGTTAAAGACAGAAAATACTTCATCTAGGGAAAACCCTCAGGCAAATGTATACGGTATAAGGTGCCTTTCCCGGTCCACGCGTCAGGGATGTGCTATTTATTAGGAACGGGCTTACGACCCTTAATGTCCACCACCAACATCACGCTATTAACTTTCTTCTCAAGCCTTGGGCTCCTCCCAGCGATTGAGCCACCGGCAGGAACAGGCCTCGGGCCTGTGAGGTTACAGGGTTCAACACGTGGTATTTCCCAACACCGAATCGTACTTCCTCCCCAGCCGGAGTGCCGGGCCAGGCTGGGCAGGGGATGTAGGGGCGCCTCCACCCGCCGCTCCAGGAGGGGGTTCGAACCCCTCGAACCCCACAGCGTATGGCGGGAGCGCAGTGAAGGCTATCTCACCCACCCTCCCAGCGCGTCATCGTCCTAAAGTTTGAGAGCGACCGATGGCGAGAAAATGGTCGCAGAGGAGGAAGTGCCGGCCCGCGAGGGGTTGCGGCGCCGTGCCCTCCCGCCCCCTCGCCCAGCCCGCTAGGCCCGCCGCCCCGGCCGCATGGCCGCCCGCCCGCCTCCCTCCGGCCTGCCGCTCACCGTCCGCCGGCTGTTGGAAGTTCACGTACGCGTAGCCCAAGGAGCGGCGGGTGATCATGTCCCTGCAGACCCGGATGGAAAGGATGGGCCCGGCCGGGCTGAACTTCTCGTAGAGCATCGCCTCGGTCACGTCGGGGTGCAGGTCCCCCACGTACAGAGAGGCCATGGGGTAGCTGGGGGCGCTGGGGTTCATCTCGGCACGGCTGCCCGCGGGGCCGCAGGCCGCGACCTTTCCCGTGAGAGGAGGAGAGCGAGTGCGGGGCCGGGGGACGGAGCCGGGGGGAGGGGAGCGGGGGCGAGCGCAGAGGGACAAAATTCAACCGGAATCGACGCGTACTCAACGGCCGTGGAACCGGGGGAGCGAGGCTGGCGGTGCTGGGTCCGGGCGGCAGGAAGGCCTCGGTCTCTGGGTTCCTGCTTGGAGCTGCGGGGCCGCGGGCGGGCGGGTCGGTCTCGGCTGCTTCACCGGGTTATTTTATAAAAGAGGAAGAAAAAAAATAAAGTCTCCGGCGGGGGAGACGCGGATTTTTTGTAAATTTTTTTTGGGTTTTTTCAAAGGATTTTTTAGATTTTTTTTGGATTTTTTAATAATAAATGTGTGTTCCGAGCCCGGAGCACACACTCCGCACTCTCAGCACTAACCGCCGGGGAGAAGGGGAAGCACCGCCTCCTGCACCCTCTACTTATACCCCCCGCCGCACTCGCCCCGCCCACGCGCGTCTGACGCCAGGGCCCTACGCGAGCGACGGCGCCGGAGGAGGCGGAGGAAAGCGCAGAGGAAGGGAGAGGTGGCGGCGGCAGCGGCTGCTGCGGGCGTGGGGGTGGGGGGCTGAGGCGGGGCGGGGCTTCTGCGCACGCGCCACAGCCAGGGGCCGACGTCCGGCTGCGCAGAGCCAGGAAAAGGCGGGGCAGCCAGTGGGCGGTCCCGGCGCGGCCGCTGGTCACGCCCCTCGCGCACACGCCCCGCCCCCGCCCGAAAGAGCGTTAACCCGTCAGCGCCGCGGGTGGGCGGCGCGCGGGGCTTCCGGGTTTCTGGGCGCCAACCGCCCCCCACGTGCGCGACTAGTGGCCGCTCCTTCCCGCCGCCGCGGCTGGGGTTCTGCTTCCCTAGCCCCCCCCACGCCCCGAGTGGAGCCGGACACGGGTGGGCGGGCGTGAGCCTCTGCCGGCCTGGTTTCCGAGGTGTGCGCGGAAGGAGGCAGGGTAGCTGCCCCGTTCTCCTACCCGGACCGCACTACGAGTCCCAGCGGGCAGCGCCGCCACGCGCGTGGGCCGCGGAAGCGGTGCCTGCCGGGAGCTGGAGTTCTCAACGGCCGCGGTCTGGCTGACCTCAACTGGACCCCAACCGTCCCGGGCGTGACCCGGCACGGGTCCGCGGCCCTTGACGAGGGGGAGGGGATGCGGCTGTTGGGAGTCTGGCGCTTATGTTCTGTTGGAATCACTGAGCCGCTTCTACATTTTTTTTACAGTGGTTAAAAAGGACTCGAGAAAAATATTTTTCTTTTCCCTTTAAAGTATTACAATTACTCTGTATCTGTCACTCTTAACAAACCTGGATAGCCTGCTTAGGCAGGCGTGGTGGCCACGCCTTTAACCCAGCTTTGGTGAGGGAGCAGGGGCTTGCAGATCTCGAGTTCAGGGCCACCCTAATCTACACATCTAGCTCTTGGGTTGTGGGATTAATGGAAATAGTTGATAGACACAAATATATCGACTCGTAGAAATGATATTACATCAACACAAAAACTCCACTTTCGTAGGTTTCTACCGTTTTTGAAGTCCTATATAAGCATCCTTTGACAGTGATGTGTGGGAAGTGAAGCAAACAGCACTATTTTTGCCATTAACGGTGTCGGAAGTTAAATGACTGCTCAGCTCTTTAATTCAATGATCGTTAGTGCATACTTAGCCTATTGCCTGGTGTAAGCTAGTTAAAACTCTTCTTCATTTACGTCCGGAGAATCTTACACAGATGTTGTCCCCACCCTCTCATCCTCACGTCCTCGCCCATTTTGATGGAAGATAATAGTTTTGAAAAATATGTTCTATGCTTTACACATGAGTATCGTTTAAGGCTGTTCTCTAGGAAGACACATTATACTATGCAATATAAATCTGTTTACCCAAGGCTCTAGTTAAAGTCAAAAATCTAGTTCATCAAAAACTGCCATTCAGTCTACTAGGAGCATAGCTAAAAATCAATCCATTAGTATAGTCGTTGAATGCCCACCATGTTGTGGGTACCCTAAAGTAAAGATGGCAAAGCCAAGCTCTCGTCCTCAGGACATTAATAAAGGTTTTTCTGGAAAAAAAAATAATGGTTTTTCTGGTCAGCATAAATATAAACGCTGATGGTGTAGTGAATATCCAATCCCAGCATTTTATCAGGTGGGATATTACTATTAGAAGCTATTCTAGAAAACAGCTACTGTGTACTTATATATAATAAATCTTTAAAAAAAATCTATTCTAAAATGTTTCTTCAAAATAAGACAGTGAAAATTCCATTGTTATTGTTTAAAAGAAAATGACATCATTTTAGTACTTAAGCTCCTAAGCAAAGAGCAATATAAAACAAAACAAAACTGGAAGGAGCCTTAGAGAAGGCTGTCTGTCTAACCCAGTGGGTGAAGGTGCTTGTTGCCTGGCCTGAGCTGTATTCCCCAGGCCCAGCAGGATGGGAGGCAAGAAACAACTCCTGCAAGTATTCTGACCACACATTCCAAGGGCATAAACACAATACCATTGTAATAATGCATGAAGGAGACATGTCCAATAACTTGCAAAGACAGCAGCAAGAGTTAAAACCAGGCATGGTCACTGCCTTTACCTATGGTTTTTAACATGCGCTCTTGGAAAGAAAATATTACCTTTAAAAATAAAACACAGAGTGTGTTTGTGAGTGCATGCCACACACGGAAGGTGCTCACAGAGGCCAGACGAGAGAGTCAGATTGCCTGGAGCTGGAGTTAGAGACGGATGTGAGCTGCCTAATGCAGGTCCTGGGCATCAAACTCGGGGTCTTTGGGAGAGCACCAAGGGCTCCTAACCACTTAGCCGTCTCTCTAGCATAAGTCTTCTAATAGACCTCATGAAGACATGATCGTAAATGGCAGAAGTAGGAAAAACGTGTCAACTTTGCCAGAGCTAGCATTTAGGGAGCACTGACACAGACAGGCTGAGTGCTCCCAGGTCTCGGCTTGATTTCCCTCCAGGAATAACCGTTAACATGTTTTTGCTGTGGGTCCATTTTATTTTTGTTTTTGTTTTTTTGTTGTTGTTGTTGTTTTTTAATTTTTTAAAATTTTCTATATTCTTTGTTTACATTCTGAAGGCTTTTCCTTTTCCCTGTTCTCCCCTCACCATATGTCCCATATGTCCTCTTCCACCCCCCCACCCCCACACCCCCACACACACACCCCGACACCCCCCTCCACCCTCCCCACCCCCCACCTCCCCCTCCATCCCCCACCCCCCACCCCCCCACCCCCCACCCCCGCCTATTCCCCAGTCACCACCCCACCATTTCTCTGCTCTATTCTGGTACTCTCCTACAAAACTGGATCCAGTCCTTTCAGGACCAGGGTCCTCTCCTTCCTTCTTCTTGGGAATCTTTTGACTTGCTAATTGTGCCTTGAGTATTCAGAGCTTCTGGGCTCATTAATATCCACTTATCAGTGATTGCATTTCATGTGTATTCTTTTGTGATTGGGTTAACTCACTTAGGATGATATTTTCCAGATCCAACCATTTGCCTACAAATTGCATGAATTCATTATTTTTCATTGCTGAGTAGTATTCCATTGTATAAATGTACCACATTTTCTGTATCCATTCTTCCTTTGAGGGACATCTGGGCTCCTTCCAACTTCTGGCTATTATAAATAAGGCTGCTATGAACATAGTGGAGCATGTGTCTTTATTGTATGCAATTTGGATGGCCGAGAAACACCTTAAGAGATGTTCAACATCATTAGTCATCAAGGAAATGCAAATCAAAATAACCCTGAGATTCCACCTCACACCAGTCAGAATGGCTAAGATTAAAAACTCAAGAGACAACAAGTGCTGGCAAGGATGTGGAGAAAGAGGAACACTCCTACACTGTTGGTGGGACTGCAAGATGGTACAACCGCTCTGGAAATCAGTCTGGCGGTTCCTCGGAAAATTGAGCATGACACTTCCAGAGGACCCTGTCATACCACTTCCGGGCATATACCCAGAGGATTCCCCTGCGGGTCCATTTTGTATAGACTTCCAAATGGTAAGTCCAACTAGTAATTCAGCTTTGAGGATAGCTCGGGATGGAAACGGATGCTCGGGCTGCTGGAGAGAAGCAGCATTCTAGTCGCCAGAAAGTCATTCTTTCTACATTTTTCTTTTTTTTAAGACAAGAAGTACCTACGTAGCCCTGCCCGTGCAGGACTTCACTAGACCAGACTGGCTTCAAACTCAAAGACATCTGCCTGCCTCTGCTCCAGAGTGCTGGAATTAAAGTCCTACACCACCACACCTGGCTGGACATTGGTGCTTTGGAGAGAGAGCTAACAGTTAGGACTCCTAAGCCACTGCAGCTATTGACATGAAGCAGATGCCAGTGCCCCATTCTTTTTTTTAAAAAAAGATTTATTTATTTATTATGTGTAAGTACACCGTAGCTGTCTTCAGACACCCCAGAAGAGGGTGTCAGATCTCATTACAGATGGTTGTGAGCCACCATGTGGTTCCAGGGACTTGAACTCGGGACCTTCGGAAAAGCAGTCAGTGCTCTTAACTGCTCAGCCCTCTCTCCAGCCTGCCAGTGTCCTATTCTAAGGAGGGATAATTGTGCAAAGTAATCCAGAAGCAGAGACTTCCATAAGAAAGGGAGCTGGAAGCCGGGCGTGGTAGCACACGCCTGTAATCCCAGCACTTGGGAGGCAGAGGTAGGTGGATTTCTGAGTTTGAGGCCAGCCTGGTCTACAGAGTGAGTTCCAGGACAGTCAGGACTACACAGAGAAACCCTGTCTCGGGGAAAAAAAAAAAAAAAAGAAAGAAAGAAAGGGAGCTGGGAGAGGCTCGAGGGGACTGGAGCCCACCCCGTTAACAACAGGAAGCATTTGGACCTCCGTCAAGAGCAGCGTTTGTATCAGGGATGTTGGCAGCTGTGGCTTATCCCCTGGGTGGGCAGGCGGGGCCCCTGGTCACTGATCTCTCGCCTCTGACCAGCTCTCCACACAGTTTAGTATCTTTATAAACACAACAGAAGCCATCTTCCACTCACTTTCTGTTCATAGCCAACCTCCTTAGGTTTTAAAGTAGTGTGTGTGTGTGTGTGTGTGTGTGTGTGTGTGTGTGTAAGTCAGAGGACACCTTGCGTAAGTCAGTTCTCTCCTTCCCTTTGTGGGTCTGAGAGGCTTATCGGTAAGCACCTTTCGAGGCTAAGCCATCTCGATGGTCCCTCCTTCCATTTCCATCTACTTAGTAAATCCCCCCTTGGTTCCTAGACCCACTGTAGTACTGCTCTCTTCACCTCACTCAGTCTGCCCTGTCACAGTTGTTAAAGACCCCACTGGGGTTTGACAAATCCAGGGGTCTTCTTCAGGTCCATCTGACTCAGCATTCACAGAAGCTGTCCGTTCTCTTCTCTCCTTGTAAACATTTTCTTGGCTTCGGTCACTCATCCAGTTCCTAGAAACTCCACAGCATCTCCCTCTCTTCTCTAGCCTTCCTGACCATCAGCTTGGGCTGGGTACCCTTCTGACATCGCATTTCCTACTTTACATTGAATCATTCACTAGCTGTGTTGTGATCATAAAATGGGAAAGAGGTTAGTGAATATGTCCTGTGGCAGTGTGGGGAAGGGGGTGCCCCAGTAGGCCCATGCCAAGGCATCCCTTCCCCTGAGGGACCAGACACACCCACCAGCATAGCATAGAATAGAGTTTATTCAGGGCATGGGAGGGGAGTTAAGGGGGTAGTGGAGACAGAGAGAGGCAGAGAGGAGGAGAGAGTAGAGTAGTAGAGGCCGGCCATGACCACGTGGAGAGAGGGGCGAGGGGAGGAGAGCCCAAGAGGGGCAACAGAGAAGCTGAGAGTGAGAGAGGTGAGAGAGAGATAAGAGAAGGTAAGAGTAAGAGGGGTGGGAGGGAGAGAGGAGGGGGTGAGCAGCTGCCAGGTAATGGTGGGGTGGAGCTTAGACAGAATCCTAACAAGCTGCCTCCTGAAAGACAATTCTAATATGCTCCAAACACGTTTATCTGTGTCTCTACATCCTAACATGAAGCTTGGCAAATGCAAAATTATGGATGTGGCGTTTTCTTTTACCTAACCCCAAGAAGGCCAGCCAAGTTTTAATGATGCAAAATAGGTTTTAGGGAGATGTCTAACTTGTTGCCCTAGGACTGTGCACACCTGAGGCCCTGGCGGTCTCTCCCAGCTGACACCAGCCACAGCCAGCTGCTGTACGAGGCACATCCTAAAGTGCTGCTGGGCTCTTGGCTCTAGGCACAAAAATAACAGACTTTGTTTTGTTTGGAGACAGGGTTTCTCTGTGTAACCCTGGCTGTCCTGGAACTCAGAGATCTATCTACCTGTGCCTTCCAAGTGCTAAGACTAAGGGCGTGCACCACCTTCTGCCCTTTTACCGCACTTGTCTTCTCTCTCTCTCTCTCTCTCTCTCTCTCTCTCTCTCTCTCTCTCTCTCTCTCATGCTGCCTATGTTTATCTGGCTTCCCTGGGCTTTCTAATTCCTTTATTTGTACCCTGTCTCACTGAGAGCCTAAGGATGGCTAATGACATCAACGTCATTCATTAACTTTTTTTTTTATTTAATGAATAAATTCTAAGACTCTCCAGAGAACCTATTCACCAGAACTTCATTAGAAGTGTATAAATGATTTTCAGGTTTATTCGGGATCTATTCAGAATACATGCACATTAATTTGTAGTGTCTCTTGACACAGAACACAAATAGAAGTTAGCTGTCCTTACAAAATCTTTAGGTAATGCTGAGTAACATATTAGAAATGGACAATAAATGAACATAGCAGCCCTCTCTACTTGAGGAGTACAGGGCTTGTCGATCCTTGAAATAAAAAAAATACTATATTAAATTTAAAAATGTTACATAAGCCGGGCAGTGGTGGTGCATGCCTTTAATCCCAGCATTTGGGAGGCAGAGGCAGGCGTATTTCTAATTCTGAGGCCAGCCTGGTCTATAGAGTGAGTTCCAGGACAGCCAGGGTCTACACAGAAAAACCCTGTCTCCAAAAACAAACAAACAAACAAAAGCAAAACAAAACAAAAAGAAAAAATGTTACATAATATTTCAGAAAATTGGCTATTTTGTTTCTGTTTGGGGCTTGGTAAGGAATAAAGCATTTACTCCCAATTTATAAACTGACATGTCTGTGATTAGGATTTCCTACAGATCCCACTCAGATTTTATTTCCTTCCATATACAATATGTATGGGACAAGTTAGAATGCAAAAAGGATGGGGCTAGAAAGATGGCTCAGCACTGACTGCTCTTCTGAAAGTCCTGAGTTCAAATCCCAGCAACCACATGATGGCTCACAACCATCCATAATGAGATCTGATGCCCTCTTCTGGTGTGTCTGAAGACAGCTACAGTGTACTTACATGTAATAATAAATAAATCTTTTTTAAAAAAGGAATGCAGAAAGGAACAGATTTATATGTATATGTGCACATAGACACCTGCGCGCACACAGGCACACTCACACAATACACACACACACACACACACACACACACGCGCGCGCGCACCTTCTCATCCAATAATATCATCTGACCTTAGTTCTTAGGAGGTGACGGACAAGCCAGAAGACCTAGACCCTGAAGCAGAGAGTCCCTCGGGGTCCTCCACACAGGCTCAGAACCCCACAGTAACGCAGGGAGGAACGGTGGGGTGTGCTATAGAGGAGAATAAGAAGCATACAGGAATCTCAGACTACCAAGATGTCGCCTAAGGCATAGGAGTGCCTTAACATTGCAGTGAGGGTCAGTGTTGTGTTATGCTGGTTAACACGATGCAGAGTTACTGTATGGCCCAGTGGTTTAGAATGCAGCTCCTTACCCAGTGCCTTGCATCTCTTGAAATACAGCACATCGGCTGATTTGGCAGGTTCCAAATCCGAATTTGTGTCAGAAACACTAGACAGAGGTGAATACATGATATAAGCAACAGCTGTTAGCCCCTGAGCTACCTGCAGGACAGAAAATGTGTCCCGGCCTTTGTGGTTCTAGTGTGGCCAACAGAGGAAGTGTCATGGCCTCCCGAGACAGGGTTCAATAGCAGCTGTCAAACAAACAAACAGACAAACGAACAAACACCTCACTGCTGTTCTGGGCAGAGGTCAGTGTGAGGATTTTGAGGAGGTGCGGTCCCTGTGACTGCCATTACAAGGTCACGGGGTAAATCCAAGCGACAAACAGCTCCATTTCAGTCTACGAGTACGTTTTATTAATGGCCGGTATCCACTGAGCACGGAGATGTATTGAACTCGGGTGCTTTTATTGCCTCTGTACAGCTCTTTGTCAGACAGGAAATGACATGACAATGAAATTGCCAATAAATAAACTGAGGCTTAACAAGTAGAAAAACTTTGATGCCCAAGGTTCAAAGGATGAGGTCTTTGATGTGGGAGCTGAGGAGACTGGCGGTTAGAATAACTCAAGGAAGGGCCTGGAGGAAGAAAATAAAGTCCAGAGTGTCCTGGAGGTAGAAATAAGCTTTGAGTTGCTGAGGGAGGGCAAAGTCCCATTGTGGAAACATGGTGCTCCAAGACTGTGAGGAAGGACCAGTAGCACACAAGATGGGGACAGCCCAACCAAGGCTCGGAAGGAGCAGACTGCAGGTGGAAAGGAGGGAGCCCAGGGTGTCCTGGGTAGGTTTTTGTCCTGGTAGGTTTTTTCCATAGGTTATTCTGGTAGCAATGTTCCAGTACTGACTTTGAGAAATGAGAGACAGAAGAAGGCCAATTAAAATATTCCTGGGAAGGTGTTACTTCACCGTTCCAGGAAGTGAAGGCAAGAAGGAAGACAGCCCTTCCTGGTTAGGGGTGTGTGAAGAGGGACCGGACACTCTAGGCTAATTCAGGAAGACAGCTTCTTTTACCTGGTGTAAAACTAAAGACACTCGTGTGTGTAGCTCTTTATTAAGAAGCTGTTGACCCAGCATTTGGGAGACAAAGGTGCCACCTATATGTAATAAAAACTCCAGCGCCTTTGTCGCCTTTGTCTCCAGATGCTTACTTTGTAAAGAATCAGGCAAGAGTAACTTTGCCTCTGCTTTTTATTTTTTGTTTCAGTGTGCTGAGACAAAGTTTCACACTGTAGTCAAAGCTGACCTGGAATGCAGGGTAATCCTCCTGCCTCAGCTTCCCAAATGCTGAGTTATTGGCACATACTTCTACCATATGCAGTTTTGAGCAGTGGGTTTAAATGGTGATTCTTATTGTTGCTGTGTTCAAATGAAGGAATCTATTACATGGATTTTTTTTTCTTAAGTCAGCTCTCATTAGTGGCTGACTATGATTCAGTAAAGGCATGTTCTATTGTGATTGACAGCTGAGGTACCAGCTCTGTGGAGACTGAAGGTGCTGTAACCTTGAGGCTCCGTTCTTGGTTAGCGGTGGTTTCCTCTGGGCTGGATTAAAGTCACTTTCAAACTGAAGTTCAGGTAAGGTGACTAAAGCACTCTCTGTGCTGGAGACTACAGCCAGGGCTTCTGTGTACTTGTATAGGCATCCTCCACTCCTTATAAAGTCATGGGAGATCTGTTAAATACCTTCAAACATCTCAGAGAAGAAATAGGTGAGAGAACCCCTGTGTCAAATGTAGCAACTTTATAAACCTCACTTGTCTTTTCTCTTTTTTAACCATATGAATTATGTGTGTATATGTGGATGTACACATGCAGGGGTGTGTGTGTGTGCACAAGTATGTGCGTACATGAGTGTGCATACATGAGTGTGTGCATGAGTGTGTGTGTGTGTGTCACACATGTGTGTGCATATATGTAGAAGCCTCACATAGAGTTCCCTGGGCACCAATCATCTTTTGCTTTTAGTCTTTCACTGGCCTGGAACTTGACAAATAAGCTAGGCCTTCTGGCTTGTCCCTTCCCACTCCTTTCTGGTTGTTTGAGACAAGGTCTTACTCTGTAGCCCAGGCTGGAACTCATTTTATTTGTATACCTATATAGAGAGAGATAGAGATAGAAAGATAGATATAGGTGTAGGTATATGTATAGATATAAATATAGTGCGTGTATATGTATACATATACACACATATATGTGTATGTAGATATGTGTGTGTGTGTGTGTGTGTGTGTGTGTGTGTGTGTTATGTGTGTATCCCAGGCTAGTCCCTACCTGACAGTGATCTTCCTGCCTCAGTCTCCTGAAGTCTGGAATCATGGGTATAAAGCCATCATTCACATGGAATTTAAAAAAATTTAATAACACTTTCCAAAATTCTCTAGAAAATCTGACAACCCAAACTGACCCAGTCTGAGCTGCAGGCCTCCAGGATGCCCCTAGCATGACACAGATTCCATTAGGGGAGAGCAATCGGAGGAGGCTAGTTCTGTGAGGTCCTTGCATCTAACATTAAGAGGCTTATTTGGTACAAGGAGGTTCTGTAACTCCCCACTAGATGTCTACTTTCGAGAGATGCTTATGGTGCAATATTATATGAAGGCTGTCACAGACTAAGGATGGACAGACATGATGGCCACAGATGCAGTACATGGAGCCACCATCCAAAGAAACAGCTCTCTCCTCAAAGGAATGAAAGACATCGTTTATTCTGGAACAAAATATGAGTGAGATTGACCTGGGGACATATATTTCATCTACTCAAACCTAATGTTTCAAGGAAGAAGCAGTTTCGTAGAGTTTTTATAGTTGCAGTACAGATAAAGTTAGATATCAAGGCACTTTAAAAACACATTGCTGTGAACAGCAGAGGTCATCACAGCACAGATCTCTACTATAGGATCCTCCATATAGGATGTCTACTATAGGATCCTCTATATAGGATATCTACTGTAGGATCCTCTATATAGGATGTCTACTGTAGGATCCTCTATATAGGATGTCTACTGTAGGATCCTCTATATAGGATGTCTACTGTAGGATCCTCTATATAGGATGTCTACTGTAGGATCCTCTATATAGGATGTCTACTGTAGGATCCTCTATATAGGATGTCTACTGTAGGATCCTCTATATAGATGTCTAATGTAGGATCCTCTATATAGGATGTCTACTGTAGGATCCTCTATATAGGATGTCTACTATAGGATCCTCTATATAGATGTCTACTAGAGACCTCAGATGTTATCTAATGGCATTCTTAGCTTTTCCATTGAAGAAGAATAGGGTTTTGTTAAATTAATACATTCCGAGGGCTTTGATTTGTTTATTCCAGATGTCAGATCTGATGCCAGGTGGTCAGAGGCTCCTTGAGAAGCTAAGAAAGCCTCCCTGCCGTCTGAACAACAACTTCCCAAACTCTCCATCGCCATCCAAGTTTTCCTCAGCCAATCAGCCTGTGCAGGCAGCTTCTTTCCAGGTCACAGTAAGTAGGAGGGTAGGCAGAGCTTTGGGTACACACACACACACACACACACACACACACGCACTGAAGTCAGCTCTGGAAGTATTTGGAGCTGGGGACACAAGGGAAAATTGGCGGGGTGTCTAGCAATTGCCACCGTTCACAGCCATGTGAACCACAGGCTCAGGGCAGGCTGTGGTGACCTTAGGTGCAATGGTCTGCCGTACTGGCCGCACAGCGGGTCTCCACAGTGTAGCCTTGCCTCTGGATTAGCCCCCTGCCCCATCCCCTATCCCCTTCCCCCTGTGGCCCCCCATCCCCTTCCCTGTCCCCACCCCACAAGCACCAAGCAGCAGCTGTGAGTCTGAAGTGACCTGCCTGTCAGAGAAGAGGATACTGGTTCCCAGTCTGTTACTGACAACCTTGAAGCACATTCTATCTTGTATTTTTATTCTAGGAAACCAGCAAGATAAGAACAACCTCTGCCCAGGAGTCTTTCTTTGGGCTCGCTCACAGGCTGAACAAGAAAATGTTTGGGAAATGGTGACCAACAGCCGTGGACGTCGTAAACGTGTATAAAACGATTCTAGAGACAGTTATGTGCAGACCCTGCCCAGGACATCTCTTATTATATAGTTTAGATTTTAAACCCTTTAATCAAAAAATACCTTAATAATTTAGTGATACTATCTCCTGGTCACAACAACAAAAAGAAATAGTGTTCATTTCTTTTTGTATAAAACATTTTTTTGAGGCAGAGTTTCACTATATAACCCTGGCTTAATATGTAGACCAGGCTAGCCTTAAACTTACCGTAATCCTCTTTCTGATTAGCCTCTGTTCTATTACCGTGACCAAGGCAACTCTTATACGAAGGAAGCACGGAATTGTCAGCTTGTTTACAGTTTCAGAAGCTTCAGTGCATCAACCTCATGGCAGGGGAACGCCATGGTGCTCGAGCAGGGACAGGGAGTGATAGCCTGGTCCACATGCTTGTGTGTGTGTGTGTGTGTGTGTGTGTGTGTGTGCATATGTGTATGTATATGTGTGTGAGTGTGTGTGTGCATACGTGTGTGTATGTGTGTGAGTGTGTGTGCGTGCATACGTGTGTATATGCATGTGTGTGCACACGTGTGTAGATGTGTGTGAGTGTGTGTGTGTGCATGCATACGTGTATAGATGTGTGAGTGTGTGTGTGTGTGTGTGTGTGAGTGTATATGTGTGAGTATGTGCATGTGTTTGTGTGTGTGGGGAGTGCTAAAACTGACTCTGGGCCTGGCTTTTCAAACCTCAAAGCTCACTCCCAGGGCCACCCTACCAGCCACACCTCCTAATCCTTCCAAATAGTATCACTCCCCGGTGACTAAGCATCCACACATGTGAACCCATGAGGGCTGATACTATTACTAGTGCTGGGACTACAGGTGTGCGCCATCACACCCAGAAGTAAACATATATTTTTAAGAGATAATTCAAAGACAGCCTAGATACAATCTTTCAAGAAGACATTTTACTTAAAAAAGAAAAACTACTAGCTTCTCAAGAGGCAAATGTGAAAAGCTGGAAGCTGGCAGTCCCCAGAGCTCAGGTGTCAATGGGCTTAAATATGAGCTAAGACCCGAAGCCTGACCATCTTCTGTAAGCAGAAGACTTATTGCAAATGGAAGATAATTGATCTGGTCATCCCTAGTGAGCTTCAAGCCAAGATAATAGCAAAGAAAACTTTGAATATTATCTGACAGTTTAATATTTGTACTAATATTTGATTTTTTTGTATTTTCAGATAAAAGAAATATTATTCATGTTATCTCAAGAATCTGTTTTCTTAGAATGACAAATGAGTGTTTTCACTGAATTATAAAGAAAGGAGATAACAACCTGGAAAAATGGAAATTGTGGACTTGTGTGAGTCAGTTGGAAAGATTGATATGTAGTAACGGCCACCAGCAAGCTCTCTCTTCTCACTCTGTTCAGCAAAGTGGCCATGGAGAGGGTCCCTCCACCATCATGGGACTGTTCAAATGTCGGGTGCAAACCACTTTTCACTTGAGTGAGCCCACATGCCTTGGAAAGATGGCCGTCTGCAGGTTTGAGAACATACATGGAGCTTGGGATAGCCTGTTGGGCACAAGCAAGACTGCCTTAAAGCACACTGTCGTTCTGTCCATCTGGATCCTGTCCGTCTGAACACCAATATGAAAATGATAACTACGGTTAATCAAAAGCATTAGTGTGTGAAAACTGAGTCCCTGATGATATCAAACATGAGAAAAGTTGGTACACGGTGCTAACACAGAGCTGCGCTGGACCGTCACTTGTTCACTCTGACGTGCTGTTAATGCGGATGGATTCTCTGCACACCAAGTGTGTTAGTTGTACTTAATCGAAATTTATGTTGAGGAAAAAAAATCCCTAGCTCCTAAGCCATAGCTGCCCATGACTGTACTAGAGCAAACTGAGCAGGAAAGGATTGTCTGTGTAGGCAATCCACTCAACATCTCCCTGTCTGCTCAGAAACTGAGTCCTGGGTGTTTGTATTGCCTCTCAAAAAGTTGTTCTAGTGAGTCATCTTAGGAAAACTAGTGCTAGGATATATTTAAATTATTTGACTCCTGAGTTTCTATGCATTAATTACCTGAGTAGACAACAGGTTACCTAATAAACTTCATACGATGCTGGACATGTCTTAGGCCTTCACTAATAGGCTTAGTCACACATGAACCTGGGCCAGATGGATCTGGAAATGTGGTGTTGTAACAGAGGACCTAAATCTTTTGTGACATTTATGCCTAGCTAGAGTGAGAAAGAGTCAGGCATAGTGGCCCACGCCTTGAGTCTTAGCACCCAGTAGCTGCAGTAGGAAGATCAATGCAAATTCAGGGCCCACCTGAGCTGGACTCTGTCTCAAAAGAAAACAACTAGAAGCAGGCCGAGGCAGTAAGATGGCTTAGCCTGCTGCCATGCCTGGTGTCCTGAGTTCAGTCTGCAAGTCCCATGGCAGACAGCGAGAATCAACTCCAACAACCTGTCCTCTGATCTCCGTTCCTTCCAAAGAAAACTCCAAATGAAGAAAACTAAAAACAAAGTAACCAGAAAACACATTAAAATGACAAGGAGTTATACACAAGACTTCTGCTCACCAGCTGCCTAGGGGGTCTTTACCGTAGCCATGAGCCGTCACGGCTGGGCTGGAGGCTTCGTTTTTCTGTTGACATGACTGGGGACATTCCCCAGCATGTTAGATCACCGCCCTCCTCTTTTCTATGAGTATAGTCTGAAGAATCTTTTTTGTAAAGGATGTTGAAAGGTGGCTTGTCTGCCATCTTGGCAATTAGTACGATAGCTTGCCTTTGGAATGTTAAGAATCCTAGTTTCATAAGCCAGCAGTGACAGCAGCAGGTTTACCCGCAGCAGCCTATAACCAGACAGGCTTAGTCCCTTCTTCAAAACGTATGTGAATAAAATCTGGCTAACTTTAGTGAAGTGACACAAGCTGTTAGAACACTGAAAATGTTGTGTGTGTGTGTGTGTGTGTGTGTGTGTGTGTGTGAGAGAGAGAGAGAGAGAGAGAGAGAGAGAGAGAGAGAATATAGTTTTGTAGGGTGTGTGTGAATGTGTGACATGTATGTGTGTGTGGCATGTGTGTGTGGCATGTGTGTGGCATGTGTGTATGTGTGTGATGTGTATGGCATGTATGTGTGTGATGTGTGTGGCATGTATGTGTGTGATGTGTGTGTTGCATGTGCGTGATGTATGTGTGTGTGGCATATGCGGCATGTGTGTATGTGTGTGATGTGTGTGGTATGTATGTGTGTGGTGTGTTTGTGTGTGGCATGTGTGGCATGTGTGTATGTGTCTGATGTGTGTGGTATGTATGTGTGTGATGTGTTTGTGTGTGGCATGTGTGTGATGTGTGTGAGTGCAGGCTTGTTGCAGTGTGTGTATGTGTGATGTGTGTGCACGAAAGCCCAGAGGATGACGTCAGTGCTCCTGCTCTATCCCGGTCTGCCTCATTCCCTTCAGTGAGTCTGGAACCAGGCTGCTGGTCAGCAAGCATTAGTGATCTCCTATCTCTGCCCCCAGAGCCCTTGAGTGACAGGTCCGGAGTCACCCAGTCTTTTATGTGAGAGCTGGGATCTGAACACAGTCCTCACACTGGAGTAGTAACAGCTCTCCTCCACCAAGCCATCTCTCCACCCAGCTAAATAGGATTTTTGTTTAGAAAAAAAGGCACAATTTTAACTTCAACAATATATGAGCCGTTGACTCATTCTTATGTTGTATACAGAATAAACCCAGACTCCTCACCCGTGCTTGCCGGGCTTCCCACGGGCTGGCCAGGGACTTCTGTTGCTTTTTCCTTCCCACCTGCCCCACCCATCTCACCTTCACATCCATGGCCTTTTCTTGTCAATAGTCATTTGTATATATGTATTTGCATATATGTATTTGCATGTCCACATACATTCCTAAGTGTAACCTGTTGTGACCATATAATGTTACTTGTGTGTGTTTTCAGGCTGGCACTTGGCGCAGGACAACCGATTGTTCTCTTCCCTGGTGAGGGGCACATCTCTCCCTCCCCGCTCTGCCCAGCTGCCTGTAGTTTTGTGTCCGCCTAGGCCTCCTGGGCTCCCCCGTCCAGTCTGTTGGTTGGAGTCCTTGTTCGGCTCACATCTGGATTGCCATGTTGGCGAGACTTATGGATGGAGTCTCTGATGCCCCCATCCTCTGGCTCTTGCCATCTCTTGCAAGGCTCCCTGAGCCGTGGGTGTGGGCTGGTTTTTTAGGTGTCTCCACTGGAACTGGGTGGCTGTGAACTTACACGTTGTGCGTCAGCCACGTGGGCATCTTAGGCTAGCCACAGGGACTCTGCTCTTCCTGGCCTTCCAATTGGACATGCTCCTTCCTGCGGCTTCTTTACAGCTGTCTATTTCATCCTATACTCTACGATTAAGTGTCACCTCCTCCTTCATGTACTCCCGGATGCCCCCAGTCACACCACCATCTTCCGTACACTGCCGCTTTCTCCCTAGTGCGTCAGGCGTATTTACATGGTATGTCCGTGCTTTGGAGTATGCGTATCTCCACGGCCCAAGACGCGTATACTTGGTATACAGAGTATAGACAATATTCGCTGTAACAAAAGCTGTTTATGAGCAAATAAATATTGAATTTATTACAAATACAAGACCTAGAACTTGATGCAGTGTAGGGAAACACAATGCCTTGTGGAGAGAGTCCCGCATGGCTCCGGGGGTAAAGGCACTTGCCACTGGGCCTGACAACCTCAGCTTGATCCCAGGGATGCAGGGGAGAGAACTGACTTCTGCAAGTTGTCCTCAGACCATGCTTCCACACACAGACACAGACACAGACACAGACATAGACACAGACACAGACACAGACACAGACACAGACACAGACACAGACACAGACACAGACACAGACACAATGAACAAATAAAACACTTAATAAAGAGTCCCCGACTGGAGAGATGACTCAGAGGGTAAGAGCACTGACTGCTCTTCCAGAGGTCCTGAGTTCAATTCCCAGCAACCACATGGTGGCTCACAGCCATCTGTAATGGGATCTGATGCCTCTTCTGTGTGTGAAGACAGTGACAGTGTGTTCACATACATACAATAAATAATAATAATAATAATAATAATAATAATAAAAAGAGTCCCTTATAACTGAGTGACTTCTCCTCCCGCGACGGTCTCAGCTCCTTGGTAGGTTAGAACCGTGAAGAGCGTTGGAGTCACGGGTGCTCCACATTTCGACCGTGCGGTGCCTTTAAGGGAGGGCGCGGCCTGTGCTGTCGCGGAATGTGGAAGTGGCTCCCTCTGAGTCAGGAAGTCAGTGCTGGTATGTGCATACAGCATCCATTAGTCAACGGCTTGCCTCGCCGTTCCTGAAATGCACATGTTTACGAGAGCCGTGAAGCTTGTGAGGAGCTTTTATTGCTGTCCATGTACCTGGTCTTCCCCACCGCTCTGCTCTATGAAGCTCCTGAGGCCTCTCCTCCTGGGAAACTGGTTGAGTGGGGCTTACATTGTATTGAACACGGCTGGGAAGAGACAGAACCAGTAGCCAGCCTGGCAGTGCGTGGCTGCCATCCCAAGCACTTGGGAAACAAAGGGACGGTCAGGAGTTCAAGGCTGGCTTCAGCTACATAAGGAGTCTGAGGCTAGCCTGGACTACATGCCCCCCCCCAAAGAAACTGTGAAAGGGAAGGAGAGATAGAGAGGGAGGGAGAGGAGGGAGGTAGAAGGAGAGGGAAAGAGGGAGAGAGGAGGAGGAGGGGATGGAGAGGGAAAGAGGGAGAGAGAGAGGGCGAGAGAAAGAAGTAGGAGGAGGAGAAGGGAGAGAGGGAGAGAGGAGGAGGAGAAGGAGAAGGAGAAGGAGAGAGGGAGAGGGAGAGGGAGAGGGAGAGGGAGAGGGAGAGGGAGAGGGAGAGGGAGAGGGAGAGGGAGAGGGAGAGGGAGAGGGAGAGGGAGAGGGAGAGGGAGAGGGAGAGGGAGAGAGCTAGTAAATGAACTCAGTCTTCCAAGCCCCAGTCCTCAACATTTTCAGAGCCATCAAGACCCCCTTACACGTGGTTGATTAAAACCTTACAGCTTACAAAGCACTTTCATGCAAACTGTCTCCTTTGATCCTCTTAACAATCCTGGGGTTGGCAAAGCAGGGGGGGAGAAAAAACTTTCCTAAAAACATTTCTACCCTCTCTTTAAGAAGAGAGAAGCAAGAGCAGAGATAAGAGATACCGTTCCTGAGTAAGAAGCCAAAGTAAAGGCCACGGGTGTGTACAGACAGCCGAGGCCGCGGTGGTCAAAGCACTCTCTGACAAGCCTGGAGGAGTCAGGATTTCCCAGGAGTTGAGGGGGTGCGGTAAGAATCCAGATTTGAGGAGTCAGGGGCAAAAAGGGTCAGAGTCAAAGACACGGTCCTCAGACAGTGCCACGCAAGGAGTGTTGACTGTAATTTAGCTCGGCAGCAAGAAACAGGTGAGGAAGCTGAAGGAGGACTCCAGTGAGCGTCAGGGAGCACTCCAGTCAGTGAGCGTCAGGGAGCACTCCAGTCAGTGAGCGTCAGGGAGGACTCCAGTCAGTAAGTGGCAAGGAGGACTTTAGTTAGTGAGTGTCGGGGAGGACTCCTAGTTACTGTGAGGGAGGACTCCAGCTAGTGAGGGTCAGGGGAGCGTAGGTCCTAGTTGGTTAGTATCAGGAGAGCTTAGGTTCTGTTTGACCTATGTTGGGAGCCACAGAGACTCTTGCAAATGAAATGCTAGAGATCATTAGAATAGTTATACACCTGGCAAGATAGGGCACACCCACGATTCCTGCCCTCAGGGGTATGAGGCAGGAGGGTCATGAGTTCAATTCTAGCCTGGGCTAAACAGTAAGATCCTGTCTCAAAAAGTAAAAATAAAGGTAGACATGGAAACACAGTCTGATGGAGTGCAGACGTTAAGACGACTGCACAGCCTGGAGAGATGGCGCCAATTTTAAAGTACTTGCTGTGCGAGCAGAACGACCTAAACTTGGGTCCTAAACCTGCATTAAAGGCTGTTTGCAGTCATGCGCATCTGTAACTCCAGGTGAGGTGGGGAGGGGCACTTCCTCAGAGCCCCATGGCTAAGCAGCCCCAGCGCATCCACGAGCTCCTGTTTCGGTGAGAGACTCTGTTTCGAGAAATAAGGTAGCTTGTGACTGCGGAAGGCACTCAGGACTGACCTCAGGACTGACACATACATACATGCACATGTATTTATGTACATCTGTACACACATGTGCTTACACACACATACACACACACACACACACACACACACACACACACACATGACTGGTGTAGTAGTGTAGGATATGTCCGGCATAAGTTACATGGTCATCAATGACATGACAGCTGGAAGCAGGTCAGTCTAACACAGAAAGGCCCACCAGGGCCAGACCTAAGCAAGGGAGAGGGACGGACGAAAGGGTGGAGCAGCAGCGCAGGGCTCCCCGCCTGTGGGTTAGGTGGCCCATGGACTACGCGTCATTTCTGAGGAAAAGCCTTCTGGCTTGAGTGGCAAGGAAAAGACTGGGATAAGGAAACAATGACATCAAAGTTGGTGCCAGCACAGGGGGTCACAGGCCTGGTGTAAGCAGGCGGGGTCACAGGCCTGGTGCCAGCATGAGGAGTTACAGGTCTGGACACCAGGAAGGAAGGAAGTTTGGGGAGGCTAGGGTCAGAGTTCATACTGTGTGTTTGATAAATCTCTCATTCTCTCCTAGCTCTGCACCTTACTGCCCGGTCCCTCCTCTGTCCATGGTCCTTTCTTGGCAATTCACTGCAGAGTCCATACTTAAAGACTCAGATACTTCCTTGTGAATTCTCTGTATGGTAGTAAGAAAAGGTGGGGAGGGGAAATCTTAAAAACTCAGTAGATACATTTTAGCCTGGAATAGTTATTTAGAAGTTGTTTTGGATTTTAAAAATTAATATTTATTACTTCTAAATTAGAAAATCTCAAGCTTTTACATTAACATATTTACTTTATTATTCTACTTATAAACCTAACAACTTGATAGCTTATCCATCTAATCATTTAAAACTGCATTTATTAATTTAACAATCTGACTATTTTTTCAAACATTCTGATTTTCTGATTAACAAACCTTCTTAAATTACTTAATAGTAATTCTCATTAAGATAATAACTTAGCTAGACAGGGTGGCCACACCTGTAATCCCAGCACTCTGGAGACTGAGAGCAGAGAACCACTGAATATTAGAGAGCAGCTCTGACCCCATAAGGAGATCCTGTCTCAACATGCAAAGAAAATAAAGGATCGGAGAGATGGCACAGCAGGTGTGACGGCCGTGCAAGCATGGTGACCTCGGCTCTAACTCCCAGGACCCACGTGGGAGCCCAGGCCTAGCCACGCGCGGGCCTCAGCACCCTGTGGAGGCAGGACTGCTCGGGATTAGTGCTCCCAGTCCAGCTTCGGTTCAAGGAGACCCCGTCTCAGGAAATAAGAGAACGACAGACCGGGACACCAGGTGACCTCCAAACTGTAGTGCATGGGCTAGCACACCACCATGTTTGTGATATACACACAAATATATCACAAACATGCCTCACACAGGTGGGAACACCTTCCTGAGAAATGTGTGGGCTCACCATCTCAGCCACACTGTTTCCTGCATCAGGGGCTACCTGGGCGTCTCTGGCATCCGGAAGACAGGGGTTCAGCTTTCCCTGTCCAATATTAAGATTAAATAAAATGCTACGGTTAATAAAAGTAGATTGTTAGGATTAAACTCTCCCGCCATGGATCCTCCTAGGATGAGTAAAACCTGCCTGCAGCTGAGGAATCAGACTCAGCTAAGCTAAGCCCTTTCTTGGGCTTTTTTGATGGCCAAAAGGCAGTCATGTGACGTGGTGAGAGTAAGTCGTGAGTCAACGGGCTTGCCGCACGTGGGAGACATTTTGAGTTTGGTAATGTAGTCTGGAAGGAGTAAGACCACAGAGGGGACTGGAGAGGACCCTCTTCTGAGCTCTCAGGAGAAGGAAGGTGGCTGGCCTCTGGCGGGAATGGAGTGCATTCCCCGGGGCGGCAGTGGCGCCTGCTCACTGGAGTAGGTAGGAAGGGTTGTTCACAGAGGAAAGGGGTCAGGACCTCAGATGCCAGGTGCTCAGAGGAGAAAACAGTGGTAGAAAATACAGACAGGAAGGTGGCTTATGCCCACAGTCCCAGCTGGAGACAGAGTGAGAATCCCACTGAGTTTGAAGCTAGCCTGGTCTATATCGTTTCTGTCTACCCTGGGCTACAGAATAAGCCTGTTTCAGGATCAGAGGTTCTCATTTCCTTCCTGATCCTTCTAGCTAGCTAGTTTTCTAGCACTGATACACATCTGCCCCAAAATTGTTTCTTTTGAACTCTTTGTGAGTGAGGAAATCCTCACTCACAGCAGGAGTCAAAGGGCTGGCCTTGGCTAACAGGCTTTGGCAGTGATTCTAATAGAGGCTTACTGACAGGCATTGAGAAGTGGGGAGGGGATGGATGTCTGACTGGCCAGGGACAAGCAAAGTCCTGGGATCTCAAAGGAGAGCCTTGGCAGGCCTGCCAGGGTTTACTACACAAAGGGCTCACACAAAGTCTTCCAATCTCATGAGTCCATCAGAAAGTAAGCTCCGTTTCTGACAGGGACATGGAGTATCCAAGTTTTAAATCTGAGCCCATGGGCTCTGTCATCCGGCTCCCGTCCTCTGTCTGGTTTCTATTCACATCATGAGCTTTTATTGAAATTAACCTGCCTGTATACCAACGTCCTATATTTTTCTCCACAATTTACTCAACCTGAGTCTGTCCGTAAGAAACTGATCTGTTTGCTCTGCTGATGGAATCAGGGTTCTGCACTCGCCAAACCCTGGGCTGATCATCCCCACCAAGGGAACATCTTAGAAGACAGATTGCTCATATCTCCAGTGATTTCCTGTGACACGTAATTACAGGGCTGGCCGGCCGGTAGCTACAGCTCATCCTGGGGGTTCAGAAGACTCTTGGAGATGATGACAAGCAAATTATCTTGTACAGGATGAGTAAGGGGTGGGCGGGGTCTTCCCAGCACAGTCAGGGCAGGAAGAAGCCACGGAGAGGTTTAGGAAGGAGAAGTTGGAGGATGCAGGGGCCTGGAGTCTCAGGAGAAAGAGAGCCGCCCTCGACGTCTGTGAAGCAGGAGAACAAGAGGAAGGACTTGGCCTTAAGCCCCAGCTTGAGGGCAGAGCACAGCTTTAAGGGGCCAGCCCACAGCAGTCCTCGGTGATAGAGGTGGAGATGTGAGGTGGCAGGTTCGGAACTGTCATACTGGAGGGACCAAAAACGGAAAATAGGGACATCTAAGGTGACACCCTTGGTCAGTTTGGATGTCTTTGTGGATGTTGGTGCCAGGAACCTACACATGGACCTACAGCTGAGGCTCGCTCTCAGGTCCTGTCTGTGTGCTCCAGGGGTGGGAGCTTAACTAACCAAGGAGAGCGTGGTGAGGCTGTTTTTGAAAATGTCAGTGTCTATGTGTCCGTGGGGCTTCTGGGGGAATATTCTGCACTCGGTCACATAGTCAGATGCTGCGGTTGAGACGGAAAGCCTGACTGGACACGAAGACTCCTGTCTAAGTCATCCTCACAGTCTGAGTGAACTCAGGGGAGTATGGAGCTGCCCAGACCAGTAAGAGAGCACCAACAGTCCAAGGAGGACCTGGGGCAAGCCGTGAGACGGGAGCAAAGACCAGACCACGGAGGCACCGGGACAGGAGAGTTTCCAGAATCTCACAAACAGCTCCAAACCCAGAAGCTTCTGAACAAAGGAGTATCAGGCAGGCCAGCTGATGGTGGCCTTGGGTCACAGTGGACGTCAGTGGCCTGAGAGAGGGTCTGAGGAGGGGGTGAAGACAGTTCATGTGGATTATCTTTTTTACAAAGCTTGCTGGGATGCAGAGTCATCTTGAAGTGCTGGTGTGGAGGCAGCCATTGCTATGTCTAGGAGCCGAGCAGTTAGAGGAAAATCCTTAAAGTTGGCAGGAAGGCCCCTGGGCTGACGCTAGCACACCAGTCTTGAGAGGTCCTCTGCGCAGCATCACCCGGTTTTCTCTAGACACCTCTCAGACTAGCCTCTCTTCCAAAGAAGATCCTCCCACCAGCGGAGCCACTCAGGTTCTCCGCGGTGCCCTCATGCTGGGGAGAAGAGGAAGGCACGCTGTGGGCCCGGATCTGCACGCTTTCCCTTTCAGTTTTGGATATAGAGCAAAGGTGGCACCCAGTTCTGGCATCTTTATACACTGCCTGGCCCCTGTGGTTTCTAAGACAGCTTTTTGTGGTGGTGGTGGTTGGGGGTCCCCATTCCTTCCTGGGGGTCCAGGTTTATTTTTGCTCCGTGGCCATTGGCATTCTAGAAAACAGACCAAATGTGACGCAGCTATGTTTAGGGAGGTCCTTAACTACCTGGTAAAGGATGCTCCAAGATTCCCTTTCCTCCTGGGCCATGCGAGATTCCGTTTAAATGGTGTGTATCATTGTTCTGAAGTAAAGCTGGTCTCTAGTCTGCAAGCTCCCAGGCTCCCAAAAGCAGAGGAGAGTGAGGAGGACTTAAATCCTTCTCTCTGTGCATGGCGAGTCCCGTCTACTGAGGCTTCAGGCCTCAATCGGATCCAACAGGCCTCTCTGTCTGCTACCAAAAGGAAAGTAAGCTTTGCAGACGAGAGGCCCACATGCTCGTCTAGAGTCTAGAGTCTAGAGTCTGGGCCCAGAAGAAGCTTTGTCCGGCCAGAGAATGGACTAGTACACTTAACAGGCTCTTCTTTAAGTTTAGTTAACAGCAAGCTTTCACAAGAAAGAAAAACTGTTAGAAGAAAGGACAGGAGCATCTTCAGAAGCACCCAAGCTTCCCTGCTGGGCCCTGGTCCATGCGAAAGTCTTAGATGCACTTTTTGTGCAAGTAAAAGTTAAATCTTTGGGAAAGAAAATGATAGGATCTTTATGTATCTTGAGTGATCCAGTGGACAGGAATAGACAATAATAGGATAATAGACAAGAATAGAAATAGACAATAAAGCCGAAGGGAGAGGAAGACCGTGATTCCCCTGTTAGACTGTTGGCGAGGACTGAGCCCGGCTCCCACTTGGCAGGTCTTCTGCAGCCAATGATCTGCCCTTGCTTTAAACATGAGCGACTCGAGCAAACGTGCAAGAAAAACGCTGCGGACAAGGGGAGACCTGAGATAGAAGACGGCAAAGTTTAACATGGAAGCAGACCTTGGGGGAGACGGAGGGATGTTCACCTGTTACGTGCTAGCTCTGTGCATGGTGGCCAGGAGGGAGAGAGAGGGAGGGAGGGAGGAGAGAGGAGAGAGGAGAGAGAGAGAGAGAGAGAGAGAGAGAGACTGTCCTTGTAGCCTCAGCAGATGCTGATGCTACTAAAAGTCAGATGGAACCATCACAGAAGACACTGGGGAGGTGGGGATGACATCTGAGGGGTGGGGATGACGTCTGAGGGGTGGGGATGATGTCTGAAGGGTGGGATGACATCTGAGGGGTGGGGATGACATCTGAGGTTGTTTTTTTTTAAATAAAAGGTTTATTTATTGTATATAAGTACACTGTAGCTGTCTTCAGACACACCAGAAGAGGGCATCAGATCTCATTATGGATGGTTGTGAGCTACCATGTGGTTGCTGGGATTTGAACTCAGGACCTCCGGAAGAACAGTTGGCATTCTTACCCGCTGAGCCATCTCTCCAGCCCGACATCTGAGTTTCAATTGAATTTAAAGTCATTTAACAAAGCACAGTTTGCCTTCCATAAACAGCAGGGAGCAGTGATTTAAAAGAAGAAGATAAATCCTGGCTTGTAGTCTCAGAGGTTTCAGTTTGTGATTTGCTGGCTTTGTTGTTCGGGAGCCAGTGAGGCCAAGCACCACAGAGGAAGAACACGGTGAGGAGAAGCTGCTCACCTCACAGTGTCCAGGAAGCAAATCAGGAAGAAACAGAGGGGGGCGGAGCTCCGGGCAGGAGACAGTCCCACCCAAACATACCGCAGGTAACTTAGTTTCTCCGACAGGATCTGCTTCTAGAAGTTTCTGCTCTCTCTCAGTAATCCCATCGCATTATGAATCCTTGAGGATTCTCCATGGCAAGGTCCTCCTGGCCCAATCACCTCTCGAAGATCGGGCCTGCTAGCCAATGCACGACCTTCAGGGCATCTCAAGGCCCAGCAGTGTGGCCACTGGATGAGGGCCTGTTCACAGGTTTACTCTTAACAACAACCCCTGAGGTGGGTCTGCTGATCCCACGCTCGCAGTTGAATTTGAATCCAGCTTTGCGTGTGGTCTGTATGTGACTCGGGTGTGTTAGCATGCAAACACTCTCGACAGTGTATGTTCTCTAGGCCTAGAGAAAAGGGTGTTGTGTTGTGTCAGGGAAGCCCACAGAGGCAGTAACAGCAGAAAACACTCTCATCTCTGAAATCATCAGGAGTACTGTCCGAAGGGGCCAGCTTCTCTCCGTCCCAGATTCTGCAGTTTAGAAATCTATACAAAAACTAAACAACTCAGCTCCACCAAGGGTCCACATTCTTTGCCTGTGCAAACTTCAAGCATCTATGCCCTTCTTGAAAAATCCAGTTTCAGCAAAGAAGCTTGTGGGGTGAGTTCAAGAAGACTTGACTCCTGGTTGCTATCTGATCACCCTCCCCCATAGCCACACCCCTGGCTTATATTGCGTTTCCTGGCCTGTCTTCAGTAAGAATTCTGTCAGGGCAGTCTGATCACTGACAGTGGCTATTTCCCCTCCTCTCCCCTCCCCCACGGCTTCAGCTCTGAGCAGGTGCCCTGTTCTCCCTTTGCTGTGAGACCTCAGTGCTGTGCTCCCTCCTCCCGCCCACAGTGACCTGTGGACACCTGCCTTAGCACACACGAAAAGGCTCATTGAGAAAGCTTTGCTTTAACAGGTCTCAGCAACGCAGGCATCAGCCTGCTAAAATCTGCATTAAAACTGGCAAACAGTCTTCAGGTTGTTTTGTCTTTTGTTCATATTACATAATATTGTGGTGACTGTTGAAGATGTGAGAAGGGTTTCTCCAGACACCTTTCTGTCCTTTTAAAGATCCTTACCCAGCAGCTGTGGGTAGGGCTCAAGGAATGGCGCCTGCCACACCGCTGAGTGACCGCCTTGCGGGCGGGCTCCCAGGGGACAGCCTCTGTATACAGACAGCAAGTGAGATGCTCTACACGCCATCAACGTACTCGTTCCGTGCAAACTCAGGCAGCACCACCAACAGACAGACATCCTACAGCATCCTAGAGCACAGTTTCTACATGTGGTCTGTGCCCTACAGCCCAGTCTGCAGAGGCTGAATTGGCATGCAAACACTCTGGGGACAGCCCACCGGAACACCTCCCTCCCACAGTGCCAGCCTCCCTCATGCAGGCCAACACAGAAAGCCATCACAAACCTGACCCTGAGCCTTCCAGAAATTCTTGCTAGAGGTTTCTGGGCTCAGGCTACACCAGAAATGAAGTGGTCCAAAGGTTGGAAGCAGAAGGAACGAGAAAGGTATGGATATGAGCGGGCCCAGGATGGTGGGGGAGCAAGGCATTTGGGAAGGTGGCTGTGGATGCTGGGACATGTGGTTGAGGAGGTAGGCTGGGGCCTGCACTAAAGGCCCAGACTTCCCCCTCAGCTAAGTGTGTTCCCGGCAGTGACAAAGTGCAAGCTACTTGGATCATCTGACAGGAACCACTCACCAGCAAGACAAATGGTCACGCGTGAGCAAGCGCGCCTGAACTTCCGGAGCTGTGCTCCTGCGGCCCCGCCCCTATTATTCCATTATGTCAAAAATGTAAGGCAGCGAGGTGGCTCAGTAGGGAAGGACTCTTCTCACCAGGCTTGGCAACCCACGTTGGCTTCCAGGAACCCACTTGGTGGAAAGAGAACAGACTTCTCTCATGGTGTCCTCTGGCTCCACATACATGTATAGCATCCATGCTTCCCCCATACCACACACACACACACACACACACACACACACACACACAGAGAGAGAGAGAGAGAGAGAGAGAGAGAGAGAGAGAGAGAGAGAGAGAGAGAGAACAGGTTGCGTTCTTTGGACCAGCATCTTCCTCGGGTGTGCGCTCGTCCATGCCCCAGTCTGGGGACCGAGCCGAGCAATGGACCTTGGGTTCTGTCACTGGCATCCCAGCAGCAGCAGGTGGCCATTTGCACACGCAGACGTGACCTCAAGTCCCCCCTACTGCAGTGTGGCTTCTGTGTTCCATGCTTTCTTGAGTTTAAACTATCCTAGTAGATTTTATGCATCTGGCTGTGGTGTTCTGTGAACAATGCTGTCTCTGACCCACAACTTCGGCAGCCCCGGTGTGTACAGGGCTTGAAGTCACCGCATGCCGCTCGCTGCCAGAGCGCAGAATGTCTCGGCCCAGGCCACCCTGGCACTTGTCTTTAACTCCGGCGCTGTCTCCTTTGCACATACAGAATGCATTCTTTTTTTTTCTGGTTTACCGCAGAACATCTGTGATCTTTGCCCCGGCTCTAGTTTATACTTGAAACTTTGCTGGTCTGACATCGTAACACCATTTTGTTTGGCAGTTTTTGTCACTCCCCCTCGGATGAAGACAACAAGAAACATGATCCTAAAAAGAAAGCTTCACCTCTGGCATTTGTCCAATTTGTCCCTTAGCCAATAATTAGCTTGTGACTGTGCTGACTGCGCTAAAGTCTCTCTGTGGAGAAGACCAGATCTCCGGCAGGTATGGTAGGTCCTGGGAACTTATGGCTCGCTGGTATGGACTTATAAAGAAGTGTTTGGGGCTGGAGAGATGGCTCAGCGGTTAAGAGCACTGACTGCTCTTCCAAGGGTCCTGAGTTTAAATCCCACCAACCACATGGTGGCTCACAACCATCTGTAACAAGATCTGACGCCTTCTTCTGGTGTGTCTGAAGACACCTACAATGTACTTAGATATAATAAATAAATCTTTAAAGAAGAAGGAGGAGGAGGAGAAGTGGTGTTTGGAAATGTCCCCTGCTTCTTGCTAAACTGCTACTTTATTTCAGCATTAGCACATACACACTTTCCCATAACTAGTCAAAAAGTAGTCTTTGACTGGATGGTGTTGGCCCCGGACTACTAAAACCCATAATTTGGTGGACTCCACGCAATTTACGTCTAATGGCAGATGCCACTGAGAGCAGAGTCCGTCACTAAGGTCTGTGGCTCTAGTGGGCGTGGCCGCAGTGCCTCACAGAGCTGTGGGGGTTTGTTCCAGGTCTGAGAAATTTTAAGGAGACTAGAAGAGTTGGAAAGACCTGGGACCAAGGAAGCATGGATATGAGGGTTAGGAAAGTCAGGGAAGCGCGCTCCCGTGTGCCTCTGGGCTGACTGGGTGCCAGGTTCTACACTCAAACACTGATTCTTTCTTCCTTCCTTCCTTCCTTCCTTTCTTTCTTCCTTCCTTTCTTTCTTTCTTTCTTTCTTTCTTTCTTTCTTCCTTCCTTCCTTCCTTCCTTCTTTCTTTCCCTTCCTTCCTTCCTTCCTTCCTTCCTTCCTTCCTTTCTTTCTTTCTTTCTTTCTTTCTTTCTTTCTTTCTTTCTTTCTTAAATTACATTTAGGGGGCTGGAAAAATGGCCCCTTCTACTTGTCCCTGAGGCTTTCACTTAGGGATTGTGGTGACCATGTGTTCCCTATTGGACACCACTCTTATGAGGTAGCTCTTTTCCTATGGTTCCAGCTCTCTCTCTCTCTCTCTCTCTCTCTCTCTCTCTCTCTCTCTCTCTCTCTCTGTGTGTGTGTGTGTGTGTGTGTGTGTGTGTCTGTGTGTGTGTAGGCCAGATGATAGATAACCTTGGGTGTTATTTCTCATTCGATGTCCACCTTGTTTTCTATGACAAGATCTCTCACCAGTCAGGAATTTGCCAATTAGACAAGGCTAGCTAGCCAGCAATCCCTAGGGATTTCTCTGCCCCTGTCACCTTACCACTAGGTTATAAGTGTATGCACTAAACTCTGCTCTTTAAAAAACAAAAACAAAAAAGAAACAAACAAAAGCAAATGCGGTTTTGGGGATTTAACTTCTGAGCAAGCATTTTGCTGTGATCTCCTGGGCTCCTTCCTGGTTCCGGCTTTTAACCTGTCTCTGACACTTCTACCTGACCCTTGGCTTTGGGTGGTGACGTTACTAGTCACTAGGCAAACTGGTTTCCCTCAGTTCTCCTCCTCTGGCTGTCTCAACCCACACCAGTCTTCAGTGTAATTTTCTTTGCAGTACTGGGCACCGGGGTATGCACCTGTAGGTCCAGCTACTTGGGAGGTGGAGGCAGGAAGGTAACTTAACTTGAGCCTGGCAGTTCAAAGCCAGCCTGGGCAATAAAGTAAGTTATTTATTTCTTTTAAGAAGTCTTTCAGCCAGGCAGAGGCAGGCAGATCTCTGGAAGTTCTAGGAAAGCCTGGTCTATGTGAATGCCTGGACAGCCAGAGCTACATAATAGAGAGACCCCGTCTCAAAAAAGAAAAAAAAGAAAGAAAGAAAGAAAGAAAGAAAGAAAGAAAGAAAGAAAGAAGGAAAGAAAGAAAGAAGGAAAGAAGGAAAGAAAGAAGGAAAGAAAGAAAGAAAGAAAGAAAGAAAGAAAGAAAGAGAAATCCCATAAACAAATAACAAGTATTTCAGACCCCCAACAAACAGGTCACAAGTCTCCTGTGTGTCTGAGACTTCCAGAACACACATGAATCTAGAGAGCACACATGGGTGAGAAAAGTGTTCTGATTTTCTGCAGTCTACATTCCGTGATATTTCTCCCTCTCCTCGTCTCTGGCCTGTCTGGACGTCATATCCATCAAACAGGCCGGAGCCGATGAGGTTATCCTCCCTTCGGATCTGTGGGAAGATAAATGAGAAAAGGTCATTTGCAAACAGAATGCCACCTGGAGAGAGGTTGCTCGAACCCTGCTTGTGATTGATTGATGACTGATTGATGATTGATGGGATGGAAAGACACACCTTTTCCGATGGGATCCGTGGGTGCCAGGAGGGAGGAGGAGGGATGGGAGGAGGGATGGGAGGAGGGATGGGATGGGGTTAGGTGTAAATGTCACTGAGTGCTTCCCTTAGGCCAAGGCCCCTGTGCACAGGCCACAGGCTTCCAGCAGCAGTGCCACCTGGAAACCTGTCAGAAATGCGGAGTGCCAGGCTCCACCTCAGTCCTGCCGACTCAGACTCTGCACCTTGACAAGCCGCTCACGGCCTCTCTGTGCAGGTGATGCTTTAAGAAGCCCTGGTCCAGGTGACCTGCAGATTGTATTTAGTTTACCACCCACCGAGGCAGTGAGGGCAGGAGGGGAAGACGCAGTGCTCTCCGCGTGTCATGGAGCTGGGATCTGAACTGCGCCTGACAAACTTCCGGGCTCCGTGCTTTTCTCTGTGCTTCTCTTTCCTACCCAGGGCTTTCTGGAAAGCACCACAGCAGAGGCGACACTTGAGCTCTGCTCAGGAGGCCCATGAAGGAGGAGGAAGGCACGCTTGGCATACCCTCCTGAGCAAATGCTGGGCGCAGCTGCTCAACAGGGCCGTGACCAGGGGGGAGAGT
The DNA here is from genome assembly GCA_964023405.1 of Apodemus agrarius. Classification (NCBI taxonomy): domain Eukaryota; kingdom Metazoa; phylum Chordata; class Mammalia; order Rodentia; family Muridae; genus Apodemus; species Apodemus agrarius. Next base: position 67,657,838 of record OZ030022.1, on the reverse strand, counting down.
AAGGGAGGAGAGAAAGCTGGAATCAAATCACAGAGAGCCTTGAACACCACACTGACTAAGGAGCTTGAATTTCCCTGAAGTAGAGGTTCTGGCCTGCCACGGAGCTGCGATCCTCCGTGGACTGGGTCTGGAGCTGTGATCCTCGTGGACTGGGTCTGGAGCTGTGATCCTCGTGGACTGGGTCTGGAGCTGTGATCCTCGTGGACTGCACACTGAAACAGACTTTGTGATAACATGCTTCTAAAGCCTCAGCACTTGTGAGTTAGCACGGAGGTTCATAACCATAGCCCCAGCATCTGGGAGGCTGCCGCAAAAGGTCACGAGTTCAGGGTCAGTCTGGGCTATAGATTCAGTCTTGCTGGCCTGAACTCATGTGAAGTCCTGTCATTAAAAAGAAAAAAGAAAGGGCTAGAGAGATGGCTCAGAGGCTAAGAGCACCAACTGCTCTTCCAGAGGTCCTGAGTTCAAATCCCAGCAACCACATGATGGTTCATAACCATCTGTAATGGGACCTGACCCCCTCTGCTGGGTACCTGAAGACAGTTACAGTGTACTCGTATGCATAAAATAAATAAATAAATTTTAAAAAAGAAAAGAAAGGCGAGGAGGAGACGACGGAGCAGAGCATGCTGGTGCGCGCCTGAAATCCTGGCCCTGGGGAGGCTGAGGCAGCCCCGACTACGCAGCAAGCTCTAGCCAGTTAGGACTACAGTAAATCCCTGTCTCAAAAGGCCGAGCAACAGGACAAAGAAAAATGAAAATGAAGAGGAGAAAGAGAAAAGAGAGAAACCATCACCTGTAAGGGGAAGAGGAAGACTGGGGCTGTCACCAAGCCCAGCCTTCCTCCCAGGGCGAGGTTGCAGGGCTGGCTGTCACAGATGCAGGCTGTCACAGCAGGATGTGACCTTGGCTCTGTCAACAAGGAGGGAGTTAGACTGCTTGCTGACTAACTGCTCTAGTCACAGCCAGGTCTGAGTCCTACCTTCAAGGGGAAGGGGACTCGGGGGAACTCCTGATCCTCCTGACAGGGAAGCTCTACTCAGGGGTGGGCTTTCTCCCCGGCCCCCCCAAAGGCTTGCCTGTGGCCTGGGGCTCCCCAGTTTGCCTTGCTGGGGCCAGTTCTCATCCAGATGTGCTGGTTGAATTGAGCTGTGCTAAGTGTTAAGAGCAGAAACTCGGAGGTCTGGAAAGATCATTTAAACGGAATCGTGAAGCTTTATTTGGATATAAAACGTCTGTATCAGACTCGATTAGACCCAAGCAGATTTCATTCTTTCTCATATTGGTTTAAAGGGGAGTGGTCCTGAGCCACAGAAGGGGAGTGGCCCCGTGAGGCTCGGCCGAAGTGGCTTGTTTCTCTACAGGCCTCTAAGGCAGCCATCTTTAGTCAGAAGTCACCAGGCCGGCAGCACCAACTCCTTCTGGAAATGCACCAGAAATGTCATTTTCAGATATCACTGACTCTGAAACCAGATCAGAAACTCCATAGCTGGGGCCCAGTCATGAATTTGTGTTTCATTTAATTTTGTTGTTGTTTTGTTTAGGCAGCTCTGAGACTGGCCTTAGGCAGGTAGCTAGGCTGGCCGCAGATTCTTCACGATCTTTACGCCTCCTGCGTCTGAGTTCACAGGCGTGTGCTGCCTCACTGGGCTCCATCACACTGTGTTTCAGGCGACACATGTCTGCGTGGGAACCACGGAGCCAAGGAGTCTCCTCACTCGTCAGGTCTGAACTCAGGACCAGCCTGTGACCAGGTAGAAGAGAGAAGCAAGAGTGCGCGCCGCTTCCCTCAGGGACAGCGCTCGAAGCCGGAGCTTCACGGTGGCAAGAACCTAGTTTTGCAGCTATGGGGTGAAGAGGTTCATTACAGAGCAGTGAGAAACCTTGGGAAATGGAGTCTTCCTCTGAGAGGTTCTGACTCCAGCTAAACTGTGGGATTCTATGCCAACGAAAACTAAAGGCAGTGCATTGACAGAGAGCTGACAGCCTCTGCCAGGGCTGAGGAGAGCTACAGTCAAGGTGCATGTGCAGAGGCAGGGGCACACCCTAGAGGAGGAAGGGGCACACCCCAGAGGAAGAAGGGATGCCCTTGAGGAGTAGATTCCGAGCTCAGCCTGCTGAGGCAGAAAGATCCGGGGCAACGTTGTAAGACTGTCTTAAAATAAAAAGTGAAAAGCGGGCTGAGGGTCTCAGCCAGCGCTTGGCCACAGCTGCGCCTCTTGCATTTAGTCCCGATCCTGAGGTGACGACCACGGATCTGATCTGATGACCGTTCTGTTCTCATGGGCAGGAAGGGCGGGTAAGTCCTGAGTGTCCAGACAAGTGTACATGCATGACAGCTGCCTAACGCTAGAGCGGGAGGGGACAGCAAGGGCCCTGGCTCCGTCTGGGCTCGGGGGTCCTGGTTAGGCGTGAGAAGCTGGGGATGTCCAGCCAGGCGTGACATCACACGCCCATAACCCCAGCACCACGTTTGGGGGGCAGAGTCAGGAGGATGGAAAGTTTGAAGTGGGCTTGGTCTACATAGTGATGTGTCAAAAGAGAAGCGGGAAGGGAGGGCGCGAAGGCCACAGTCCTGTGGTCAGTGAGTTGGGGAGAAGGCCCGAGATCAACGCTTGTGAACCAGGGTGGTCGCTGGAGTAGTGACGTCATCCACGGGATTGCCCAGAGTGTGAGGTACAAGAGGAAGAGGACTGGGAAGGTGGACACTGAGGAGCTGACCACGGAAGGGAAACTAGTGAGGAGACAAAAAGCGCCTGCTGTGGGAGGGGTGCCAGGGAACAGGAGGCCAGAGGACTTCACAGAAGCCACGTGGCCACATGGTGCCACAGGCTGCAAAGGTGACCCACGGACAAGCTCTGGGAAAGTCCCTGGTGACAGGTGATACCAACCAAGCCCAAGACAGCTAAGGGAGCCGGTCAAGGTGGCCCAGTGGCAGGGCCAGGACCCACTTTCTAAGTCTCAAAGCTTGCATAGGATCCCTGGCACCCTTTCCTGCTTTAGGCTGCCAAATGAAGACTGTTTTTCCGGTTTGTGTCTGCCTGGAGAACTTGTTTCCCAAATCGCTATGATTCTATCCTCCTCCTTTTCCTCCTCCTCCTCCTCTTCTTCCTCCTTCTCCTCTTCCTCCTCCTCCTTCTCCTCTTCCTCCTCCTCCTTCTCCTCCTCCTCCTCCTCCTCCTAAGCCTCTTCCTCTTCCTCCTAGGCCTCCTCTGCAGCTGCCGCCAGCAGTTCTCTTGAGTGGACCCACCCGAGTCTGACTGTGACACACCGTCTTGGTTTATGGGCTTCGCTTTCTTCCCAGCATCCCACACTCACGCTGCCCTCTGTTCCGTGGCATGTCTTGCCTGGAAGCCCAGTTTCTTCCGGGTAATATAAGCAGTCGGTGCTGTTCCTACCTACTGTGTGCTGGAAGGAGCAGGCCAGTTGTAAGGATCACACTCAGGCTCGGGCCTGTGGTACTCCGGATCGCACCTCTGCATAGTGTAAAGTGTAGACAGCTTCACGTTGGTGAAGACAGCCCAGAGCCACCGTGATCATGGCCAGGAGGTTAATTTGGGAGTTAGCTTATTTCTAAAGTGCCTAGTTGGTTTTTTTGTTGTTGTTGTTTGTTTGTTTCTAAATTTTGGACAGTTGTGCACGTAGGTGTGTTGAAGGTAGCTTCCTTTAGCTCTATGCTTCTGGTGCATGTGATGTTTTGCCTGTTGGAAACAATTTGCAGCTACAGGCGGCATCTACCTATTGTCAACCCATAGCCGTGTGCTGACTGCAAAGTGGCCCCAGTTATTTTGCGTGTCTTGTGGAATCACTATGGGAACGCAGTCATTATGATACAGCACTTCTTGTCTTGAGCACTTTTCTTCCTTTCTTTTTCTTTTTAAAGCAGCTTCATTTCCTATTGATATGAGAGAGACATTTGATAACCAAAAATAAATATAGCCCAAAACTTCAAGTTTGTTTCTTTTATGAGTATGACTTTGCAGCCTGATCTGAAGAAGCTTCGACCTCTCATAGCAGGTGAGTCACCCGGGCTCCCTCCACTAGAGCTCATGGGTGACCTTAAGAGTCGGTGGTTACTCAAGATGTAGGGCAAAGGTGGGCGCTTCTGCAGCCAGGCCTGAGCGCTCAGGTAGCCGGCGAGCTGGTTCTTAGATACAGGCCGAGGCATTTTGTATCTCACTTCATGTGCTACCGCGCCAAACCAGTCATTGGGTCATTGTGGACCAGTCGCCAGTCACTGAGCTCAGTCACCCATCCACACCGTCCTTTCTAATCCTCCATGTGCAAGCACGCGGGTTGTAGACTGTAGGACCTGCAGGTAGGCTGCAGAAACACTACAGCAGCCTGGCTCACACACACGGTGCAGGTTGTGGACTGTAGGACCTGCAGGTAGGCTGCAGAAAGTACAGCAGCCTGGCTCACACACACGGTGCAGGTTGTGGACTGTAGGACCTGCAGGTAGGCTGCAGAAACACTACAGCAGCCTGGCTCACACACACACACAATGCAGGTTGTAGACTGTAGGACCTGCAGGTAGGCTGCAGAAAGTACAGCAGCCTGGCTCACACACACGGTCCAGGTTGTAGACTGTAGGACCTGCGGGTAGACTGAAGAAACACTACAGCAGCCTGGCTCACACACACGGTGCAGGTTGTGGACTGTAGGACCTGCAGGTAGGCTGCAGAAACACTACAGCAGCCTGGCTCACACACACAATGCAGGTTGTAGACTGTAGGACCTGCGGGTAGACTGAAGAAACACTACAGCAGCCTGGCTCACACACACGGTGCAGGTTGTGGACTGTAGGAACTGCAGGTAGGCTGAAGAAACAGTGCAGCTGCGTGGCTCTCACACACAAAGCCTTTTCCACCCCGAAGCTGAGGCGCTTGCCTCTCCTACAAGCAGAACTTTCTTGGACCCGCCGGAGGTATGACACAGAGGCTCTTAAAAACACAGTTCAAAGCTTAGGCCATTCACCTAGGGCAGCCTTCCAGCCAGCCATCTAGCTAACTGGCTGGTCCTGCGCTATGTCCTTCACTGATAGCTCCACCTCACTGCTCTGCTCTGGTCCACCTGTTTACCAGCCAGGAAGTTCCACCCTCTACTTCTCACACAGCTACTGGCCATCAACTCTTCATAACAGCCAATCAGATACAGTCCTAGATTGCCTCTAGGCTAGTGAGGAAGGATGAATATTACAAAATCTGAGACCTGGCGAGGGGGCACAGAAATAACACTCTGGAGATCTTGCCAGTGTTTGGCTCTCTGCCAGTGCAGAATTAATGACTGAATATACAGAGACACACCTTCACACAATCGCGACCTCCTTCCTAGGATATCTACTGAAGGCTCTTTGCATGGATGGTTCTTTTGTGGTAATGCCCTCCACAAACAGTCCACAGTGTATCGCAGGCAGGACTGGATGTATTCTTTGCAAAACCTAATGTTACAAGAGTCTTAAAACCTTTTGATCAAAACACCGTGAAGCACAGAGTGACAGAATAGGGCCCTTCTGAGTACGGAGACTTGTCACACTCTCATGAAGCTGAAGTTTCTGGCTGAAATAGAGGTCCATTTGCCTCTTTTTTCCGAGACGGAGTTTCCCTGTATAGCCCTAACTGTCCTGGAACTCACTCTGTAGACCAGGCTGGCCTTGAACTCAGAAATCCGCCTGCCTCTGCCTCCCAGAGTGCTGGGATTACAGGCGTGAGCCACCACCGCCAGGCTGTCCATTTGCCTCTTAACCACCAAGGTCAAAGCAGCCTTCTCTCACGTTAGAGTTAATACCTACTTTCTAAAAAACATTTCCTCTGATGTGACGCATTCTCTTCTGGAGGGAGAGAGGAACTCACAAGGCCCAGGAAGCTCAGAAAGGCATCAGATTCCCAAGGCTTCCGCCCAAAGATCTGTAAAGCTGAAAACAGTTGCTCTGAGAGGGAATTGTCTGCTACTTGGTCCAGAGGGTCCAGGGATGCAGTGCTCTTGAATTCTCACCCAGGCTGAGGTGAGACTTTTAGATATTTTATCTGCCATTGAGTTATCAATGTTCCTGTCCTGTGAATTCATCTGTTTGTTGGTTCAGCAAACCAGACCTGAACGGAATCTTTAGTTTGTCATCGGTGTCCTGTAAGAGGTGACTAGGCCTTTGTAAGTGTCTTCTCAGGAAAAGTCACCAATTTCAGGAGAAATAGAAGCATTCGGAATCACAAATGAAGCAGGGTTACTCAGATGACCCCCGTTTGTGCCTGGATCTCAGGCAGGACATCTAGTCAACTTAAAAGGTTTCTTTTTTTTTTTTAAATGAGGTCTTAAACAGGTTCTTATTTTTCTGTAAGTTTGCCTTAAAGGCAGTGACAGACTTCCGAAGCAGAGGAGAATGCAGGTGCCCAGCCATCAGAGAGACCCCATCAGTAGGTAGAAGTTTGAAAAGGTCACTACAGTTGGATCTTTTTCTAACAAAAAACAACTGTAGTTTATAGACTTTGGGTTTCAGATGTATTAATGAATTCAACTCTTTTTAAAGTTTAGTTAAGACTGAATACTTAGTAAATGACTAGTATATATTTTTCTCTGTACTTGAGAAGTTACAAAATTACCTTAAAATGACCCTCCCCCAATCCTTCCCCCCTTCCCCCATCCCCCATCCCCCCTCCCGCTGGTAGAAAGTAGTGGCATTGAAACCAGGGACTCCCAGGGCTGGGCTAGCAGGTGTCACTGAGCCACGTCCCCATTCTTCTTTTACTTTCATCCTAAGATAGGTCTCACTAAAATGCAGAGACTTTGAAATTGGGATCTTCCTGCCTCAATCTCTAAATCAGCTGCGAATCAGAGACTTATACCAACCAGCTCACGTGTGTGTGTGTGTGGGGGGGGGAGCAGGGGTGGGGACTAATTGAATTCTTGATGAGTGAAGGTTTGGCTACTTTGACACATTTCAAGCTTTTACTTAATATATAATTAATTCAACATATGTTCTCGGCTTTCAGTTATAAGGCATTCATAATAGTGTTTATAAATATATGTGGCCTTCCGCTTAAAGAGATGTAAGATCTCAGGGGTTCCTCCTTCAGCCCTAGGCAGTCGACACTCTCAGTCTAAGTAACAGCGCGAAAAAACTCAACTTAAAGGCTCTGGGACAGTGAGATAAGGCGGCGTGTGAGGTTTGGGGGAGGCAAGGCAGCTATCAGTCCCCCTGGCTGGTGAGGCCGTCTGGGGGCTCTGATACGCTTTCTGAGAGCATCGACACTGGACCAGGGCCAAGGCGGAGTGGCTGTCAACACAGAGACATCCTGAACGTACTGTGACCCACCAAGGAAGAGAGCACACTTCTGCTCCAATTTTGCTAATTTTTGAGAAGACCATTAGAGAAGGAGGAGGAAAAGAAGAAAAAAAGGAAGAAGAGGAGGAGAAGCAGGAAGAGGAGGAAGAGGAAAAGAACCAATTGGAAGAAAAACAGAACAAAAGCTAAACATGTATAAAGTCCCCCCACTAAACCACTCTAGGCTTAGACTAGTTCATGATGTGTGCAAACCCTGACCTCACCTCCCTGCTGTCAGGAAGCAGTGATAAACTCACCCACATTAAAGTCTACATGACTAATCAGGATTCAGGAACTATCAAATGCAGGCCAGACACTGCCAAGCACTGAAAAGGAATCATGGCCAGAGAGTTCAAAGTTTTTTTTGTGTGGTTTTTTTTTTTCAATGTAAATCAACAATTTGTAATTGTATAAATGTGCAGGGCTTGAGGCTGTGCTGTAATTTTTGGTTATACTTCATAGAAGGAGGAAGAGTTGTCAATTTAATTGATTCGTTATGTGTGTATACCTTGCCCCTGCGGGCCACAGCACAGCTTGAAGATCACAGAACAACTGGGGAGACATCTCTTCCTTTAAGCCACATGGGCCCCAGAGGCCAGAACTCAGGCTGTCAGGCCGTCAAGGGCAAACCCCTCACAGAACCCGGCCAAGAGTTGAAAATAATATTATTTGGGTGGGGGGAGGTGGGGGTAGCGCTGAGGAAAGGGCTCATTTGACCTCACACCTCGGTAGTGGAGGGAGCCGGAGAGAGCCGGCTCTGCAGGAGACCTCCCTGCTGCCTTGCTGTCCTAGGGAATGGAGCCTGTTTGTTCCTGAACCCTGGCTGTCCTAGACTGTTTGTAACCAGGCTGACCTTGAACTCACAGAGATTCCTTGCCTCTGCCTCCCGAGTGCTGGGATTAAAGGCGTGTGCCACCACTGCCTGGCTATTTCCAGAGCTGAAACTTTTTTTTAAAAAGATTTTTATTTATTTATTTATTTATTTATTTATTTATTTAGTGAGTACACTGTAGCTGTCTTCAGACATACCAGAAGAGGGCATCATATCTCATTACAGATGGTTGTGAGCCACTATGTGGTTGCTAGGAGTTGAACTCAGGACTTCTGGAAGAGCAGTCAGTGCTCTTAATCGCTGAGCCATCTCTGCAGCCCCAAGCTGAAACTTTAAATGGTAGATTTTCAGCAGAGACCCAGCTCATCCACAGTCAAATGACTTTATCCTGAAAGAACTGAGGCCTCTCTGTCTCTGTCTCTGTCTCTGTCTCTGTCTCTGTCTCTGTCTCTGTCTCTGTCTCTCTCTTGCTCTCGCTCTTGCTCTCTCTTTCTCTCCTCTTGGTTTTGGATTTATAGAAAAATTTCAGAGGCAATTCAGAGATCCCCCAAACATCCTCTAATATTAACGATGTCTGTTACTATGTATGGCACATTTGTCAAGAGCAAGACATGAGAGCCAGACTGTTCACTAAATGCCAGGTTTTATTTGGATTTCAGGGTTTTTTCACTCGTGTCCCTCTGCGTGTGATGCAATCCAGGCTACCATACAGCATTTAGGCCGCCCTCTTTAAAACTTTCATCACCTTGACCCTACGAATAATAGTTCCTGTCATGTAATCACCCTCCTGCACGCTGCCACGCCTCCGGGTCCTTCTTCAGCGCTTGTTGCTGGAAACCAGCTCCTGGAGCTCCGCCCCTCCGGCCCCGCCCACCTCGGCATCCGCCCCGCAGCCTCCTTCCTACGGTCCCACCAAGCGGCGCAGGGGCCCTGGGCTCGTCCTCTCTGTCTGTCCGTCCTCACTCTAGGTATACTCGTCCAGACTCCGCCTATAGGGTCACCTCTTTGTGGTGACTCCTAACCGGATGGCTGGTGCCTCTGCTAAGCTGATGTGTCCCACTGCTTGCGGTTTTGCCTTGGTGTCGGGTCGGGCTCCTCCAATGGCAGGCCGCACACTGAGCCCGGACCTACGGCTGGAGCCTGCCCCTCTCCAGCTGTCCGGCACAGGAACCGCGGCTGCCCACTGCAGTGGCTTTGCCAAAACCCCACGCTTGCCTTTCACACCCGCATCCAGTCCGCCCCGCTATCCTGTCTGCTCCTGCTCGGACAAAGCTACGGATTAGGGCTCAATAGCTCACGCCTGTAATCTCAGTATCCAAGAAGCAGAGGCAGGTGGATCTCTGCTAGTTCAAGTTCCAGGCCGGTCTGGTCTATGTAAGACCCTGTGTGGGGGCGGGGAAAAGGGAAAGAAATAAAGAAGGAAGGGGAGAGAGAGCGAGAGCGAGAGCGAGCGAGCTCGGGTCGGCTTCTGAGCGTGAATGGATGGCGAGCAGCAGAACGGCAATATGCTCACATCGCCCGCCGAGGGCCACCTGACAGAAACCGACCCGGGAAGCTGGGGCTGGCGGCGGCGGCGGCGGCTGCGGCTGCCGCTGCGGTTGCTGACGGAGCCTTCCCTCCACGGACGGGCTAGCTTCTCATGCGGAACTTCTGCAGTAAGTAGTAAATTGATAAGTTTGAGGTTATATTTTTTGCTTACAAAATTTAAAAAAAAAACATTAAAAAGGAAAGAAAATGTTTGCATTAGAAAAGACTTAATGGGCCTGAAGAGATGGCCCAGAGGTTAAGAGCACTGACTGCTCTTCTTAGAGGTTCTGAGTTCAATTCCCAGCAACCACTCCGTGGCTCACAACCTGTAATGGGATCAGAAGCCCTTTTCTGGTGTGACTGAAGACAGCTACAGTGTACTCATATACAATAAATAAATAAATAAATAAATAAATAAATAAAAGAAAAGACTTAGCAAAAGATAAGCAGATTTTTCTTTATTTAGTAAAAAGAAAAGGACAGAAAATCAGGGTGCCTAAGAGTCTCGGAGAAGACCCAGGATGCCCCTTGGAGGTCCTGGAGGATGACAAAGAAGACCCAGGACGCCTCTCAGAGGTTCTGGAGGATGGCATACGCTAACTCTCATGTATGTTTAATGATCAAAGGTTATTAAAATTCCTAAGGTTACATTGACCTGCTCATGACAATGTTTATTAAAAAACTGATTTAAAAAAAGAAATTGAGCCGGGCGTGGTGGCGCACGCCTGTAATCCCAGCACTTGGGAGGCAGAGGCAGGTGGATTTCTGAGTTCGAGGCCAGCCTGGTCTACAGAGTGAGTTCCAGGACAGCCAGGACTACACAAGAGAAACCCTGTCTCGAAAAACAAAAAAAAAAATAAATAAAAAAATAAATAAAGAAAGAAATTGGAGCTGCAGAGCTGGCTTAGTGGTTAAGAATGAAAGAGGACCTGAGCCCAGCTGCCACACCCACATCAGACGGAGCCCACTGCTGCCACACCCACATCAGAAGGAGCCCACTGCTGCAAACTCAGCTCCAGGGGGTGTCTCTAACCTCAGGCACAGACACACAAACGTGTACACGCAAGAAAATAATAATAATAATACATACACACACATATATATATACACACACATATATATACATATATGTATATGTGTATATATATACATATATATGTATAAGGGGCTGGAGAGGTCTCTCAGTGGGTAAGACCACTGGCTGCTCTTCCAGGGGTCTGAGGTTCAAGTCTCAGAACCCACATGGCAACTCACAACTGTCTGTAACTGACACCTTCGCACAGACATACCTACAGGCAAAACACCAATGTGCATGAAACAGAAATAAATAAATAATTAAAAAAAATCCTGCATGTCTATTCAAGATAGTTGTGTTTTTCCTAACTTTGTTAGGCTTTAACCACTGGTTTAAACCTTAGCAAAACCAGAGTTTATTTAAAACTGTTGAATTTGTGTGTAAGTTTCTCTAAATATTACACAGAAGCTACAATTATAAGATTGGTAAGGCCATCAATTAGAGCATTCCACAGCTCAAGCCCGAGGCTTACACTAAAACCAGATACACTGAATCTAACAGAAGAGAAAGTGAGAAAAAAAAATCCCCAATACATGGGCATAGGGGAAAATTTCCTGGACAGAACACCAGTGGCTTATGCTCTTAAGATCAGGAACCGACAAATGGGACCTCATAAAATTGCAAATCTTCTGCAAGGCAAAGGACACTGTCAATAGGACATATGGCAACCAACAGACTGGGAAAAGATCTTTACCAATCCTACATCCAATAGAGGGATTTTATTCAATATATACAAAGAATTCAAGGAGTTAGACTCCAGAGAACCAAATAACCTTATTTTAAAATGGGGTACAGAGCTAAACAAAGAATTCTCAATTGAGGAATACTGGATGGCTGAGAAACACCTTAAGAAATGTTCAACATCCTTAGTCATCAGGGAAATGCAAATCAAAACAACCCTGAGATTCCACCTCACACCAGTCAGAGTGGCTAAGATGAAAACCTCAAGTGACAGGGTGTGGCAAGGATGTGGAGAAAGAGGAACACTCCTCCCCTGCTGGTGGGACTGCAAGCTGGTGCAACCACTCCGGAAATCAGTCTGGCAAATTGGACATACCTGAGGACGCAGCTATACCACTCCTGGGCATATACCCAGAAGATGCTCCAACATGTAATAAGGAAACATGTTCCACTATGTTCATAGCAGTTCTGGCTATTTATAATAGCCAGAAGCTGGAAAAACCCAAATGTCCCTCAACAGAGGAATAGATACAGAAAATGTGGTACATTTGCACAATGGAGTACTACTTAGCTATTAAAAACTTCATTAAAAACTTTCATGACTTCATAAAATTCACAGGCAAATGGATGGAACTTGAGAATATCATCCTGAGTGAGGTAACTCAGTCACAAAAGAATAAACACAGTTTGTACCCACTCTTTGTGGCTATTAGCCCAAAAGTTTGTAATACCCAAGATTCAATTCACAGACCAGATGAAGCCTAAGAAGAAGGAAGACCGAAGTGTGGATGCTTCAGTGCCTCTTAGAAGGGGGAACAAAATACCAACAGGAGGAAATATGGAGACAAAGTGTGGAGCAGAGACTGAAGGAAAAGTCATCCAGAGTCTGCCCACCTGGGGACACATCCCATACACAGACACTAAACCCAGATGTTACTGTGGATGCTGGGAAGTTCTTGCTGATGGAAGCCTGATATGGCTGTCCTGAGAAGCTCTGCCAGAGCCTGACAAAGACAAATGCAGAAGCTCGAAACCAACCATTGGACTGAGCTGGGGGTGGGGGTGGGGGTACAGGATGGAAGAGTTGGAGAAGGGACTGAAGGAGCTGAGGGGGTTTTCAGCCCCATGGAGGGGGCAACAGTGTCAACCAGTCAGACCCCCTGGAGCTCCCAGGGACTGGACCACCAACCAAAGAATACACATGGAGCGACCCATGGCTCCAGCCACATATGTGGCAGAGGACGGCCTTGTTGGACATCAGTGGGAGGAGAGGCCCTTGGGCCGGAGGGTGTTTGATGCCCCAGTGAAGTGGGATGTGTGGAGCTTTTGGGGTGCTGCTGCTTGGCAGGAATCTGATATTGGCCAAGGACAAGGAAATAAGCCACTTGGCAGGAATCTGACTTTAGGGCTTGACAGAGAGGTAAGTCCAGGCAGGAAACTGACATTAGGCCATGACAGAGAAGTAAGCCCAGGCAAGAATCTGATTTTAGAGTAGACAAAGAAGTAGGCTCAGATATCCTGATCATCCTTAGAAACAGCAATCACTGGAGTGATCATGGAACTCTGTGTTTATCGTCCTGCTTGTTCCTCATTGTACTACTCACCCTTAATACCTGTGTGTAATTAAAATGGTATAAAAGCAGATTGGAAAACTCAACCGGCCTCCAGTGTCAGAATTGACTGAGGTCATGTTGTCTAATTGTCTATTTTCTTTTTAATCCTCACTCCTGCTCTGGAGACCCTGTTGACTGACTGAGCTGGCTTGGTCAGGAGTGCCAATGTAGGAGAACAGGAGTGGGTGGGTGGGTCGGTGGAGGAGCACCCTCACAGAAGCAGGGGAGGAGGGATGGGCTTGAGGGTTCCCAAAGGGGAGACCTGGAAAGAGGAAAATATTTGAAATATAAATAAAGAAAATATCCAATCCAAAAAGATAAATGAATAAAAATAAAAAATAAAATAAAAATTAAAAAATTAAAAAACAGAACTTTTAGCATATAGACTAATTCAACAGCATTTTAAAAACATGGGGTTGCTTATAGCAGAAGGAATGACTGAAAGACAGCGGGGCCAATAAAAGCCACTCAGCATGCGTGAAGACTCGAGAGTGGTGGACTGCCTTGATGATCTGTAGGGGCTTGACATGCCAGAGGACCTCTTGCAGACCACCTGGCTGGGCTCAGTCTCCCCTGCAGCCCTTATTGTTTTTATAATTTTGAAGAAAGAGAGTCTGTGTACATCTGCTAAGTTTCAGGGACTTCCTGAGACTGTGTGATTTCCTGAGGCTTAAAGAAGAAATTGCTACATAGAAGTCCAAAAATCAGAGACATTTTTCAACATAATCACAAACCAACCCTAAATTAGAAAACTAACACAGGGCAACTATAAACACATTTCTGTTCCTCCTTCTAAATAAATTATTACCTAGCATTTTCTTTTTCAAATATACTCCAGTCAACGTGTATGTGTTACATTCATCATCTTTGTAGTATCCTTCTATAAAAAAAATATTATCTTGGATTTTATTTATCTTAAAACTCACAGTTTGACAATATGGAATTCTATAAATTAAAATATATAATAACTGTTTTTTAAAAAAAGACTGTAAGAGCGGGGCTGGAGAGAGGGCTCAGTAGTTAGAGCACTGACTGTTCTTCCAGAGGCCCTGAACCACATGGCGGCTCACAACCATCTGTAATGGGATCCAGTGTCCTCATCTGGTGTGTCTGAAGAGACTCACATAAAATAAATAAATAAATCTTAAAAAAAAAAAAAAAAAGCCCGTAAGAGCGGCTGTTAGGGAGTCTCCACGGACTTTAGAAATAAAAACAAAGGGTTAATCTGTGGCCATTTTCATAGTCTTAAACACCAGAACTAGAAAATACAACCCAGGCAAGTTTTAAAAGTGTAAGCAGTTAAAAAGACAGCAGGGCAGGACAATCCGTGGCATCTCTCCCTGGCAGGGACGATTGTTACTGGACAAAGATCCTGGCCCATCCTTTCCAGCCTGAATTCTATGAAGGCTGCACCTCACTGTTTTAATTTTCCTGTGTGTCTTTGGTCCTTATTTATTTGTAATTGATGTTTTCCAAGTTCCAGGCCGTATAACTTCAAAAAAGGCTGTCTCAGGGATGCTAACCCAGACCCCCATGACTACCTTCCTCTGCCGAGGGCTGCTGTATTACCCAAGTTAACGAATGCCACAAGCCATTCTTTATGTGACCCTGGGGAAGGGACCCAGCCAGTCCCTTTTTCATCTCTACCCAGCTCCAAAGCATTGAAGAGCAGCCGTGGCCAAAAGAATTGGATCCCAAATCCTTAAGGAGAAAATATTACAATAAGAACAAATGCATAGTTAAATATGTAAAAAAAAAAAAAGAGTTATATCAAAGAGGGGAAAAAACACTAAAAAAAGATAAATGAAAGGTCTTGCATCTGGGTATGACATAGGCCAGCTAACCAGACAAAAAGACATGGCTCTAATATTAAACAGTAAAGCCTTTATAGAGAATTAATTTTCTTTATTGCATTTGGTCCCAAATGTATTAAACTATCCACCTTATGTGTCATAAAATAACTTAATGGGTATGAAAGTCTCTGTGGGTGCCCTGTGGACGAGTCATGGGCTGGACGGCACAGGCAGTGTATTGTGGCGAGCGAGCGTCGTTTGAGCTCACTAAGGAGCCGGCTCTGGGCGTCCGGCTGTTTCCTCCCATTTCAGGCCCAAGTCCGTTTGTCTCAAAACATCTCCTGAGACTTCCTGTCCTCCTAACACTAGAAGAGGGGGGGAGAAGGACACCAGCGCAGCTCACAGGAAATGACACCAAATGCCTGGTGACCCTTCCCAACAGAGGCACTAGTGCTTGTCCCATGATGCAAAGGTGCCTGCAGCGAGAGGGAATCTGGGAGGTCAGCCACGGAAACTCATCCACAGCGAGGACGCTCGGGGACTCCAGCTGACCGCCTCAGCCTTTCCAGTCAGTCTTTGGTGACTTTATCTGTCTTTCCTATTTGCCCTTTCTCATGGAAGCCTCACCAAAGGGACACTCGTTCTACAAGCAGATCAGCTGACCCCGCTGACTCCCTTCCCTGAGCTTTCTTGGTTGATTTCCGCAGGGTGTTGGTAAACCCTCAATTTCGTGATGACTCAGTACCTACCTGTTGTTTCTGCCTACAACTCCTGTTAACGTCTCCACCCTTTGCTTGCTGCATATTAAATAAACTCACTCATTTGAAATAATGGCACGGTGATCATAGATCATCCTCCAAACTATTCAGAACAGACAGCCATAAAGTATAGCAGTAAATGTATATTGTATATTTTTCACATGTATGTGCCCGGCAAGATGCTCGGCACTGCATATACTCTATCTTCTTTAGCTAATAATCGCCATAGCCGCTGCTGTACTGATGGGGCCGCTGAAGCCCATCAAGGCTTCGATGAGGGCTTTTATTGTGGGCCAGTGGTAGAGCACAGGCCTTGCATGTACACGGTCCTGTGTTCAATCCCTAACCCCATAACACATACACACATGCACATGCGCACACGCACGCACAGTTGCATATCTGTCAGGACAGAACTCAAACCTGCTTGAGTTCTTAGCCACTGCATTTCCCACGGGTGACAAGAGAAACGTGGGCTGCTGTTTGGAAACCCCCACCTTTGTGAGTACGCGTTTCAGGAATGATTGCTGGGTCTGTGATCACTTCTCATCCCAGGAGGTGTGAAGAACCCGGAAGGGAGGAGGCGGTGAAGCAGGGGCTGTGGGAACTCCCAGGGAGGCGATCGACTCATGTCCTGCCTGGGAGGGTCTGACTCCTTCTCTCAGCTAAGAGAGCTAACTCAACACTGAGTCACCAGAGAGGAGAAAGAAGTGTATCAGTAAACCATGAGTCCCCCTTGTCATCAAACAGGATGGACCCTGGAAATCGGAAAGGATACAATCTGCAAGTAGAGTTTAAATGCTGTTTCAGTCATTTCCAGATACCCAGCTTTTCACCCACAGCATTTCTGGAGAAAGGGCGACTCTCCTGGTCAGTGGGATCTTACAACGGCTAACGGCCAAGCAACAATAGGCATCCTCATGACATATGTACCAGGTCACTGTATATTCCTGGTGGTGTAACTGGACAGCTGCAGCCTGTCAGCCTTTCATTTGACAACCGATTCCTTCAGGGGTAACACAGTCCTGGTTGTTTACTGAAACTCTTCAGACACTGTCTTTAAAGGAAGGGCTGGCGAATGCCTGGTGGGACAGAGCCGTAAGCACAAGCCCGTGACTGAGTGTGATCCCTGAAACCATATATGGAACCCTCTCTAAGGGGAGTCAGGGTGCCTAGAATCTGTAATTCCAGCACTCCCAAGCTGGAGATGGGGGGCAGAGACAAGAGACCCTCTTGGATGCCTGAGAACCAGTTAGCTTGTAGTGTACAACATGGCAGCAGAAACGGAGAACCTGCCTCGACAAGTCGAGGGAGAGAGCCTACACCCCAAAGACCCTGGTCCCCAGTAAGTAAATAAAACAATATTTAAAAGATCAAAAAAGAACCATCAGCCGGGCGTGGTGGCGCACGCCTGTAATCCCAGCACTTGGGAGGCAGAGGCAGGCAGATTTCTGAGTTCGAGGTCAGTCTGGTCTACAGAGTGAGTTCCAGGACAGCCGAAGCTACACAGAGAAACTGTCTCAAAAAACCAAAAAAAAAAAAAAAAAGTACCATCATAAAATGTGCCTGGGAGAGGCCGAGTGTTGCTGAGCTATGTGCAGTGGCACCTAGTGAGATCCCAGCACCAGAGAGAGGCTCCAGCAGGAGGGTCCCAGCAAGGGCGAGTCCAGCATGGGATACTCAGGGAGTTCCAGGCAAACCTCAGAAGCAGAGGGTGTGGACAGGGGAGAGAGGGAAGAGGAGAGAAGTCTGTGCGCGTAGCTCAGGGGTAGAGACATTGCCTGGCATGCCTGAGGCCTTGGGGTTTGATCCCCAGCGGTGCATAACCCAGCCACATGGATGCGCATGTGTAATCCCAGCACAAGGGAGGCAGAGGCAGGGACATGGGGCCTTGAAGCTTGCCCATCCGGGTGAGGTGGAGGTATAAGAGACACCCTCCCAAAAACAAACAAAAAAGAATGTTGGGGAGAGGAGGGAGGGGAGGAGGAGAGAAGAAAGAACAAGACACGGGATACCTGAAACCGACCGTGGGAGACGGGAAACCATGATGTGCACGCACAACAGAAGCGAGCCCCACTCAGGTGGGCCGAGGAGAAGCCGACGGGACTTCAACCCTTTCACTCCGCACATGCTGCATCTGTTCGTCGTGGTGATGGAAATCTGCCTATAAAGCCTTTTTCTATGGCAGCAGACCCCCATTCATAAACGTGTTGCTCTGAGGATCAGCAGTGGGACTTCACCCGCCCCGCCCTGTCCCTCCCGTTAGTCCCTGGTGGGTGAGTCCCTTGATTTGTGCCCACAGTTCTCCAGGGTTTCCTTTGTGGTTGTTTAGTGCAAGTCAGATTTGGTTCACTGCCTGTTGACGCCGTGGTTGGCTTGCTGGTGTTGTTTAAAGCCAAAGTCACGGTGAGGCTAAGGCCGACCTGTTCTTAAGCTGCTGGGGCATCTGTCCTCCTAAGTGCTTGAGCTTAAAAAAGACAGTGATATAGAAACGCCAAAGCACAATGTCCCAGACAGACGGTATTTCCCTTCCTCAGCGGTGTGAAAACACGGATGCAGCTTTCGGTTGGAAGCATCTCAGAAATGGTGAAATAAGGTGGCTTCAGTCCCACAGGGGTGCAGGGCAGGGAGCCAATCAGATGTGACCATAGTCTGGTCTCGGCCTGGTGGCACAGGCCTGCTATCCCAGCCTTTCTAGAGGCAGAGGCGGGTGGCTCAGAAGTCCAGGGACCGCCTGGACAGCTGAATGAAACTGTGTCTCAAGATAGAGAACTTCCCTATGATCCAGGAAACCTGGGTCCAGCCCTTAGCACTGCCCTTTTTGTTGTTGTTGTTGTTGTTTTTAGAGACAGGGTTTCTCTGTGTAGTCCTGGCTGTCCTGGAATTCACTCTGTAGACCAGGCTGGCCTCGAACTCAGAAATCTGCCAGCCTCTGCCTCCCAAGTGCTGGGATTACAGGCATGTGCCACCACGCCCGGCAGCACTGCCTTCTTAAATGACATCATATACTAGGTTGCTTTGTTACTGCATGTATATGCTCCGGTGCTCCTGTGTGTGTGTGTGTGTGTGTGTGTGTGTGTGTGTGTGTGTGTGTGAGAGAGAGAGAGAGAGAGAGAGAGAGAGAGAGAGAGAGACTTTTAAAACTATGTCTATGGGTGTTTTTTCCATGTGTCTGTGTGTAGTACCTAAGGAGACCGAAGAGGGTGTCGGGCCCCCTGGGACTGGAGTTAGAGATGATTATGAGCTACCATGTGGGTGCTGGGAATAGAACCCGGGTCCTCTGAGGGAGTAGCAGCGCTCTTTTGTTGAACCATCTGTCTACCCCTATATATGTGTTTTTGAACCCAGTCTGTAGGAAGCCTCATCAGTGGGTCTAATTACTCTACCAGATTTCTTTTATTATTATTTTGCTCATACACCGGCATCCCTGCACTGCTGGAGCTGGAGTGTGGGACTTTTCCCATGGTCCTTAGTAAATTGTATCCCATTGGCTGTGGCCTGCTCCTCCCATCTGAGTCACGATTCTCCCACTTACTACATGAACTACCTTTCCAGTCTAGCTTTCTGTCGTCTGTAAATGTGAAGCCTGAGTCTCTATCCAGGTCTCAGAAAAGTGTTAAGCCTCGCTGGGCCAACTTTCTAGAGGCCTGGTGGTCATTAGTGAGCTCCTCCTTGCGGGCGTGACTTCGTAGAAACGCTCATGGCGTGTGGGCGTTTTAGTCAAGTCGCCTTCCACCCCATGAAGTGCCGCCCAGTGCTTAGGTCAGGTTTGCCCTCACAGTCATCCAATCCTACTTTCCAAATACTAGCACGACCAGGTGTCACTCACACTGATAATCCTAGGGCTTGAGAGGCTGAAGCAGGAGAATTGCCCCAAGTTTGAGGCCAGCCTGAACTATGTAGCAACTACCAGAACAGGGCTGCATAGCAAGACCTTGTCTCAAAACAAACTACTAAGTCTCTGGCCTTGGCTGCCTCCCTGAGGAATCTTAGTTTCCTTATCTGTTAACCAGGTTACTGTTTTTATTGTTACTCATGTGTTATTGTTGTTATTATTGGGATAAAATAAATCAGTTAGTACTTAACAAAATGTTTAGCACTGCTCTAACAACTTTAACAAAAAGGAACTGGTGAGTTAGTGTGTACAAATCCATATTTTGCTTGTTTTCGAGACAGGTCCTTTGTAGCCCAGGATGGCCCTGAACTCCTAATCCTCCTGCCTCTATTTCCCAAATGTTGGGATTACAGACATGAGCTACTATTTCATGAGTGAGTATTTATTTATTTATTTATTTATTTATGGGACATGGTCGTCTCAAATAGCCCAGGCTGTCCTCAATATCAGCCCTCCTGATCCTCCTGCCTCTGCCTCTCAAGTCCTGAAACTACAAGTTGAACCATCTGATGTGTTTATAAAAAGATAAAGAGGGGGGTATGTTTTATGAGGTGTAGTCAAGGAAGGGGGGAAGGAGTCGCCTCGGCGGGACTGAAGGACCAGCCGCACGACCCTGACCGTATAGTATAGAATAGAGTTTATCCAGGGCATGGGGAAGGGAGCTGAGAGGGTAGTAGAGGCAGAGAAAGGCAGAGACAGAGGAGAGAGGAGAGAGGAGAGAGAGAGAGAGAGAGAGAGAGAGAGAGGGAGGGAGGGAGGGAGGGAGGGAGGGAGGGAGGGAGGGAGAGAGAGAGAGAGAGAGAGAGAGAGAGAGAGAGAGAGAGAGAAGAGGGGGCCCGCAGCCCCTTTTATAGTGATTCAGGCACACCTGGTGTTGCCAGGTAACTGTGGGGCGGAGTCTCGACGAAATGCTAACACCGTCTCTCCTCGGTTTTTGTTAATAATTTATAACAAGTAATTTCACTAAGTTGCTGTTTCTTGCATGCGGCCACATTTGTGGTGACTGAGCTGCCCACCCATTTCTCCTCTCCTGATGTTCTTGGGCTTTGACGCTTCGTTTGCTTCTGCGCTAAGGGCCAGACCCAGCACCACGCCCAGGCGAACAATGACTCCTGCCGCTGAGCTTCGCCCTCAGTCCACGACTTACATGTTAAGTCCATGTAGATGCTATAGGTGAAATCATCCACTTAAAGCTGGGGCCTCTGTTTCCTTGCATCTCTCTTTGCTATCTGTGGCTTAGAAATCTTGGTCCTCAAGCGTCCAACGCGTCTGCCGTTCTCGCACCTTCTTAGGCGTCTACGCAGACGCACAGGCACATGTGAGGTTGGTTCAAACCGCGCCGCATTCCACAGGTCTTAGAATCCGACTCTTTGGGAGCACCGGCACCGTCCCACTGGCGCCTTGCTCAGACTTCCTTTCCCTGACCACGGCCACTGCGCTTTCCTGAAGAGTGGGGAGTTCACATCTGTAAAGGACATTACATTTGCTCCTAGGGAGAATGCCAGCCCGGTGGAGAGAGTGGCGCACACACACACACACACACACACACACACACACACGGCTGTAATCTCAGTGCCTGGGGGACACAGGAGTGACTGAGACAGGAGGATCCGTAGCTGTACAATGAGTTTGAGGTCAGAGCCTGGGCTACAAGAGACTGTCTTTTAAAAGGTCGAATAAGTCACTGAACAATAATAAAATAAAATAAAAGTCAGAGCCGATGAAAGCCCTCTTTGTAGCCTCAGTCGCCTGAGATGCCCACACAGCGGCTGGCCAGGGCCACTCAGCCTAGACACGATAAGGCTGCGGATATAGAGATGGGCGTGTGTGCGGAGCGTCTAGGAGAGCTGCCTAGAGACGCTTAATGCCCGGAGCGCTGCGCTTCAGCGTTTTGAAGTGAGAAGGGCCAAGCTGAAGCTGCCCGGCTTTCTGGGCTTCCTGCTGTGTGACCTCTCCAACGCCCGCCCAGGGCCTGCTCTCTTCTCTCTCTCTCTCTCTCTCTCTCTCTCTCTCTCTCTCCCTCCCTCCCTCCCTCTCTCTCTCTCTCTCTCTCTCTCTCTCTCTCTCTCTCTCCCTACTCGAGTACACAGCCCACATTACAACTTTTCTGTCCTTGTTGTCGTTTTTTGTTTTTCCTTACAGTGTTTTTCTGTGTAACATCTCTGGCTGTCCTGGACTCGCTTTGTAGACCAGGCTGGCCTTGAACTTACTTAAGGTCTACCTGCCGCTGCCTCCCAAGAGCTGGGATTTAAAGGCAGGTGCCACCATGCCTGGCATTACAACATATTTTTACATTTTTAAAGGTTTTGTGTGCTTGCCTACAAGTGTGTATATGCACGACACTGTGCCCAGTGCTTGCCACGAGAAGCCAGGCGAAGGGTCAGGTCCCCAGACCTGGGGCACAGCAAAACTCTGCCTAAATCAATAGCCAACTAAAAAAGAGACACCTGTGTGTCTTCCCAGTTGCTCTGTGACGGACACTCAGTAAACATGGGCTTATAGCACTGTGCGCCCTGCGGGCTCCGTTCCCAACACTAAGCCAACAGAACTCGCTGATCTGGCTAACAGTAGTTCCTTCTATTTGTACAGAAGTAACCTCCACATTCTTCCGATGGCTGCTTTCCATCAAATCAGACAGGCCTAGTTTGCAGAAGGAATCCTAAAGCAGATGGAAACTCTATTTTCTTACAGTTCAGTTATTAAGTGCGCTTGTGAATAGGAAAAATATAAAATATAACACTCTGAAAAAGTCGCTCCACAGTCTAAGCGGAAGAGACAAGGAATTGCTGATTTCTGGAGGTAATACCAGCAATTTAACTGAGGCAGGAGAACTGAGTGCTGTAGCCCAGCCTGGGCTACATAGCAAGACACTATCTTTAAAATTTTAAAAAGAAAAAAAGAAACAAAACAAACAAAGAAAGAAAAAGCAGGGGAGATTGTACCTAGCAGCAGGGCCCACTATCTCAAGTCCAAGGGGACTGGGTGTGGGTTTTCTAGTTTATAAGTTCATTCAGAAACAGGAAGATTGGAAGAAAATGTCTGTATTCTGGAATAAGGTCCTTAGTAACCAGAAAAGCCCCTGTGAGAAACTCCCAGAAGCCCTCACTATAACAATAAATTAACCAATAAATTAATAATAAAACAATAATTAATAATTACCCAATCTTTTTCTTCCTTTAAATAGTGCCTCTCATTCCCACTCTCTTTTACACTTATTCTGAGCACCTGTGCGTGCTGAGGCCCTCTGTGGAGGTCAGAGGACAACTTCCAGAAGTTGACTCTTGTGGGAGAGTCTTCCTTCCACCACCTGGGACCTGGAGATTAACTGTGGTCACTAGGCTCAGCGTCAGATGCCCTTACCCTTGGCAGCCATTCTTTTGAAACTACATGAAAGGTCAGAGAAGACAATACAACCTAAAACCCCATGTCAAAAGTAAAGAACTCAGGAAGTGCAGCGGAGAGGAAGCTGGTGTTGTGTCAGGGGCTGGTGCCAGCTTGGCCAACTTGAACTTTACCTCTGAGGGCCTCTCAGGTCAAGGAAGGTGCCACACGCGCACACTCCACCCCCTTCATGGGCCAACCCTATGGAACAAGGTGAAAGAAGGTGACTGAGCTTCAGCACCAGGCCAGGAAGTCACAAGGAGGAGGAGGAGGAGGAGGAGGAGGAGGAGGAGGAGGAGGAGGAGGAGGAACAGACCAGGCCAGAGAATGCCTGGACATGGCTGGTGCTCCCACAGCGCAAATCCAGACCACTGTGGTGCTCCCATGGCTCAAATCCAGACCACTGTGGTGCTCAGAACATAAATAAGCAAAACCAAAGAAACCCTGGGTGTAGAAGTAGTCATGCCCTTGCTTCCAGTACTGGGGAAGCTAAGACAGGAGGATTGCTGAGACTTTGAGGTCAGGCTCAACAAAATAGTGAGGTTTAGGTTAGCCTGGGCTACAAAGTATCCACTATTTAAAAGAAGAAAAAGATTGGGTAATTTATTGTTTTATTATTAATTTATTGGTTAATTTATTGTTATAGTGAGGGCTTCTGGGAGTTGCCCACAGGGGCTTTTCTGGTCACTAAGGACCTTATTAAGTATCCCATTTTAAACAAACAAACAAACAAACAGATAATTTTAAAATAGAAACTGGAAGAAGCAGGCATGGAGGCATATGTATAACCAAGTGTTGGTAAGACAGAGGCAGAGAGTATGCTATGAGTTGGTGTCACTCTGTACGCATAGCTAATGCTAGGCCATGGGCTACATAATGTGACCCCTTTAAAAACATTTTTTAAAAGAACTAATGAAAAGAGAAGAAAGAAAGAAACCATGAAAAGTGTCTGGTCACTTGGTCCAGGCAAGTGGAGGTGACTTCTGCCAAAAATAACTCTTCAGAATGAGAGCTGGGGCAGGTTCGCAGTGGCACATAAGGGTAAAGCCAGCACTCAGGAGGCAACACAGGGGGATGATTGCGGCAAGTCCCAGGCTAACCCTGCTACACAATGAGCTCCAGCATTGCCTGAGCTAATGAGGAAGACCCTTTCTCAAAGAGCAGCCCCCCAAACCAACCAACCAACCAACCAACCAACAAACAAACCAGGCTAGTGAGAAGGCTTCACAGTTGGAGACCGCATACCTCAAACCCTAACTATCTGAGTTCAGTTCCCAGGATCTGCATTACAGGAGGAGAGACCCAGCTTCTGTGTGTCTGCAAGGTGTCCTTTGACCTCTGTACACATGTTATAACAGGTGTGAGCCAGCACCCAAATTGTGTGTGTGTGTGTGTGTGTGTGTGTGTTTGAGTTCATGCGTACATGTATGTGAGTATGTGCATGTAATTTTAAAATTGAGAGGGACAGAGGCAGAGAGAAAATGAATTAGAGAAAAAGACCTGCAAAGACTTTCAATTTTGAAATGATTAGCTAGAGTCTACAAAGACAATATGATTATTTAATTTATGAAAAAAAAATAGGAAAGGATAATACAGGCCAGGAAGCCATGACAGTAATCCATGATGGTATTTGAAAAAGATTGTGGGCTTCCCAAGATAAAACTTGTAGTAACTAAACTTGGAAACTCAATGGAAATATCTAATGGTAGTTCAGACACAGCAAAGCAAGAAACAGAGGACAGACATGCAAATCAGTAGAGTCGTGTCCCCCCTCCCCCCACCCTACCCCACCCCTGTAGCATCCAGAAAACAGGAAAGAGAAAATAAGAGACGTGGAGAGCTGTGGAGTAAAAAGCCCAGCGCTCCTTTGATTGGACCTAGAAGAAAAGAGAAACACACTACTTGAAGACACAGCGGCTGAAAATGTTGAGAACTTATGTGATGGTTTGTATATGCTTTTCCCAGGGAGTGGCACTATTAGGAGGTGTGGCCTTGTTGGAGTAGGTGTGTCAATGTGGGTGTGGGGTTAAGACCTTCACCCTAGTCGCCTGGAAGTCAGTCTTCCACTAGCAGCCTTCAGATGAAGATGCAGAACTCTCAGCTCCTCCTGCACCATGCCTGCCTGGATGCTGCCATGTTTCTGCCTTGATGATAATGGACTGAACCTCTGAGCCTGTAAGCCAACCCCAATTAAATGTTGTCTTTTATAAAACTTGCATTGGTCATGGTGTCTGTTCACAGCAGTGAATTCCTAACTAAGACAGAAGTTGGTACCAGGAGTGATTCTAGAGGAGCAGAAGTATAAGGATGAATGTTTCAAAATTTTGGAGTTGGTTGGTTGACCCACCAGCACTCTCAATTACTGAAACCTCTCCAGATTCTCTCCCTCCTGGGATCTCGGAGGATATTGAAAACCCATGGATGAAACTATATTTCAAGCTTAAAGAAGCTAAGGCCTTTGATTATCTTGATGAATCAGGTGATTCGGTGGTATACAATACGTTCTACAAGTTGGGGAAAAAATCGGAAAATGATTTTGCTGGCTGGTTACTCTTAGCATCTCGGGAAACAGTGTAGACAAAACAATGTTTATAATGACATACCCGGTAATGGGCAGAGAGGTGGAATTTATAATCGTATGACTCATTTGGACCTTTGGTACTGGCTAATCAATCATGGTCTTTCCATGGATGAAATGCATAGGAAACCTACTGCATATCTGTTTGATCTGTATAAGCAGAAAAATCCTCAAACAAACGATAAAAAGGCTGCATTGAATCATGGCAAAAGGCAATCTCGGCCAGTGAATCAATTTCCAGACTTGAGCCAGTTTGCAGATCCAGAACCCCTTGAATGAAGGGGTGGCCAGGTTCCCTGAGGAAGGATTTTGATAAGACACCTAAAAGTTTTGCTGTAACTCTTTCTCCAATTCTTCCCCAGAGGGACCTAAGGCCTTTTACAAGGGTAACTGTACACTGGGGGAAAGGAAATAATCAGACTTTTAAGGGTCTATTGGATACTGGTTCTGAATTGACACTGATCCCAGGAGATCCCAAGAAACATTGTGGCCCTCCAGTTAGAGTAGGGGCTTATGGAGGACAGGTGATTAATGGAGTTTTGACGGATGTCCGACTCACAGTAGGTCCAGTGGGTCCCCGAACACATCCTGTGGTCATTTCCCCGGTTCCAGAATGTATAATTGGGATAGATATACTCAGAAATTGGCAGAATTCTCACATTGGTTCCCTGACCTGTAGAGTGAGGGCTATTATGTTTGGAAAGGCAAAATGGAAGCCTTTAGAGTTGCCTCTGCCAAAGAAAATAGTGAATCAAAAACAGTATCGTATTCCTGGAGGAATTGCAGAAATTACTGCCACGATCAAGGACTTGAAAGATGCAGGGGTGGTGGTTCCCACCACATCTCCCTTTAACTCTCCCATCTGGCCAGTGCAGAAGACAGATGGATCATGGAGGATGACAGTTGACTATAGAAAATTAAATCAGGTAGTAACTCCAATTGCAGCTGCTGTACCAGATGTAGTTTCGTTACTTGAGCAAATTAACACATCTCCTGGAACCTGGTATGCAGCTATTGACCTGGCAAATGCCTTCTTCTCAGTACCAGTCCATAAGGACCACCAGAAGCAATTTGCTTTCAGTTAGCAAGGCCAGCAGTATACCTTTACAGTTTTGCCTCAAGGATATATTAACTCTCCTGCCCTGTGTCATAACTTAGTTAGAAGGGATCTTGATCATTTGTCTCTTCCACAAAATATCACATTGGTGCACTATATTGATGACATTATGCTGACTGGAACAAGTGAGCAGGAAGTAGCAACCACTTTGGATTCATTGGTAACACATATGCGTATCAGAGGATGGGAAATAAATCCAACCAAAATTCAAGGACCATCTACCTCAGTGAAATTCTTAGGAGTACAATGGTGTGGGGCATGCAGAGATATTCCTTCTAAGGTAAAAGATAAGTTATTGTACCTGGTCCCTCCCACCACCAAGAAAGGAGCACAACGTTTAGTGGGTCTATTTGGATTCTAGAGACAGCACATTCCTCACTTGGGTGTGTTACTCAGGCCTATTTACCAAGTGACAAGGAAAGCTGCTAACTTTATGTGGTGCCCAGAACAGGAGAAGGCTCTTCAACAGGTCCAGGCTGCTGTGCAGGCTGCATTACCACTTGGACCATATGATCCAGCAGACCCAATGATACTTGAGGCGTTGGTGGCAGATAGAGATGCTGTTTGGAGCCTCTGGCAGGCCCCTGTAGGTGAATCACAGAAGAGACCTTTGGGATTTTGGAGCAAAGCTTTACCGTCATCCACAGACAACTACTCTCCCTTTGAAAAACAACTCTTGGCCTGCTATTGGGCCTTAGTGGAAACTGAACGTTTGACAATAGGACACCAAGTACTATGCAACCTGAACTGCCCATCATGAGTTGGGTGTTATCAGACCCTCCAAGTCATAAAGTAGGGCGTGCACAACAGCAGTCTATTATCAAATGGAAGTGGTATATACGTGATCAGGCCAGAGCAGGTCCTGAAGGCACAAGCAAGTTACATGAAGAGGTTGCTCAGATGCCTATGGTTTCTACTCCTGTTACAATGCCATCTGCTGCCAAGCATGCACCTATAGCCTCATGGGGTGTTCCCTATGACCAGCTGACTGAAGAAGAGAAGACTAGGGCCTGGTTTACTGATGGCTCTGCAGGTTATGCAGGCACCACCCAGAAGTGGACAGCTGCAGCATTACAACCCCTTTCTGGGACAACCCTGAAAGATACAGGTGAAGGAAAATCTTCACAGTGGGCAGAACTTCGGGCAGTGCACATGTATTACAGTTTGTTTGGAAGAAGAAATGGCCAGATGTACGACTGTTCACTGACTCATGGGCTGTAGCCAATGGATTGGCTAGATGGTCAGGGACATGGAAAGATCACAATTGGAAAATTGGTGAGAAAGACATTTGGGGAAGAAGTATGTGGATAGATCTCTCCAAGTGGGCAAAGGATGTGAAGATATTTGTGTCCCATGTAAATGCTCACCAAAAGATGACTTCAGCTGAGGAGTTCAACAATCAAGTGGATAAGATGACGCGTTTTGTGGACAGTCAGCCTCTTTCCCCAGCCATTCCTGTCATTGCCCAGTGGGCACATGAACAAAGTGGCCATGGTGGCCGAGACGGAGGTTATGCTTGGGCTCAGCAACATGGACTTCCACTCACCAAGGCTGACCTGGCTACAGCTGCTGCTGAATGCCAGATCTGCCAACAGCAGAAACCAACACTGAGCCCCAGATACGGCACCATTCCTCGAGGTGACCAGCCAGCAACCTGGTGGCAGGTTGACTACATTGGACCACTTCCCCCGTAGAAAGGACAACATTTTGTTCTTACTGGAGTAGATACTTATTCTGGTTATGGATTTGCCTTTCCTGCACATAATGCTTCTGCCAAAACCACCATCCGTGGACTCACAGAATGCCTTATCTATCATCATGGTATTCCACACAGTATTGCTTCTGACCAAGGAACTCATTTCACAGCCAGAGAAGTGCGACAGTGGGCCCACGATCATGGAATTTACTGGTCTTACCATGTTCCCCATCATCCTGAAGCAGCTGGTCTGATGGAAAGATGGAATGGCCTTTTGAAGACACAGTTACAGTGCCAATTAGGTGGCAACAGCATGGAGGGCTGGGGCAGAGTTCTTCAGAAGGCAGTATATGCTTTGAATCAGCGTTCAATATATGGTACAGTTTCTCCCATAGCCAGGATTCATGAGTCCAGGAATCAAGGGGTGGAAAAGGGAATAGTTCCACTCACTATCACTCCTAGTGACCCACTAGGAAAATTTTTGCTTCCTGTCCCCACAACTTTAGGTTCTGCTGGCCTAGAAGTTTTGGTTCCGGGGGCGGGGGGCGGTGCTCCTACCTGGAGCCACAACAAACATCCCATTGAACTGGAAGCTCAGATTTCCCCCTGGCCATTTTGGGCTTCTAATGCCCTTAAACCATCAGGCTAAGAAATGAATAACTGTGTTAGGAGGGGTGATAGATCCAGATTACAGTGGGGAAATTGGATTGCCTCTCCACAATGGAGGTAAGCAGGATTATGTCTGGAGAGCAGGAGATCCCCTAGGGCGTCTCTTAGTACTACCATGTCCTGTGATTAAAGTCAATGGGAAACTACAACAGCCTAATACAAGCAGGATGAGGAAGGATGACCCATCAGGAATGAAGGTATGGGTCAGTCCTCCAGGGAGAGCCTAGACCTGCTGAGGTGCTTGCTGAAGGTGAAGGAAATACAGAATGGGTAGCAGAGGAAGGCAGTTATAAATACCAGCTAAAGCCACGTAACCAGTTGCAGAAACGAGGATTATAAGTGATATGAATGCTTCTATGTTATTTTGTTAAGGATACATTTGTCTTTCTTCCAATTCCTTTAACATCAATTGGTATTGAGACACTAAAAGAATGTTCCCAAGGGACATTGCCCCATTGTAAATTTACAAATATGTTTGTGATTGTACGAGGAATAGTTATATCATATTAGGAGTATTCATGACCTTGTTATTGTTTCATGTGGACATGAGATATTATCTGTGTCAAGTTGACAAGGGGTGGATTGTAGCAGCTATTCCTGGTTGTCAACTTGACTCTATCTGGAATGAACTACAATCTAGAATTGGAAGGCTCATCTATGATCCTAATCTGGAGGCTCAGAGATATGTTTCTGACCTGGACTTAGCATGGAGATCTTGAAGCATAGTGGCTATGGATTCCAGTTCAAGATCATCTGGGATTAAAGGCATGGAGACACACACCTTTAATCCAGATTATGGCTATGGATTCCAGTTCAAGATCATCTGGGATTAAAGGCATGGAGACACACACCTTTAATCTGGGCTACACCCTCTACTGGAGACATATATAAGGACATTGGAAGAAGGAAAACGGATTCTTCCTTGCCGGCTTGCCTCGTGGGACTGAGCAACTGCAAGATCCTTGGACTTCCATTCACAGCTGCTGCTGACTATTGTTGGGGAGTTGGACTACAGACTGTAAGTCATCGACAAATTCCCTAACTACATAGAGACTGCCCATACGATCTGTGACTCTAGAGAACCCAGACTAATACAGCTTACCAGACGCTGCAGCTCTCAGGCTTGAGGGTGCTGAGCAGGAAGATACACAGAAAAGAAACCAAGACCCAGAATGGTCACAGTTACATTTAACAAACCAAAACCAAGCAAGATCTTCAGAATCAAAACAAAACCAAACAAAACCAAAAGGCTGTGTTACAGAGAAACAACCAGTCTGTGACTCTCAACCTTCCCATGACTGCAACCCTTTAATGTATTTAAACATTATTAAAAAGTATTAGGGCCGGGCGGTGGTGGCGCACGCCTGTAATCCCAGCACTTGGGAGGCAGAGGCAGGCGGATTTCTGAGTTCGAGGCCAGCCTGGTCTACAGAGTGAGTTCCAGGACAGCCAGGGCTACACAGAGAAGAAACCCTGTCTCGAAAAACCAAAAAAAAAAAAAAAGTATTAGGGTCTGGAGAGATGGTTCAGCGGTTAAGAGCACTGGTTGCTCTTCCAAAGGTCCTGGGTTCAATTCCCGGCAACCACATGGTGGCTCACAACCATCTGTAATGGGATCCTATGCCCTCTTCTGGTGCATCTGAAGAGAGCAATAGTGTACTCATATACATAAATAAATAACTCTTTAAAAATGTATTAAACTGCAGTCCCGTATGTTGTGGTGACCCCAACCATAAAATTATTTTTGTTGCCATCTTAACTGCAACTTTGCTATTTTATAAATTGTAATGTAAATATCTGTGTTTTCTGATGGTCTTAGGTGACAGCTTGTGAAAGGGTCGTTTGAACCCCGAAGGGATCAAGACTCTCAGGTAGAGAACTGTTGAACTAGACAATCACCAGATTCTCAGTAGCAACAAAGGAAGCCAGAAGCCAGTGACTAAAGGCAGGCTAGGAACGTCAAGCACTGAACTGAAATTCTGCGTCCTGCAAAGCATCTTCTGAGAGTACGGGCAAAATCAAGTCATTTGTATTTTATTTTTAAAGTGTTTTTATTAGCACATTAATTATACAGAATAATAAATATACAGAATAAGGATGGTTTCAGTACAGTGTTCTCATAAGCTCCTGTTGTCTCCTTTGAGCTCCAGTGTTGGGAAGACACTCTCCTCTTCTCAATGAGTGCCCTTCCCCAAGGCTAAGACTGCTTGACTGTGAGA
The DNA here is from genome assembly GCA_964023405.1 of Apodemus agrarius. NCBI lineage: Eukaryota > Metazoa > Chordata > Mammalia > Rodentia > Muridae > Apodemus > Apodemus agrarius. The sequence continues at coordinate 67,626,689 of OZ030022.1, read as the reverse complement.
CTGGACACCCCCTCCCCCATGCAGTACTTAAGAATTGTCCTGAGGTTCTGGGCTGCAGAGGTGGCTAGTCCTGGGCAGGGTTTTGGAAAGAAAGCTTGGGGGAGTTTGGCTTAGGGAAATTAGTTTTCAGCCAAGTCTTGGGTGGAGTGATGCAGGGGAAGTCAGGGAGGAGTAACCTTTGAACAGGTCTAGAAGGATGAGTCAGGACTGGCCTGCTGAAGACACTGGCGGAGGAGGGGCCCCTCCCCGGAGAGCTCAGGCCTGGCCAGCTCAGAGGGAAGGGGAGGGGCGAGGGAGGGACGGGGGAGGGGGAGGAAGGAGAGGAGGGGGAAGAGGAGGGAGGAGGGGAGAGAGGAGGGGCGGGGGCCGGGGTGGAAGGCTGGAGTGCTGAGGAGAGCCCAGCTACAGCAGGGATGGGTTCAATGCGGAGGGGCTCGAACACATCTCAACAGTGGCGGGCACTGTAGCAGGACGATGGGCGCTGGGAGCAATGGGCGGACTGAAGGGACTTGAACTGAAAAGGCGTGGGAAGCAGAGCTGATGGGCGTGGTATCCACGCAGGGTGCCAGGTTTCGCTAATGACGCTGGTGGGCGGCAAAGCCAACCCACAAGAGGGCTCTACTCTACTAGAGATGTATTTGAGTTTGACGCACACACAGAGATCTGTAACAGGAAACCGGAAGTTGGGGTCTGAAATTTAGGCTAGAGCGGAAGTCTGGAGGGCTTGGGCGTGATGGTGGTCATCTTAATCTTGGCACCTGGGACGTGGGAGCAGAAGCAGCAAGAGTTCAAGGTGACGTTGAGGCCAGTCTGAGCTACATAAGTCCTCATCTCAAAACACCCTAAAACACAAAACATAAAGTTTAAAAAAAAAAAAAGCCAGAGAGATGCTGGGGTGGGGGTGGGGAGAGACAGCATAGCCCGCCATTTGATGAAACATTTGAAGAGTGTAGCATAACTCACCCGCCAGACTTCTCCATCACCATGTACTTAGAATAGCAGAGTTTCCATTCACCTGGTGACAGGCCTGTAATCCCAACTAAAGCTGAGGCAGGAGGATCGAAAATTCAAGGTTTACCTGGAACTTTAAATTGAACAGCAAAGTTTAAGGCCAGTCAAAACAGCTTAGGAGAGACTCTGGCTTAAATTTTTATGAATGGCTGGGGCTGTAGTTCAGCGGCAGGACAGCTTGTGGGTAGCCTGGGACACCCAAGGTCCTGAGTTCCGTTCTCAGTACTAGAACAACGTAAGAGAGAGGACTGCTGAGGACTGTCTTCCTGTGCCCAAGGTCACCCTCAATCTGCCACGCAACAGGAGCCCTGTTACAGCTTGTGTGTAGAATACCAGATCTTGCAAACATTGTTCAGAAACAAGAGATACACAGAACCTTCCATTAGGACAGTCTGACAAGCCAGGCTTGTGCCTGGACACTAATTGACAAGCCTGAACAAAATCTTCAGTCTAGCCACAGGAGCCCTAACGACCAGGATGGACGACACGCAGATGGAAACATCTCAGGATGCTTACCTTTTTCATCCACCATTGTACAATAATATATTTGGAAAGCTCACAGAATTTGAATGCATGCATAGCCATACAAATTTTAGCTTTGAAGGGGACCTCAGAGGGCATTTAATCCAATCACGGGGAATCAGAGACTCAAGAGACAGGCACCACACGGGCCCCTTGCCTGTGGCAAAGCACCATCTCCGCTGATCCACACAGCTCCTTCCCGGCCCCCATCCTCTCTATCACAGGATTTAAAGTTTGGGAGGGGGAGGGGAAGGGGTGGTAAGAGGAGAATACAGCTGTCTATGTGGACAACTTGAATGTATTTATGAACATCATGAATCTATCTGACCTTGGCTTAGGTAAGAGCAGGACGTTGAGGCTGGAGAGACGTATCACTGTTTAGCGAGTCATGGTGACACACACATATAATCGCAGCAGTTAGGGGGCTAAAGCAGGCTGATCTCTGTGAGTTCAAGACCAGCTTGATCTGCGGAGCAAATTCCAGGTCAGCCAGGGCCACATAGAGAGACCTAGTCTTTAAAAGCTCATAATAAATAAAACCAGCCAGCCAACAAAACTCACTTAAATTTAGCTTCGAGGACCTGAATCAGACCCCAGACCTCACACATCTGCCGACAATCCCTGTACTCTGGAGACAGGAAGATCACTGGGGCTTGTAGGCAGCCAATCTATCAAAAAATGTGAAGTTCAGGTAGAGACCCTGCCTCAGCAGAAGAAGACTGATGGAGAAGGAGCCTTGGCGTTCCTGAAAGCATGCACATCTGCACACATGTGCACATAGCCAAGCCATATAGGCCAGGTGTGCCACTTTCTCCTCTGCCATCACCCAAGAGAATGAAAACATGCACACAAGAATATATGCGTTATACATAGGGACATACTTGCACAAACACAGACATACACACATACACACACAGACAAATGCAAACACACACACACACACACATGTAAACACACACAAGCTCAAGCATGCAAGTACACACACATGCAAACACACACACAGGCAAACACACACATGCACACATAGCTCAAACATGCAAATACACACACACACACAGATCCCACACACGTACCACAAGTCTCATTAAGATTCTTCCTTTGCTTCCTGGGCCCTAGTCTTCTTACAGCTTGTGTTGAGTCCTAACAGGACAGACCCAGAGGACAGTGGTGCCTCCTGTGACAGTGCCTCTGTCAGCAAGTAAAATCGTTGTAAATATGTCCCAGACATACTTATGTTAAAAGAAGTTCATCTGTAATCTGCTTGCAATTGGGAGTGTTGTATTTTACAAGGTAAACTTCATCTTCTACACGTGGGAAGGCGGGGATCTGGGAAGTGTCCTTCACCACTGAACCACATCCCAGCTCTTGGCTTTTAGCTGGCCTGAAATCTGTTGCGTGGCCCAAGCTAGAACACAGGAGCTTGTCCCTCAGGGTCCCCAAGTGCTGGGATTTCAGAACGTGCCTCTGCAGCTGGCTGCAACCTTAATCTTTCTTTTGAGACCATCTCACAAAGTAGCTTTGGCTGGCTGCTAGCTCACAGAGACCAACCTGCCTCTGCCTCCCAGACACGGGGATTGAAGGCCTGTATCACAACACCTGGCTCTAAACTACAGCCTTTTAAGCAGTTAGAAATTAGTGAGGTGGGCCGGCAAAATAGCTCAGAAGGTATCGATGCTTGAGGCCGACCCTGATGGCGAGTTCAGTCCTTCGTAACCTACACAGTGGAAGGATAGAATGAACTCCAGCAAGCCGCTCCCCGTCCACAAATACACACTGGGGTATGCCCCAAGGCCCAGAACACACATGTTGATAAAATAAGATGTAATTTAGAAAAAGAAACTAGAGAGGTGGCCATAGGTGTCTCCACAGGAGATAGCTGCTGCCTCACACAACAGAAAAATTTTAACTATCCTGGAATGTTCTCTTTGTGCAAAAGGAAGCCATCTCTAAGTCGAACCTCTTCCAACCCATTCTTGACACATGTCAGTAGACACTGGACTCCGGGAAAGCAAAGGGTCCTGAGGTGGTGTCCCGAGGCGGGGTCCGGAGGCGGGGTCGGGAGGCGGGGTCCAGAGTCCTGGTGCCCAGGCAGCAGCCCCTCCCCTTTGTATCTCACAGTACAGAGCAATTTTGAAGGCACAGAGTTGGGATTCATTATATAATCAGTAATTTTTAAAGAACTAAAGCAAAAACGTGGAACAATGCAAGCGCAGAAAGCCATATTAAAAATAAAAAATAAAAAAAAAAGATTCATCCAGCCAGTGCTCACCCCGGCACTCACCGAAGGCCCTGATTCTTCCCACAAGCCTCACCTAAGGAGAGGCTGAGCATCGAAGTCTCTCCGTGCAGCAGCAGCAGCGAGCGAAAAGGCGGAGGAGACGAGGAGACACCGGCACTGGAGCAAAGCTGAGCCACAGCCCAGCGGTCGGAGGGCAACACGCCCACACTAACCACGGGAGTGGATTTCTAGGTTGCCCACAGTGACTGTGTGGAGCCGCTGCTGTGAGCCCCGGTCTGACATTACCTCCCTGCCTGCTCAGATGGCCTTAGCGAGGGCCGGAGCACTCAGCCGGCTGCGGGAGAGGGGACTCGAGATAGATGGAGTTGCAAACCTATTCATTTACCAAGTCACACTACAGCCCTGGCCAAGTTTCCTTAGAGTGTCCTAGTCAATCGCGGCGCTCAGAACAGACGTGCGCTGACAAGGCAAGGGAGTCTAATGGGGCTTCGCTTTTAATATGGATGTTGTTAGTAACGTCTCATAGGATTAAAAACCAAAGAAAGGTCTCAAGGGCTGGGGGCTGCTGCTCAGTAGAAAGATTCTTGCTTTGTGTGTTCAGGGGTTAGCATCTTTAAGCCACAGACTGTGAAAAGGGAAGAGAAGAGATAAAGTGGAGACATGGTGAAATCAGGAGCCCAGGCACCTGTAGGAGATCATACTTAGCTGCTATGGCCAAAACCGTCACACTGACTGACCGTGGTGCAGCTGCACTTTCTAAAATTTTGGTAAACAAATTTGTCTTAGTCATTGCTCTATTGCTGTGAAGAGACATTGTGACCACAGAAACTCTTATAAAGGAAAGCATTTAGTTGGTGCAGGCTCACAGGTTCAGAGGTCAGCCCACCGTCACCATAGTGGGGAGAACGGTGGCACACAGGCAGACATGGCGCGGGAGAGGGAGCTGAGACCTGATCTGAAGACAGCAGGGGGGCAGGACCAGGCTCCAGCTTTTGCCGCCTGAAAGCCCGCCCCCAGTGACACACTTCCTCCAAGAAGGCCATGCCCTCTAACCCTTCTCAAGTGCTGCCACTCCCTGGTGACTAAACACTTAAAACATAAGCCTGGGATGGCCATTCTTACGCCGGCACTAGAATCTAATGGTATTGAGTGTCCACTATGGATCAAATATTTTGTCGCTGTTTTTGAGACAGGATCTCCTGAGTCTCAGGTGGCCTCCAACTGGCTATGTAGCAGAAGATGAGAGAGATCTTCTGATCCTCTGCACAACCCGCCACATCTGCCTGAAGTCTGGAGTCCTTGTCCTGTGCAGGCTGGGCATGATCGCAAGCAACCACAGGAGACTTTAACTACGTTATTTAAATTTTCCCCTTTTCTTTTTTTAAATTTTAATTCTATTAAATTGTTTCTTGTTAGCGTGTGTGCATGTGTATGTGTGCATGCACACTGTGTCACAGCACATGTATGTGGAGGTCAGAGGACAACTTGCAGCTGCTTCTCTCCTTCTCCCGTGTGGGTTCCGGGGATCACACTCACATCGTCAGCCGTGGTGGCACACGTCTTCAGCTGCCCAGTCATACTGATGGCCGGGCCTTCTTACAGTTGAGACGGGGTTTTGTTACATTGTCCAGGCTGGCCTCCAGTCCGTGGTCCTCTTACCTCAGCTCGTGTCTTGACATGTTTGACGTGGACTGGGTTCGTATTCTGTTTCTCTATTTATGCTTATCCAATCTTCTTTCCTTTTATAAAATTTTATTTAAAGAAATTTATCTTGGCAGGTGTGGTGGCTCACACTGTGGATCCAGTAGGAGGGAGGCAGAGGGCGCGGGTCTCTGTGAGTTCCAGGATGAGGGCTGCATAGTGAGACTTGTCTCAAAGAAAGAAAGAAATTGCTCTGTGTGCCCAGGGTCAAAGTTGGGAGACAGAGACACGTCACTGCACTTGCAAGGTCAGAGAACAACTTGTGGTAGTGGGCTCTAGCTTTCTACCACGTGGGTCCCAGGACAGAGGCCAGCCAGGTCATTGGGCTTGGCAGCAAACGCCTCTGTCTACTGAGCCCTCTTGCTGGCCTTCTTTTTCCTTCTCTCCTTTTATCCTCCTCTCTCATCCATGGGTCTTTAACTTATTATTATTTTAACAAGCTTTAGTATCAAGAAACCTTTCAAATTAATAAAAAAAAGTATACCAAATTAACTAGATCCAAAGTCTATCCAACTAAATGAACTACATATAGATAGACTTGGAATTCAAAATGTAAGCTATTAAGCTTCATGTTAAATCCATTGAATAACATTAGGTAATAACTGTTATATATTATTATATTAATATACTTATACATAACATATATTTATATGCAATGGTGTCTATATAATTATTATCATTACCATTTTCATGTGTATATAATAGTTATTATTATTGTTATTATTTTGTGTGTTTACTGCAGCCTCTTGGTTACTGAGATTATAAGCACATGACACCATGTTGAACTACGAATAGGTGCTTTAATAGTGATTTTTCTCCAAGCAGGTTGTGGTGGTGCCTGTCTGTAATTGCAACACCGGGGAGACTGAGGCAGAGGGATTGATTGCTTTGCATTTGAGGCCAGCCAAGGCCACATAGTAACCTCAAGTTACACAGTGAGACCGTTTTTAAAATTTTTAAATATAATTTTTAAAAAATTAGAAGCTGGGCGGTGGTAGCGCATGCCTGTAATCCCAGCACTTGGGAGGCAGAGGCAGGCAGATTTCTGAGTTCGAGGCCAGCCTACAAAGTGAGTTCAGGACAGCCAGGGCTACACAGAGAAACCCTGTCTTGAAAAACCAAAAAAAAAAAAAAAAGAAAAAAAAGAATTTTCGGGGCTGGAGAGATGGCTCAGCGGTTAAGAGCACTGATTGCTCTTCTAGAGGTCCTGAGTTCAAATCCCAGCAACCACATGATGGCTCACAACCATCTGTAATGAGATCTGATGCTCTCTTCTGCAGTGTCTGAAGACAGCTACAGTGTACTCACACATAATAAATAAATCTTTTAAAAAAAAAACATTTAAAAAAAATTAGAAAACGAACTGCCTCCTGGACGAACATTTGTTTTACACTTTGATCCATAAACACATGAATTAAATGTCGAGTTATATCTAAAATGTCTGATGCTCATTCTGAACCACCTTGCACCAAAGGAAGGAGAAGGTTCAGGGGAAGCAGCCGCTCAAAGGGTGGTGCTGAGAACACGCTTCTGTTCATGCAGGGCTGGTCCTACAGGCTCGCTCTGGGGGCTGTTGACTGATCTACAAAGAGAGCACACAGGCAGAAGCATGAGGAAGAATGGATGGCTGACTGTGGCTGCCCTGGGGCCTCAGACTCTAAGTTCCTTGGCCTTTGACCTCCTGCCCCCCCCCATCCCCCCCCCCCCCCGGCCCTTCAGCAGCTCCGGCGCTATGGTGCCGGCCTCTCTACCTTGGACTCCCCATCTTGACTGAGTTGTGTCCCAGTCTTTCTGGCTGTCCGGTTCACAGCTAGAGGCCTCTTTCAGCCTGTTAGCATATGTATCACTCCCATAGCAACCCCCACTGCGCTGGGCGTGGTGGCGCACACCTGTAATCCCAGCACTTGGGAGGCAGAGGCAGGCGGATTTCTGAGTTCTAGGCCAGCCTGGTCTACAGAGTGAGTTCTAGGACAGCCAGGGCTACACAGAGAAACCCTGCCTCAAAAAATCAAAAAAAAAACAAAAACAAAAACAAAAACAAAACAAAACAACAACCCCCACTGCCATTGGCTCTGGTTCTGTTTTTCTGGAGACCCTAATTCCCCAGGAGCCTCCTATTCCTGGCCAGGAAGCAGAGGTGTTTGGGGGCACCCGGGCATTGGGATGGTTCACACCTGGCACTCTTCAGGGCTGTGGCTCAGGTCTGAAGAAAGGCTGATTATGTAGGTCAAATCCACAGTTGTAAAGCCAGGAGGGAGTCAGGGCAAGCTCAGTGCCAGCCTCTGTAATGAGTGGTGTTTGTCTCTGGGCTCAGTGACAGGTAGGTCACCTGAGGGCACGGTGATGGTGTGGGTGAAAGGTCTGCTTTGTGAAAGTATTCACTATGAGTAGCAGAAGACGGCCCCTTCTCCTCACACGAGAATCACTTCAAATTCTTCCTTTTACAGAGGTTGGAGCTAAGCCCGCACCTGGTTACAGCCACAGACCGGGCTGGGCAGGGCTGAGCTGTTGACTTCTGTGTGTCTGTTTGCGACCACGTCTCCCAGACTGCCCTGCACGCCTGTCACATCTCAGAGGCCCCTGTGGGAGGAGAGAGTGACACTCATCTCCACTCACTGTGGATCTGGAACATCCCAACGACCCAGTTCCTGGTGCTTGGCCTCTGAGCCTCAACTTTTGCAGCAAAGCTAAGGTGTTGGCTTATGGCTGACGGAGCGCCAGGCAGAACTTCGTTTCATTCCTTGACTTGGGTTCTCCTTGTTCGGCTCCCACAAGGTGTAGACGCGTTTATCTGCTTTTCCTTCTCAGTACTGCTATGTGCCAGGCCCCAGGCATTGTTAGCCCATTTCTCACATAAAAAACTGAGGTCGAATGATCTCCACTACAGGGAGTCTCTGTGGCTCCGACAAGAAGCCATCAGCCATTGTTACTCACCCTTTGGTGGGAGTTTGTCCAATATCAGGAGTCAATATGTGGAGGTCAAAGGCAGGCGTTGGGCCTCCTGGGGCTACAGGCTCAGGCAGTTGTGAGCCACTGACATTGGTGCTGGGAAACAAGGTCATATACACTTCAAGAATGGTAGTTCCTGCTGGGCGTGGTGGCGCACGCCTGTAATCCCAGCACTTGGGAGGCAGAGGCAGGCAGATTTCTGAGTTCAAGGCCAGCCTGGTCTACAGAGTGAGTTCCAGGACAGCCAGGACTACACAGAGAAACCTGTCTCAAAAAACAAAAAACAAAAAGCAAACAAAAAAAAGAATGGTAGGTCCCACTCCTAGCCACTGAGCCACCTCTCCTGACCCTAACTTCTTTGTAATAGGCACACAGAAGCCATACATGTTTATGGGGTTCCCTGACATGTGTCCTGACATGTGTCCAATGTGTAGTGATCAGTAGGGGCAACTAGCACATTCATGACTTCAAAGGCTTCTAGTGTATTTGTTTTTCTTTTTGTTGTTGTTGTTGTTGTTGTTTGTTTTTTTTTTTTTTTTTTTTTGAGACAGGGTTTCTCTGTGTAGCCCTGGCTGTCCTGGAACTCACTCTGTAGACCAGGCTGGCCTCGAACTCAGAAATCCGCCTGCCTCTGCCTCCCAAGTGCTGGGATTACAGGCGTGCGCCACCACGCCCGGCTCTGTTTTTCATTTTTATTTACAGATTTTTGGAGACAGGGTCTCTTGTAGCCCAGGCTGTTCTAGAATTTACTCTTGATCCCTCTGTATCCACCCCCCCACCCCCTACCCCCCCACCCCCCGCCCCGAGTGCTGGAATTAAAGCCACGCACTCACACCAGGCTCCCAGCAAGTGGCTTAAAATAATAAACAGTAGTTTATACTTACCGAGCATTTGCACAGTGCCAGGGTTTGCCACAAGTGCTTTGTATGTCTCTGTCACTGGCACCTCAGCACCCCCAGTGCAGGTTCTCTCTCTCTCTCTCTCTCTCTCTCTCTCTCTCTCTCTCTCTCACACACACACACACACACACACACACACACACACACCATGCATTTGTGTCACAAACATTAATAGTAAATAAAATTTACAGACTTGGTAGATGGCTCAGCAGTTAAGAACAGTTGCTGCTCTTACACAGGAGAGGACTAGCGTTTACTCCCGGCCTGTAAAGCCAGCTCCAGGTATGAGAGGCCTTTGGCTTCTATGGACACCTGTGCTCATGCGCACAGACATACACATATATACCATTAAAAATTAAATTCAGGGGACTGGAGAGATGGTTCAGGGGTTAAGAGCACCGACTATTCTTCCAGAGGTCCTGAGTTCAATTCCCAGCAACTATATGGTGGCTCACAACCGTCTGTAATGGGTTTTGATACCCAATTCTGGTGTGTCTGAAGACAGTGACAGTGTACTCACATATATAAAATAAATAAAATCCTTTTTAAAAATTAAATTAAATTAAAAAATAAAACATAAACTAAAATCTGCTCCTCAGTGAACCCTTTGTATTTTGGAGTTGCTGGGAATGATTACAGACTTGGAATACTGCTGTTCTCACCGTGTGAACTGAAAGTTAGAGGGATTTCAGAGCCTTCGGGGCCACAGCAGGGCGTGGTGGCTCTAGAACCCGAGTCTGGGCTGGGTTTGTACTGCATTTTCATCTCTGCTTTGACCTAAAGCTTCTTGTGGCAGATGACTGTGTTCAGGCTTCATGAGGGGTGGCTTCAAACTGGTATTGAAATCCATTCTCTGTCCATGTAGACTGTCTGTAGACTATCTGTAGACTGTCTGTAGATGAATAGGTCAGAGAGTGTTCCCTTTCCAGAGAGGCTCGCAAAGCCCTGCAAGTACATTTCGTAGAGGTAAAGGAGGCATGTAACTTCCTCAATAATAAGGAACTTTGTGAGGGAGGGGAAAGACTGGAAGAGACTGGTTCAGTCTCTGAAATCACCGGCTGCTCTTGCAGAGAAACGGAGTCCAGTTCCCAGCACGCACATGGTGACCCACAATCATGTGTAACTCCAGTTCCGTAGCATCTGACACTTTCTTCTGTCCTTTATGGTGACCATGTGCAGGTGGTATACAGACACACATGTAAGCAGACACTCATGCACATAAATGAATCATAAAGAAGGTAGAAAGCTCCAAGCTCTTCTACCTTCTTATGGCTTCTTTGTTAGTTTGGCTCAGTTTTTGCTGGTTTTGAGACATCTTTACTCTCTGTAGCCTAGGCTAACCTGGAACTTGAGCTCCTGCAGCCTCAGTCTCCGAGTCCGAGGGTTACAGGCATGTGCCAGCACATGCCACTCTGATTCTGCTTTGGTTAATGGATCCAAGTTTGGATGGCGCAGGTTGAGAGGCTGGTGGCGCTCTTTACAGGCTGATCTTGCTGTCGGCTTTGGGCCTCCTGCCCGTCCCTCCATCTGGATCTCCCTTTTCCATCCTACTGGACTCTGTTCCAAGTTCACAAATCCTTCTCTCAGCCATGGACTTCACTGACATTTGAACCCAGTCTCAGCACCTGCTGACTGAATGGAATCATTTCACAAGCACGTATGTCCTCTGCTTCATACTAGAACTGCAGAGTTTGCTATTCTAATTAAAAGAGAGGATCGTGGATGACTGAAGCAAAAGCACCCCCCCACCTGTGTGTGTGTGTGTGTGTGTGTGTGTGTGTGTGTGCTACTTTGGCAAGCTACTGAGAATGTGAATACCTGGCCAGCTAGTCAGCAAGACATTGGCTTTCAGGGTGCTTGAAATGGGGGAAATTTACTGATTGGCTCTTGATCTCTGGGGTTCAGCTGATCCGGGCCCTGGCTAAGTGACTGTTCCTAGCCGCATGTCTTGGTCTCATGGCTGAAAGAAGGCGGCATGCATATGCCTGCCTTTGCCCAAATGTGCTCTTTTCGTAAGTGTATCGCCCGTGCTGAGGCGGCCCCGAAGCGCTTCCAAGCATTGGCAGGCAGAGCAGTAGCTCTTGTTTGCTCTGCTCGCCTGGTGGAGTCTGAGGACCAGGAGAGAAGAGGGAGCAGAAAGCAGATCTGTCTCCTTTTAAAAGTTTGTTTTTCCACAGCGATCCTCCTTCTTGTGAAATCCTCTCCCACCCCCGATGCTCTGAGGAAAAACACTCTTTTGTTCTCCAAGTTATGAGAAAACAGGGCAGCAGCACAAAGTCACAGGAGGTGCCGCTGAATACGCGGCTCCAATCTCTTAATTACAGAGCTCAAAAGAGAATAATATATTTTAACTCAATGCCTCCCCCACCTAAAGGAACAGATCTCCAGTGAAAACAACTGGTCTCTAAGATCACGAGAAGAATCTATGCCAATCTGTGCTCCAGCTAATTTCACTAGAGTTTTATGGTTGCTTAAATCACACTGATGTGGTGAGCTTTGCTCTCCCTGATTTAAGAGACTGAAATGCCCGCAAGGGTTTTCCTGGGCACAATGGCTTAAGACAATGATGTGTCCCCCAACTTCCTTGGTATATGTTCCCAGAGCCCTTGAGTTCCCAGATCCTTCACACCCTGACTCTTGAGTTGTATTGAATTTTGTCTTCTCTTGGCCTGTGCATGGACCCATGTGACTGTCCCTTGCTGTGACTGTTCCTTGTCGTGACTTATTAGCCTATTTAAAAAAAATATTTATTTTTATGTATATGAGTGTTTGCCTGCATGTATCTCTGTGCACCACATCTATACATGATAGCCTTAGAGGTCAGAAGAAAGTGTTAGATCCCATAGATCCTATGGGTACATCGATAGATATACATCTACCTATAACTCCTATAATTGGAGTTATAGATAGATGTAAGGTACCGTGTGAGTGCTGGGAACCGAATTCAGATCCTCTGGAAAAACAGATATCCTCTTAACCACTTAGTCACAATTCCAGCCAGTTCCTCCTCATCCTCCTCCCCTTCCTCCTCCTTCTCCTCCTCTTCTTCCTCCTCTCTCTCCTCCTTTTCCTCCACTCCTCCTCTCCCTCCTCCTCCCTCTTCCCCCTCCTCCTCCCTTCTTTCTCCTCCTCTTCCTCCTCCTTCTTTCCTCCTCTTCTTCCTCCTCTCTCTCCTCCTTTTCCTCCACTCCTCCTCTCCCTCCTCCTCCCCTCTTCCCCCTCCTCCTCCCTTCTTTCTCCTCCTCTTCTTCCTCCTCTTTTTCCTCCTCTTCTTCCTCCTCTCTCTCCTCCTTTTCCTCCACTCCTCCTCCTCCCCTCTTCCCCCTCCTCTTCCCTTCTTTCTCCTCCTCTTCTTCCTCCTCTTTTTCCTCCTCCTCCCCTCTTCCTCCTCCTCTTCCTTCTCCTCCCCTCCTCCTCTTTCTCCTCCTCCCCTCCCTCTTCCTCCTCCTCCTCTTCTTCACTGTTATCTATTCTTTTCTGAACTGAGAGGTTACAGGTATTATGATACTTTTATAGCTAAAAAGCTCATCAATATTTTCCCAGGAACATAGATGTTCCCAAGACATTGCATTAGAAATTTTCAATTGAACATCATCTTTGAGTCTGTATGTGTTTGTTCGTCTAAGCTGGAGACTTCCATGCAGCACAGAGATGAGAACCCTGGAACATCTTTGTTTGTCACAACATAAGCCTCAACACACCCCAGGGTGCCCTTCCTCACGTGCTCCAGGCCTCAGACCTCTGCTCTCTCTCACTCTTCAAGCTCAGTCCATCTCTTTCTTGCTCTTCTCCTAAGCTAGGCACCACCACAACTACGACTCCCCTCAGAGTCTGTCAAACAAGCGTCTCCGCCAGCCTTGATCCCTCTCTTGCCTGAACCTCACAGCTTCTGCTGTTAACTCTTCTGAACACTCAATCACCTCTCCTTCCCAGTGAAAGCCAGCCTTCAAATTGTGCTTTTCCTGGGAGCTACAGCTCTCACACAGAAGCCAGACCTTCTCTCTGGAGAAGCTATTAACTGTGCCCCTTCATTTACAGAACGAAGTCTATCTCCTTAGCGGGTGTGCAAGGCTCGCCTGCTCTAGCCCTAGTTTCCAGTCTTGCCTCACATGGTTTTTTTCTTTTTTTTAAGTTTTATTTATACGAGTACACAGTCACTGTCCTCAGACACACCAGAAGAGGGCATCAGATCCCATTACAGATGGTTGTGAGCCACCATGTGGTTGCTGGGAATTGAACTCAGGACCTCTGGAAAAGCCTCTTAACCGCTGAGCCATCTCTCCAGCCCCCTGACTCGCATGCTTAAAGGGTAACAGACATTTCTAGAGAGTGGTTTTCTACTCCTGACCTTTATGCACAAAGTTCCCTGTGTCTGGTCGTTGGCGAGCAGTGCTGTCAAGGCTAACTGCCCCTCCTCCGCCCTGTCATCCGAACCACAGATTATCTCTCCCCTTCTACTTTTCTTCAGACTTTGTGTTTATTTCCTTCACTGGATGCGTGTGATTGTCTACCTGTCTAGGCTAAGAACCAAAGTTCTAAGGGTGAATAACAGGGGCAGGTGGTGCTGGCACCTGTGAGGCAGGTAGAATTTTGGAATGATCCCCGAGCCCTTGTCCTATGGTGAAATGTCTGTCCACCGAATGTGGGCAGGATGTCCAAAGAGACAGGGAGTTTGCTCCAGTCAATAGGTCACCTCAGACAGTGAAAGGTGAGGCAAAAGTAGGTTTATTGATGAGTTAAGGCTGACACTGAGTTAGCCCGGGGAAGATCATCCTGGACGGTCTGGCCTAACCAGATGATCCCTTCAAGAAGAAAATAGGCATTTCCATGAGAAGAGGCGGTTGAAGCATCAGACAAGGTCTCCTGCTGACCGTGAGAAAGCAGTGTGCTGTGTCGTGGATATGGCCATAGAGCACATGGCTGGGCTGGCTTCCGGGAGCCCGGGACTCAGCACTGAATTCTGCCGAGAAAACCGAACGCCTCATATGGAATTGGAGTGTTGACATTTCCTTTTGGAGACAATATTATTGTTATGTAGCCTAGGCTGGCCTCAAAGAGACAGTGATCCTCCTGCCTCAGGACACAAGGGATTACAAATGTGAGCAACCAAGACTAGCTTAACCTCTTGATTTTGGCTTCATGAGATCTGGTGAGACACATCTGGATTTCTGAGTTGCTATACAAAAGAATTAAACAAAGAAGAAGAATTAAATCAATGAATCTTGCTGCTGGGTTGGGTTGAGGTTCTCATCTCATTGCCCAGGTAGGATCAAGAGTTCTCTTGTGTTTGCTCTCCACACACCGAAGACGACAGGGGGAATCCAAAATCAAAAGACAAGATCCACCACTGTAGCCACTATAGGCACTGTAGCCAGCAACGGGTACTGAAGCCAGCTATAGGTGCTGAAGCCATCTATAGGTACTGAAGCCAGCTATAGGTACTGAAGCCAGCTATAGGTACTGAAGCCATCTTTAGGGACTGAAGCCATCTATAGGTATTGAAGCCAGCTATAGGTACTGAAGCCAGCTATAGGTACTGAAGCCAGCTATAGGTACTTAAGCCAGCTATAGGTACTGAAGCCATCTATAGGTACTGAAGCCATCTATAGGTACTGAAGCCATCTTTAGGGACTGAAGCCATCTATAGGTACTGAAGCCATCTATAGGTACTGAAGCCAGCTATAGGTACTGAAGTCAGCTATAGGTACTGAAGTCAGCTATAGGTACTGAAGCCAGCTATAGGTACTGAAGCCAGCTATAGGTACTGAAGCCATCTATAGGTACTGAAGCCATCTTTAGGGACTGAAGCCATCTATAGGTATTGAAGCCAGCTATAGGTACTGAAGCCAGCTATAGGTACTGAAGCCAGCTATAGGTACTGAAGCCAGCTATAGGTACTTAAGCCAGCTATAGGTACTGAAGCCATCTATAGGTACTGAAGCCATCTTTAGGGACTGAAGCCATCTATAGGTACTGAAGCCATCTATAGGTACTGAAGCCAGCTATAGGTACTGAAGTCAGCTATAGGTACTGAAGTCAGCTATAGGCACTGTAACTAGCCATAGGTACTATAGTCAGCAATGGGCAATGTAGCCAATAATGTTGTCATTACTAACTTTAGGAATACTGATTACACAGCAAGAAAAGTCCCAGGGATCTGCTGGGCTGTGTCTGGCTCCCGCCATGTAATTCCTCTTGGACCCTCTTGAACTTAATTCTCGAAACCTCAATTTTTTTTTCATCTGTAAAATGCGAATAGTAGCACCTGCCTTACAGTATATTGGGGAGGTTAAACATGTTAAACATTAGCATGCCCCAAACTCAATTCCCTGAGGAAAGGAGTACCCAGCATCCTTTGTCAAGGCTTAAATAACACCAGGCCTGTATGTGGAGAGAGTTCACCACACTTGAGCTAGATTAATAAACAGCACTCTGGGTGTCAACTATAAAAGTAAGCTTAAATTAAACCTGGGGCTTGGAGATAACCCAATGTGTAAGGGTATGACTCCTAAGCCTGGTGACCTGGGCTCTATCCTCAGGACCCACACAGGTAGGAGATAGCCAGTTCCCACAAGCTGTTCTCTGACCTTCTCCTCACATGCACTGTGGCATAGCCATCTTAAGTAAATTAAAACACCGTAAAAACTTAAATGCAAACTCTCCTTGCAACTTTCCTCCTAAGGAAGAGTTGATGTAGCCCCTATTTATTCCTATGTGAACTTGGGCATCAATACCCATCAGGCGAGTCAACCTTTTGTTATTATAACATCAGTATCATCTACAGAGTTCACAATAGAGGATCATGCAACTGAGTTGCAAGAAAGATCACACACACACACACACACACACACACACTCAATAATGTTTAAAGTAAGCTTACAATTTTGTGCTGGTTTGCATTCATGGCTATCCTGGGGTACATGGGGCCCGTGAGCCTCTGGCGACTTCAGGAAGGGCTGCAAAGGAAGATAGTAAGAGGGCCGCAGAGGCGAGGGTGCAGGAGCAGGGCGGTCAGTTCGCAGGGGCATCTGGCTCCCGGCAGGGACAATGGGAAGAACTGAGACGTCTCGAATTTCTTCATGTCGAGGCGTTTGGGGGATTGTGACATTCTGTTCATTTGTGTGGAGGTTCTCATCTTCCTTTTGTAGTCACCACACTACAAAAGGCACTCGAGGCTGAGAGGGACATCGGGTCCACAAAAGATCAAAAGCAGTCATCGTTGAGAACAAGTTGAAATGTAGCACTATTGGCCAATATTAATTTATGTTCTAGTGACAACTTGGCTTTAGTTCTTCTCTTCTTAAAAATATATAATATGGGCCGGGCGTGGTGGCACACGCCTGTAATCCCAGCACTTGGGAGGCAGAGGCAGGTGGATTTCTGAGTTCGAGGCCAGCCTGGTCTACAGAGTGAGTTCCAGGACAGCCAGGGCTACACAGAGAAACCCTGTCTCGAAAAACCAAAAAAAAAAATTTATATATATATGTATATGTATGTGTATATATGTGTATATATGTGTGTATATATATATATATATATATATTGTGTGTGTGTGTGTGTGCTCTCACGTGCACATGTGTGCACATAACACAGCATGAGTGTGGAGGTCAGAGAGGAACTTGCAGGAGTCAGTTCTCTCCTTTCACTGTGTTGGTTCCAGAGACCTACTGACCCACATTTTCTATCTTTTCTTTTTTCTTTCTTTGTGCTGCTGGGAGTCAAAATCAATTTTGTACCAACACTAGGCAAGCACATTAACACTGACTTACACGCCTAGCACACTGTTACACACCTAGCACACTGACTTACACACCTAGCACACTGTTACACACCTAGCACACTGACTTACACACCTAGCACACTGTTACACACCTAGCACACTGACTTACACACCTGCCCTTGTCTGTTCTTAGGTCCAACCAAGACTTCCATTTCAAGAGGATTCCACACCCCTTCTTACTGTATCAATAACACGCAGATACCTGCCTGAGCTGGGACTCACGTCGGGGTGGCGGTGGGGAGGGGGAGGGTGCCTATACTGTATTGAAATTTATTTCATGTGTTTGTTTTAACAAGGTCTTGATATGTAGCTCTGCCTATCATCAAACTTACCTCAGACTCTCAAGTCTGGGGTTACAAACATGTACCACCACAACCAGCCCATGTTTGTCTTCTTTAAGGCAAATTGAAATGCGGCAAGAATGTGTCTGCATGCTGGAGTGCATCTGAGCCCACGCCCCTTGAGTAGGAACTGTATTTTGGCACAGTCCCCAGATCACCAGGCATCCCCTGTCACAGGCAGGTCACACCTGTATGGAGCACCTGCTTCCCCTCTCATGGAGCAGCTGGGAAGATTGTCCCTGTCAGAGACTACCCCTCGGCACAAAGAGATGAGGGCTTCTGAGGCACGCACAGGTGCTCTGGGAAGTTAATCCTCCGTTTCCTCAAAGGAATCTCCTCCAAAGATGTGTTAGTTCGTTTTGAATCCTTTTCTACCTGCAAAGCAACTTAAGCAAGAGAGGGCTTGTGGGCTGACAGCGTGAGGGGCACATTGTGTCCTTCGTGGTGCAGGGGTGTGAGGCGGCTTGGCACCCCACATCCAGTCAGGAAGCAGGGAGGGGTGAGGGAGGGCTTTCCCCTTCCCTGTTGTTCAGTCTGGCACCCGGGCTCAGGGCGTGACACCACCCACCCCAGGTAAACCTCTGCGGAAACACCGTCACAGACACGTCCAGCTTACATCCTAGCAGAGTCTCTCCAGTCAAGTTGACAGAAAAGATGAACCACCACACCTTATCTGTCTCCTTTACTGTTGTTGGTACTCTGTCCAAGCTCCACCCCACAGTTACCTGGCAATAGCCAGGTATGCCCTGCCCCACATGCCTGGCCCACTATAAGAGGGGCTGCCTGCCCCTCCTCTCTCTCTTTTCCCCTCTTTCCCTCTCATCCTTACCTTTCTGCACTCTCACCTCTGTCCCTCTTGGGCTCCCCTCCCCCCTCTCTCCACGTGGTCATGGCCGGCCTCCCTCCCTCCACTTCTCTCTCTCTCTCTCTCTCTCTCTCTCTCTCTCTCCCTCTACTATACCATTGACTCTCATCCTCTTCTCTAAATAAACTCTATTCTATACCATGTTGGTGTGTGTGTGGTCCTTCAGGGGGAGGGGATGCCTGAGCATGGGCCCGCTTAGGTACCCCCTCCCCCACGCCGCCGTGCCATACTCACTAACACCCTTTCTCTCTTTTAAATCCCAACAATGGTGCCAAAACCCGGGACAACAACTACATTAATAAACAACACTAAACCATCATTTGGTGCCGAGAACCATCAACTGTGTTAAGTGGCCATATGACATCATAGCCTGTCCCACTCATAGCCTATCCAGAGCAACCCTGCGTCTAATAGCTGAGGGTTAATTATACTTCTTGGCCCTTTTGAAGAATGTCTCAATAAAGAATTTCAGGGAAGTTGACAAAACAACGCCACCTTCCCTCCCGTGTGACAAGTGAGGCAGAGGCTTGGCGAAGCCAGAGGCTGAGTCGCGGTGTCCACCGAGCTTGGCCCTCGCGGGGTTGGCTCAGCCTCACGCACTTCCTGGAGCCGTGCGGTTTAGCCCCAGAGTTCTAGTGTGCGAACTTTGCTCCCAGGTTCCAGGTGTTCCTCCAGAAGGAGGACGTCGTGTCAGACGGGGTAAAGGACAGAGGCTCCGAGGAACGAGAAAGCGAAGGACTGCTGAATCCAGCACGGCCTCACCACCACGCTCCAACCGCAAACAATCGCTCCTGTTACTAACTGGCTTTTATTTCTCTCCACAGCTTGGATGGCCACCTGGAAGGACATGCTTTTAGAAGTGAGAGAGAAAGTAAGCTTGGTTCCCATCTCTCGGGTGTAGACAGTGAGCAATGAATGAATTCTTTAAAAGCATTTGTAAACACGCCCAGGGGTGAGTGAACAAACCAGACCATTTGATGAAGCAAATAACAGCAGCTGTGTGTGTCCTCCCGGAAGTTCCCTGAGCCCGAGCCTAAGCTGGAGTTATTGTCTCCAATATCCTAAAAGATGGCAGGGAATAAGAGGCAGAGAGAATTGCTATGACCTAGAAAAGTCACATTTACAGGCAAAAAAGGGGCTTCTCAGCTATCTGTAGGTAACTGAACATTTAGGAAAAATGTTTATACACAGCTATACAAGACACAGTGGTCTGCCTTCTCAGATCCCAGTCAGACGAAAGCCAGAGCATTTGAAAAGGAAGGAGCACTTGAAAAGTGAGGAGCACTTCCTAAGGGAGGAGCACTTCAGAAGGGAGGGGAACTTCAGGAGGAAGAAGCTCTTGAAAAGGGAGGAGCATTTGTGTGGGCCGTGAAAGGACCTGTTTCCTGGTCCAGCTAGGTTTAAACCTCAGAGCCCCAGCGGGTGTTCCTGCAAGGGACGGAAGCGGAAGGCCATTTGCCAACTCCCAGACACTAGACTCCTGACATGAGCCTCAGCTCTCCACAATTCTGTGGCCATCAGTCACTAGGGCAATGCCCCAAGCCCCTGGTATTCTGTCTGGACTCCACCCCCACAGTTACCTGGCAACAGCCAGGTAGGCCTGACCACTATGAAGGGGGATGCTTGCCCCTCTTCTCTCTTGCCTCTCTCCCTCCGACTCTCTTGCCCTCTTGCCCCCCCTCTCTCCACGTGGCCATGGCCTCTGCTTGTCACTCATCACAACTCTCCACCAATAATAAACGCTTTAAAACCATGGACTGCCTCTCCTCTGGACCCACTGTGCTGGAGCAATGGCGCAGGTCTTCCTCTAAGGAGCCACTCGTGTCTAATCTCCTGCAGTAGGCTTCCCAGCCAGCGCTCCCAAGCCACGGCTTCCACCAAGCCAAGCCACCCAGTCAAGCACGCCAAGGACTCGGCTGGAGCTCCCCTGCTGCCCTTTTCCGACTAGAGCCGGCCTGGCCTGTGGCCCCCACTCCATTCTCGGCTCTTCTAAGACATCCAGGGGTGTCTGTGGTGTTCAAGAGCCAGAACCTGCTGGCCTAGGCCTCCGTGAGGCCCGGGCACCCACGAGCCTGCTTCTGCCAGTCCCCCGCGGTTCCCTGAGAATCCCAGACTGCGCTTCTCCACCCCCTGGGCGGGGTCCTGCGGCTTCCCATAGCCCGACGCCCACCCGGCAGTGGTCAAATTCCCTGCATCTGCCTTGCCCAGCGGCCCTTGCCCAGCGGCCGAGCCCTGGCCAGATTGGGCCACCACTTTAAACCCCTCATTTGAAAAGGAAGGAGCCCTTCAAATGGGAGGAGTGCTTGAAAAGGAAGAACATTTGAAAAGGGAGAGCAAAGGTCAGATAACAGAGATGGCAGCTGGGAAAGAGGCGAAGATAACCATGTTTACGGCATCTTCTAAGAATGAGCCTGAGCCAGTTAAACATAAAATCAATCTTAAAGAAGACCAAAGCTGTGACTCAATGAAGAAGAAGTGAGGGCTCATTCTCCCACCTTCACAGAGTAAGGGGGGTTCTAGGGGGTCCCTTAGGCCTTCAGCCATCCCCTGAAGTGGGGTGTGACTGACATTGGTCATAAGAAAGGGTCCACAGGCCATGCCCCAGCACCATGCTGATGCAGTGCCCAGGGCCATCCCCCTGCACCATGCTAATGCAGTGCCCAGGGCCATCCCCCTGCACCATGTTAATGCAGTGCCCAGGGCCATCTCCCACCACCAAGCTAATGCAGTGCCCAGGCCTGGCTTCCTCCCTGACTCATTCTTCACAGGCACCTGCTGCCTTCTCAGTGCTTCCTCACCAATAAAACGCAGGAAGAGCTCCCCAGGGCTTGGCGGGAACCCCACAGACCTTTGATGGCAGTTTCTGAAGCAAGGCCTGGCTTCCTAACAGGGCAATCACCTTCTAGGCTGCCCTGAGTACAGATGCTATAACACACGTTTGGGCACAGGTGATTGACAGTACATTATATTTGTGTAGTAAATACCTTACTGACTAAGTCTCTCCCCAGCCTCCTCCCTGCCTTTTTGAGAAACAGTCTCATGTGATAACCCAAGGTAGCCCCATATTTGAAAAAGCCCTCCTGCCTTAGTTTCCCAGGGGCTGAAAGTCCAGGCTTGAGCCATCACATCTGGTGTAATGGGTCGGGGTTTTTCTATACCCTGCCCTTGCTCCGAAATAATGACACAGAGACCTGGAATATTTATTAAAAACCTTCTTGCATTATAGCTGGACAGGGCTCTCATCTTCTCTAACCTAACCATGTTGGCCTGGCCTATGTCCCAGCCTGCAGCCTTAGGCTCCTCCAGGCTGCTCCTGGCCCATCAGCACCTCCCTGACTTTCCTAGAGACCTCGCTTCTCTCCTCTTTCCACCCCGTAACCCTTCGCCTTAGTCTCTCCTGCCCAGCTATTGGCTGATCAGCTCTTTATGAACCAATCAGAGGTGATGGAAAACAATTTTTTACCCAGCACTGGGGCAGGAGGTGCTTGACAGTGCCAGCAAACATCTGGGCTGCAGCCAGGGCTCCAGACACCAGTGGCCAGCATCTGCACACACTGCACCAAGCCCTCCACGACACTCTGGTCACAGCTGGCCCTCGTTCCTGCTTGGCACCTTGAACTCTGAAATAAGCATCACAGACAAACAAGGCGGGGTGGTGAGATGGGATGGCGACACCTCCTCCTGTACCCCATGCCTGCCCCAGCTCTGCCCCTCCCCTCTGCCCATGTGTCCACTTCCTCCTCCTGGATAGATCTCCCGGGGCACGCATTTGACCCTGAAGTCACTGAGAGTGAGCATGTGAGAGTTTAAAGTGTTCACGAAGGACCATCCCCAAACACAGCGGTTCTCTGGGTCTAGCCTTCCTGAGCCACATACCTCTGTGCATTTGAGAGGTGGCTTAGATTTGAAACATAAAACATACCCTGAAATTTGGAGACAGACATAGAGCAACAGCAAATGAACTATAAATTTCCTATTGAAACACTAATACTGTAAATATTTTGCTTTAAACGCAGTAAGATTAAAGTCAGTGGCCACGTTTCTTCTGACATTCCTAAATGAAGCAGTAGGCGACTTAGAATTACAGGTGTGGCTCGCATTCAATTGTTCCTGTCCATAGCCGCTCCAGACAGCCCCTCCTCCCTCAGACAGCCCGTGGCAGTGCTAGCCCACTCCCTCAGACTCCCTGAGAAAGGGAGTTCTTCCCAGTCCTTCTAGGGGAAGGGAGCGGGCTGAGAGAGACTGCAGGTGCCGGAGAATTGTCTCTGACATAAGGCGGCCATGGCGCTCTCTCCTGCCCTAACTGCCAGTCAGGAGGGGAGCCTTTAGAACCTGATGTGTCCTGAGACAGGAGGTGGCACAGGAATTCTGTAGAGGGCCTGGTAGATGGATGGCACACTGGTCTAGAGAAAGTCAGGCAGCACCCCTACCCTTACAGCAAGCGAGACAGGAGACACAGGGAAGCAAACACGGACAGCTCGGTGCAATGACCACTCACTGGTGAGAGCAGACTCGGAGAGCAGGGACAGACCGGCCAGAGAGGACGTTACTGTCGGAGGAACCCTCAGCTTGTCAGAGGCAGAACTCGCTGCATCTTTGCGAGCCGCTGAGAACCGGCAGCAGATGGACCCACGGAGCCCGGCCTCTAGAGACCACAGGCCGGCCAAGGGTAAGTGTGGAACCTGCGCTGTGAGGCTGAGGATGTAGGTCAGGTGACCGTGTTTGCCTAGCCCTCGGCCTGGCTTCCCAGTGCCAGCACTGCTTAACTGGGTGCAGGGGTGCACACCCAGTGCATGAAGCAGGTGGACCTGGAACTCAGTTGTTCTTGGTATGTAGCAAGTTCAAGGACAGGCTGGTGTCTTTGACTGTCCCTTTCCAGACCCTGACAAAAAAAGACTGACAAACAACCAGGGAGTGAGTACTTAGGCTGGCTAGGGCCATCTTGGGCGGTGGCTACCATGATTACTCATGAGGATCCTACTCGATCTTCCCACATACTTTCCTACCTTACTAGAAATAAGCAAGCGTTAGAGATGGCTGACGAGCACGAAGGCCACACTGTCCACTCTCTGCCGCCACCAGCACCAACGATTCTTGATACAATTCTTGATGCGTAGAACTCTCGATACAAGCCTGGGACAAACCAGGAAACTTCTGGCCAGATCGAGGTTACTTCTGTCCTGACCACTTTACAAGTCTGCTGCTTCTGCCCCTCACCGCCTGGGATCACACTGGCCCCAGTAAACCCCCAACAGGCTTAACTTAAGGGCCAGTTGTCATGCCCAGGGACCCATCTGTCCAGCATCTGATCAGGAAGCTGTGACTCTAGCAGACTTTTGTTACAGTGGAATACAGACTCGGTGTTGTGGGGCTGGTTCCTTGGAGGGAAATAAGATTTCTGGATTTTATGTGAAATGGTCGATTTTTAAAGATGGCTAGAAAAACAAATTCCATCGTGTGGGCCCAGTGAGGGCGGCCTGCAAGACTGTTGTGGCTCAGCCACAAACTGGGGCGTGGCCTACTGAGGGGATGAAAAATAATACTTAGTAATCTCACTCCACCTGGCTTCAGATGAATGAGACTCAAACTATGCTCTTTTAGTTATTAGGCTCTGAGCAATCACTGGGTGATTGATTACCCTTAATCTAAATCTCTAACCTAGTCTGACTACTACCCCAACTGTACATCCCAAATACTTGATGTTTGAAATTTTCTGGGTAATTTCTGCTGCAGGAGTCTGGCATCCTGGGGAGGCATTTCACCCTGGCATGTGCTGCTGGTCCATCATGACTAATGAACACCTCCGGATCTCTCAGTCTTCGCTTCACGGTCCCTACCCGTGACGCCCAGTCCGCCCGGTAACTCAAACTCCACCTGTCTATTCCCCACAGTAACTGGCCCAGTCCGCCCTGTAACTCAAACTCCACCTGTCTATTCCCCACAGTAACTGGCCGTCACCAGCTTTATGTAATGAATAGTTTTAAACTGGGGACAAGGTTTACAGATGAAGGGTGGCACAGGTCTTGGGGCAACCGGCTCTTGGGGTTCAGAATTTAGCATCTGAATGCAAGCAGCACCAGACCAAGCCCCTCAAAGGGAGGTCTCTGCTCCTCCCAGGGCCGCCCTCCCTCCCTTCCGACTCCCCTCTCCTCCTGAGGATGGACCAGCTCTTGGTGGTTCCGCCTTTTCTCCTACTCTTCTTCCCTACAGGGCTACTCCTGGGGCTCTAACCTTTCTTTTCCTTTCCCTCCTCCTCTCTTTACCCTCCTGTTTCTTTCCCTTGCTTCTTCCACCACCCCCTCTGTGTCCTGGTTTCTGTTAACCCTAGGCTGGCCTTGAGCTCACTATGCAGCTCAGGCTGTATCCAAACTCATGATGTTCCAGGTCTCCGCCCTCACAAGCTGGGATCACAAGCATATCACCGCAGCCAGCATGAGACAGTTTTCAGACTTTCCAAGCTGTACCCTGGAGTGAGAATCAAACTGAGAGCATCAACCCTAGAACATCGAAAGGAAACACTGAGCCGTGGAGGATGCGGGAGGAGGGGCCTGCGGAGGGGGAGGGGCCTGCGGGAGGGGGAGGGGCTCTCAGAACAGAAGGGCAGGGAAAGAGTCAGGGAACGCAGGGCCAGAGCACTGATGGCCTGACCTTGTTTCAACATCTACAGCCTTCCCAAAGCAGAGCGAGCGATCGCACGGCTACGCTTTAATTGCGAATAACTATTTGTTATTTTTTTCTACTACATATATGATGTCTTAACAACGTCTGGCTTCAGAGACATGAGAAGCCGGCTGAATTGAGGGGAGGTTGATTTCTCCTTATTCTTCGACTTCAGGTGAGTCTCCGGTCCGCTGGGTGTATTGAAAGGCCTGCAGAAGGGGCGTGGGGAGAGGCATTGGGGAACTTATCCCTGAAGTGCTCTGTCACCGGTGTGTGCCACTCGGTGGGGACACTTGGGCCTCACTCTTGCTTGTCCTTCAGCGTCGTCTGCCCGACGATGCCTCTTGGAACACAACCCCCATCTCTCAACCTCAGGCTGCTCATTACACACAAACTCTGTCCCGGCCCCTCCACCCACCCCACCCCTGTCCTCAGGCTGGGCCTGCTCAGTGCATCCCGCTGAGCTGAGAATGGCTGCCCACAGCATTCTGCCCTTTTCATTCATCTGTTAGAGTTGCGCTTGCTTCGCTGATTTGTAAATTTACGCTCTTTATTCATATTTCTCAATGAGAGCCTCTGGATGTAAGTTCTTGTGGAGCTTTTGGCAAGCACGCCGGCCCAGGAAGCCTACTCTTTAAGCCTGAACCAACACTTAGGTTTTCTTTCTACAAATTAAGAACGTGTTGTTTAATCTGAATTTAGAGAAGCAGGGAACCCACTGGAATTATTTAATATTTTGCAATAATCTAGTTAGCTTAATATTAGGCCCTTGTGGTTGCAATTTTTTTCTTTTTTTTTTTTTTTTGGTTTTTTGAGACAGGGTTTCTCTGTATAGCCCTGGCTGTCCTGGAACTCACTCTGTAGACCAGTCTGGCCTCAAACTCAGAAATCCGCCTGCCTCTGCCTCCCAAGTGCTGGGATTACAGGCGTGCGCCACCACGCCCTGCTCGTGGTTGCAATTCAGATTTCCCTCTTTATGATATTAGTCTGAAGATCTGTTAGGCGACACCAGTAATGTATCAGCCTTTCTTTACACTAAACCCCATGTATATTTATCTATTATACAACTGACATTCGCTTCCCCCATCCCCGCCCTTGCAATGGGCCGCCTCTCTCCAGGACTCCAGCCAGAGACAGGGGGATAGTGGCTAAGCGTCAGCTTCTCTCTCATAGAAAGTTACCAGAGTCCTGCTTCGCGAGCGGGAAGCAAGCCTGGCCTCATTACCATAATGGATGTGTCCCCCACACAGGGGATTTCAAACCTTGGTGTCTGGCCCACCTCACCTGCCAAAATACAACTGTCCTGGACAATAGCTTACTGCCTCTGTAACAGGAGGCAGAGAGGGGGCCAGCGTGGCGGTCTGGGGCCGTTCTTCTGCACCTCACCTCCACTTCTGGGAAAGCGGGAACTGTATTGGGACAGTGTTTTTAAACAGAAGACCAAGGTAAGTGGCAAACAGACTTCTGTTTACAACCTTCTGGGCGGGCCTTAGTCACATGGCCACTTGGCTACAAGGGAAACTGGGAAATGTAGTTCTTGTCTGAAAGCCTATGGACTGGGCTAAACCTTTTTATCATGGAAAAATGAGGATAGACTGAATAGACTATCAGAGCAGGCAACGCCCATTCTCGAGGAGAGCTGGGACCCTGAAACCCAGAATAAGGAGTCCAAGGGCAGAGCTGGGGTCAGACAGCTTCTCTGCCTATCTGGGACTGTCATGAAGGCACCTGACCCTTTCAGGAGGCTTCGAGGGCCAACACACGTGTTGCCCACCTTTTTTGGGGTGGTGTTTTGTTTTGTGGTTGTTTGTTTGGTTGTTTGGTTGGTTTGGTTAGGGCTTGAATTCACCAGCCTCTCTTGGGCTCCAAACACTTTGGCTGGGACTGAGGGGTCTCCTGTGCACACGGCGACACTGTTTTCAGGACAGGAAAGACACACTACTGGCACACAGTTTAACAACAGAGCGGGCTGTCTGAACATGTCAGATTTCAGCAGATACAGTCGCCCTGCTTGTGTGCGTGTGTTGGGTCAGCATGCTGCTGTAAGGCCCCGCTGCAGGAGGCCTTGGGGACACATCTTCTTTCCCTGTACAGTTGTTATTTAGATCGCCCCACCCGCCCCTTCTCGGCAAACCACTCTGTGCAAAAAACACAGTGGCATGCAAGCGTGAAAAGAAATCCAGGCTGCACAAATAGATTGATTTCCAATTAGGAGAAAAGGAAAGATTTTGTGGCTGGATCTGCACAATAATCATTAAACACACTGTCTAGAACAGGACTGAGACAAGAAACACTCAGCAACATAAAACAGAATAGTGTCCCAGATGACCACTGAAGAGAAGTCCCGTCACCGGCCATGAGACCTTCCAGGTGGTAAGTTGTCGATCAAACCTTCAATGTTGGCCCACCCTTCCTTTTCAAATAAATCCAAATTCCTTGCCCTGGCATTCAGGACTCTCAAAATTAAGATTTAAATCTTATGAACACAGATGCAAAGATACTAGATAAAATATTTCGAATGGGTGTGTCGTCACCCAGTAGGGTTCATTTTGGATCTTCAAAAGCAGTTCAACAATAGGAAATGTATTCAGTTCAATACTCCATAGATTAACAGAGGGAAAGCATTGAGGATCTCAGTAGGTGCTGAAAGGGGGGTGATTACACTCAGTGCACATCACTGTTAGAAGCAGACAAAAGGCAGGTGCAACCTTGGGACCCAGCAAACCCCGGACTTAGTGCAGTAAAGGTGGGATTCCCACGAAGGCAGCGAGCGTCCTCACCACGCCCGTTATTTGTGATGTCATCAGCCAATACAATAGATGCAAGAAACGTTGGATAAAGATTCAAAGGAAGAGAACCAACTCTCAGTATTGTAAATTATATCCGTATACAAATGGAAAATACAAAAACATCAGAAGAAAAAAAAAAAACCCTCTAGGTGGTGGTGGTACACGCCTTTAATTCCAGCACTCTGGAAGCAGAGACAGGTGGAGGTCTGAGTTTTAGGCCAGCTTGGTCTACAGAGCATGTTCTAGGACAGCCAGGGCTACAAAGAGAAACTCGTCCTTGAAAAAACAACAACACAAAGACCCTATCTTACCTATGTTACAGAAAGGGTTTCTTTGATTTGGGGGATGTTGTTTGGGCTTCCGTTCGGACCTGAGGCTCACCTAGGCTGACCCTAGAACTGCCTTCCTGCCTCAGTGTTCTGTGGAGCTTAGAGCCGGCACCTGTGCTCCAGGCACAGGATGAGGTTTGTCAGGTTTGTCTTGTCTTTGAAGGCCTCCCTCGCTATCTTCTCTTCCACTAAACTGTGTTCTTGGCCCTCAGCAGGGAGTGGAGCTGAACAAAGCAGGAAATGGATATTTTAATATGAATTGAAACTGACTCAAATGACAGTGTTGCTCTGTCTTTGAATCTGGAACTGGATCTGACCTGGAAAAGTCCAGAAAATTCCTATCCTGTTCCTTCTCTCCAAAAACAGCCCAAGGGCCCAGCCTAGAGACCTTTCCAAGTCCTGGAGCCACATGATGTTTGTTCAGTTTGTCCAATCAAATAGGGCAATATGTCAAAAAGCTTATTATCATGATGGGAACATGTCCTGTCTGTCACAAACAACTACCTTTGCTAGTGAAAAAAGGCATTTTTAAAAAAAATTAATAAATTTAAATTAAAAATAAAACATGTAATACATTTTGTTTTTTAAAAACATAATAATAAAATATATTGGTGAGCTTCAAGGATCTTTTTTTTTTTTTTTTTTTTTTTTTTTTTTGGTTTTTCGAGACAGGGTTTCTCTGTGTAGTCCTGGCTGTCCTGGAACTCACTCTGTAGACCAGGCTGGCCTCGAACTCAGAAATCCGCCTGCCTCTGCCTCCCAAGTGCTGGGATTACAGGCATGCGCCACCACGCCCGGCCTCAAGGATCATTTTTAATTGGAAAGTTTTAAGAAATTTGAGCAGGGTGTGGTGGCTCGTGGTTTTAGTCCCAGCTCTTGAGAGGTAGAGGTGGTAGGTGAATGTCTGTGAGTTCAAGGCCAGCCTGGTCTACAAAACAAGACCAGCACAGCTAGGGCTCTGTAACACAGAGAAAACTTATCTCGAAAAACCAATAAAAAAGGAAAGAAAGAGAGAGAGAGAGAGAGAGAGAGAGAGAGAGAGAGAGAGAAAGGAAGGAAGGAAGGAAGGAAGGAAGGAAGGAAGGAAGGAAGGAAAGAAGGAAGGAAGGAAAAGGGAAAAATATAAAAAGAAAAAGAAAGAAATATGAAACTGATAAGTACCTTACCATATTTCACTTTTTATGCTTCTTTCTTCTACAGATTTTTTCTACTATTTATTTTTAATTTTTTTAATGTACATTGGTGTTTTGCCTGCATGTATGTCTATATGAGGGTGCCAGATCCCCTGGAACAGAAATTACAGACAGTTGGGGGCTGACATGTGGCTGCTGGGAATTGAACCCCTGTCCTCTGGGAAAGCAGTCGGTGCTCTTAACTGTTGAGCCACCTCTCCAACACCTGTACTCCTTTTTTAAGGTGATAAACAACTCCACAGAAACCAAATTTTGGTGACCATTGATTGATGTCTTAGTGTTTCCACTGCTGTGAACAGGCACCATGACCAAGGCAAGTCTTATAAAAGTTAACATTTAATTGGGGCTGGCTTACAGGTTCAGAGGTTCAGTCCATTATCATCAAGGTGGGAGCATGGCAGCATCCAGGTAGGCACGGTGCAGGAGGAGCTGAGAGTTCTATATAGTGTTCAGAAGAGAACCAGGAGAGACCCGCTCTTCTGGGCAGCTAGGAGGAGGGTCTCAAAGCCCATGCCCACTGACACACTTCCTCCAACAAGGCCACACCCCCTAATAGTGTCACTCCCTGAGCCAAGCATATTCAAACCATTACAATTTAGATCCCATATTTGTGTGGTTGGCTCTTTTTGTCGTTGTCTGGTTGTTTGGTTTCATACCGGCTTTATAAAGACAAATGTTGTTGGTTCTTAAAGGCATCTCAGAAGATAGATAGAAATAGGTAATCGAGTGTGTAGACCCAGACCCCCGCCCCTGGTTAAATATAGTGTCTCCTTAGACTGCAGACCACCTACAACACCAGTGGGGCTCCGCTGCGGCTTGCTAAGGGACATCGAGGGCAGTGGCCTGTCTCACCGTCAACGGCCACAGGCCATGTGCTCCCTCGGTGATGGCCCTGGAGTGCCAGACGTCTATGGAGTCGCCGTCTCCACCCTTTGCATTTTCTTCTTGACTTGTCAGTGCATTGGAAGAGTTTGCATGCATGTGTCACTTTTCTAAACATTTGATCCTTAACAGAATCATCTCTTTTAAATAAGTCTTAACAGTGGTCCCTGGTAACTTGGGCTGTCCACCTCTTCACACACACGCACAGCAGTGGAAACCAGGGGTTCAAGGCATGTGACGCAAGGGCCCTGACGCTTGCTTGTGTTCCCCTAAACTCACATGTGGGTCTCCGCCTCCAGTGGGGGAGCAATAAGAGATGGACCTTCAGGGTAACGGCCCTCACGGGTGACTAATTCTAGCATCCTTCCAAAAAGAGGAGAGAAGACGGATGTTCCTTTTCCACTGAGGACACACAGTGCACGAGGCATAAGATCTCAGCAGACGCCGACTCCACCGGAACCTTCCACGGGAACCTTCGTTCGGCAGAACTGTGAACAGTAAACTCTTGCTTAGGAACTACCCAGCTACAGGTGGTTTGTTCCAGCAGCCTGACCCACGGAACCCTGCGCCCCCAGAGCCATCCTCGCCCCTGCCCCTCCCCCCCATCCTGTGGAGATCTCATCCTGTGAGTCTGTGGCAGTGTGCGGCCTTTCGTTGTGAGCACCGGGGAGGCCATCTGTCATGTACCAATACCCACAGAGCCCCGGTGCCACACGCTTGCCATCTGAGGACTCCTCCTCGAGTCTTCCTCGAGCTTGGGCCAGGATCCGCAGCGGTCAGTGCACAGGTCCTTGAAGCTGTGGCCCCAGATTACTCATCTCTGAAGTCAGCTTCCCCAGCCTCCGGACAAAGGCCTTACCTCGGTACCGTGTATGTCCTGACTCCGTTTTCTTGGACAGTTTACTATATGCCCTGTATATGACATGTTGCTGTCACTGTCCCTTCAGGAGCACAGAAGACCTCCACTATCACTTAGATACCAGATGGCACTCTGACTCACCCCGTTTACTCAAGCAGAAACCAGCCAAACCAGAATGAGCACGGCTTACCAGAGTTCCTCCCACCTCGTTTGCACCGGGCTTTGCCCGACAGCAGGTGACGTCTGAGTGATTCTGGCACTGAAGGACAGAGGCAGGATTCCCCTCCCCGTTTGGATGACATTTCCTGCATCGAGCTTGTCTTTGGCGGCCACGTCTCTGAACTTTTATCAGGGATGTGTGTCTGGGGCCCGGAAGGAACCTGCCTTCCTCTCCCCTCCTCCACGCTCTGTTTCTGCCTCTCTAGACAGCATGGAGTGTGTTCTGCTGACCACCTTGAACCGTCAGAATCTGAGCCCTCTCTCTGCAGAGCAGTGACTCTGAGGAAGGCGCTCACGTATCCCCAGAGGCCCCAGGTCACGGTCTCCTTTGGATCTTTTATGGGTTGATAGGCTCAGTGGCCTTTTAAAAAATATTTGATTTATATATTTTACTATTGTTGTGAGTGTGTGGTGTGTGTGTGAGGGGGGTATGCACACAGTGCACGTGGAG